>CAMAOC010000010.1:0-579233 GCA_945859555.1 Megachile ligniseca
ATAATAATAATAGTTATAGCGATAATAGTAATAGTAATAAGCATAATAATAAAAGTTATAAGGATAGAGACAAGAGTAATAGGGATAGTAATAGTAGAATAAGGATAATAATAACAGTCATAGCGATAATAATAGTAATAAGGATAATAATAATAGTTATAGCCTTAATAATAATAGTTATAGCGATAATAATAATAGTAATAAGGATAAAGACAAGAGTAAGAGGGATAGTAATAGTACAATAAGGATAATAATAACAGTCATAACGATAATAATAATAGTTATAGCGATAATAATAATAGTTATAAGGATAAAGACAAGAGTAATAGGGATAGTAATAATAGAATAAGGATAATAATTACAGTCATAGCGATAATAATAATAGTAGTAAGGATAATAATAATAGTTATAGCGATAATAATAATAGTAATAAGGGAAATAATAATAGAATAAGGATAATAATAACAGTCATAGCGATACTACCAATAGTTATAGCGATAATAATAATAGTTATAAGGATAATAATAATAGTTATAAGGATAAAGAGAAGAGTAATAGGGATAGTAATAATAGAATAAGGATAATAATAACAGTCATAGCGATGATAATAATAGTAGTAAGGATAATAATAATAGATATAGCGATAATAATAATAGCAATAAGGATAATAATAATAGTTAAAGTGCTAATAATAATAGTAATAAGCATAATAATAATAGTTATAGGGATAGAGACAGGAGTAATAGGGATAGTAATAGTAGAATAAGGATAATAATAACAGTCATAGCGATAATAATAGTAATAAGGATAATAATAATAGTTATAGCGATAATAATAATAGTGATAAGGGAAATAATAATAGAATAAGGATAATGATAACAGTCATAGCGATAATAATAATAGTTATAGCGATAATAATAATAGTAATAAGGATAATAATAATAGTTATAAGGATAGAGACAAGAGTAATAGGGATAGTAATAGTAGAGTAAGGATAATAATAACAGTCATAGCGATAATAATAGTAATAAGGATAATAATAATAGCTATAGTGCTAATAATAATAGTAATGAGGATAACAATAATAGTTATAGAGATAATAATACTAGTAATAAGGATAATAATAACAGTTATAATGATAATAATAATAGTAATAAGGGAAATAATAATAGTTATAAGGATAAAGACACGAGTAATAGGGATAGTAATAGTAGAATAAGGATAATAATAACAGTCATAGCGATAATAATAATAGTAATAAGGATAATAATAATAGTTATAAGGATAATAATAATAGTTATAAGGATAAAGACAAGAGTAAAAGGGACAGTAATAATAGAATAAGTATAATAATAACAGTCATAGCGATAATAACAATAGTAATAAGGATAATAATAATAGTTACAGTGCGAATAATAATAGTAATAAGGATAAACATAATAGTTATAGTGCTAATAATACTAGTAATAAGGATAATAATAACAATTATAGCGATAATAATAATAGTAATAAGGACAATGATAATAGTTATAAGGATAAAGTGAAGAGTAATAGGGAAGTAATAATAGAATAAGGATAATAATAACAGTCATAGCGATAATAATAGTAATAAGGATAATAATAATAGTTATAGCGATAATAATAATAGTGATAAGGGAAATAATAATAGAATAAGGATAATGATAACAGTCATAGCGATAATAATAATAGTTATAGCGATAATAATAATAGTAATAAGGATAATAATAATAGTTATAAGGATAGAGACAAGAGTAATAGGGATAGTAATAGTAGAGTAAGGATAATAATAACAGTCATAGCGATAATAATAGTAATAAGGATAATAATAATAGCTATAGTGCTAATAATAATAGTAATGAGGATAACAATAATAGTTATAGAGATAATAATACTAGTAATAAGGATAATAATAACAGTCATAGCGATAATAATAATAGTAGTAAGGATAATAATAGGAGTTATAGCGATAATAATAATAGTAATAAGCATAATAATAATAGTTGTAAGGATAAAGACAGGAGTAATAGGGATAGTAATAATAGAATAAGGATAATAATAACAGTCATAGCGATGATAATAATACTAGTAAGGATAATAATAATAGATATAGCGATAATAATAATAGCAATAAGGATAATAATAATAGTTAAAGTGCTAATAATAATAGTAATAAGCATAATAATAATAGTTATAGGGATAGAGACAGGAGTAATAGGGATAGTAATAGTAGAATAAGGATAATAATAACAGTCATAGCGATAATAATAGTAATAAGGATAATAATAATAGTTATAGCGATAATAATAATAGTAATAAGGGAAATAATAATAGAATAAGGATAATGATAACAGTCATAGCGATAATAATAATAGTTATAGCGATAATAATAATAGTAATAAGGATAATAATAATAGTTATAAGGATAGAGACAAGAGTAATAGGGATAGTAATAGTAGAGTAAGGATAATAATAACAGTCATAGCGATAATAATAGTAATAAGGATAATAATAATAGCTATAGTGCTAATAATAATAGTAATAAGGATAAACATAATAGTTATAGTGCTAGTAATAATAGTGATAAGGATAATAATGGTAGTTATAGCGATAATAATAATAGTAATGAGGATAACAATAATAGTTATAGAGATAATAATACTAGTAATAAGGATAATAATAACAGTTATAATGATAATAATAATAGTAATAAGGGAAATAATAATAGTTATAAGGATAAAGACAAGAGTAATAGGGATAGTAATAATAGAATAAGTATAATAATAACAGTCATAGCGATAATAATAATAGTAATAAGGATAATAATAATAGTTATAAGGATAATAATAATAGTTATAAGGATAAAGAGAAGAGTAATAGGGATAGTAATAATAGAATAAGGATAATAATAACAGTCATAGCGATAATAATAATAGTAGTAAGGATAATAATAACAGTTATAGCGATAATAATAATAGTAATAAGCATAATAATAATAGTTGTAAGGATAAAGACAAGAGTAATAGGGATATTAATAATACAATAAGGATAATAATAACAGTCATAGCGATAATAATAATAGTAATAAGGATAATAATAATAGTTTTAGTGCTAATAATACTAGTAATAAGGATAATAATAACAATTATAGCGATAATAATAATAGTAATAAGGACAATGATAATAGTTATAAGGATAAAGTGAAGAGTAATAGGGAAAGTAATAATAGAATAAGGATAATAATAACAGTCATAGCGATAATAATAGTAATAAGGATAATAATAATAGTTATAGCGATAATAATAATAGTGATAAGGGAAATAATAATAGAATAAGGATAATGATAACAGTCATAGCGATAATAATAATAGTTATAGCGATAATAATAATAGTAATAAGGATAATAATAATAGTTATAAGGATAGAGACAAGAGTAATAGGGATAGTAATAGTAGAGTAAGGATAATAATAACAGTCATAGCGATAATAATGGTAATAAGGATAATAATAATAGCTATAGTGCTAATAATAATAGTAATGAGGATAACAATAATAGTTATAGAGATAATAATACTAGTAATAAGGATAATAATAACAGTTATAATGATAATAATAATAGTAATAAGGGAAATAATAATAGTTATAAGGATAAAGACACGAGTAATAGGGATAGTAATAGTAGAATAAGGATAATAATAACAGTCATAGCGATAATAATAATAGTAATAAGGATAATAATAATAGTTATAAGGATAAAGAGAAGAGTAATAGGGATAGTAATAATAGAATAAGGATAATAATAACAGTCATAGCGATAATAATAATAGTAGTAAGGATAATAATAACAGTTATAGCGATAATAATAATAGTAATAAGCATAATAATAATAGTTGTAAGGATAAAGACAAGAGTAATAGGGATATTAATAATACAATAAGGATAATAATAACAGTCATAGCGATAATAATAATAGTAATAAGGATAATAATAATAGTTTTAGTGCTAATAATAATAGTTTTAGTGCTAATAATAATAGTTTTAGTGCTAATAATAATAGTAATAAGCATAACAATAATAGTTATAGCGATAATAATAATTGTAATAAGGGAAATAATAATAATTATCAGGATAAAGACAAGAGTAATAGGGATAGTAATAATAGAATAACGATAATAATAACAGTCATAGCGATAATAATATTCGTAGTAAGGATAATAATAATAGTTATAGCGATAATAATAATAGTAATAAGCATAATAATAAAAGTTATAAGGATAGAGACAAGAGTAATAGGGATAGTAATAGTAGAATAAGGATAATAATAACAGTCATAGCGATAATAATAGTAATAAGGATAATAATAACAGTCATAGCGATAATAATAATAGTAGTAAGGATAATAATAATAGTTATAGCGATAATAATAATAGTAATAAGCATATTAATAATAGTTATAAGGATAGAGACAAGAGTATTAGGGATAGTAATAGTAGAATAAGGATAATAATAACAGTCATAGCGATAATATTAATAGTCATAGCGATAATAATAATAGTTATAAGGATAAAGAGAAGAGTAATAGGGATAGTAATAATAGAATAAGGATAATAATAACATTCATAGCGATAATAATAATAGTAGTGAGGATAATAATAACAGTTATAGCGATAATAATAATAGTAATAAGCATAATAATAATAGTTGTAAGGATAAGGACAAGAGTAATAGGGATATTAATAATACAATAAGGATAATAATAACAGTCATAGCGATAATAATAATAGTAATAAGGATAATAATAATAGTTTTAGTGCTAATAATAATAGTAATAAGCATAACAATAATAGTTATAGCGATAATAATAATTGTAATAAGGGAAATAATAATAATTATCAGGATAAAGACAAGAGTAATAGGGATAGTAATAATAGAATAAGAATAATAATAACAGTCATAGCGATAATAATAATAGTAATAAGGATAATAATAATAGTTATAAGGATAATAATAATAGTTATAAGGATAAAGACAAGAGTAAAAGGGACAGTAATAATAGAATAAGTATAATAATAACAGTCATAGCGATAATAACAATAGTAATAAGGATAATAATAATAGTTACAGTGCGAATAATAATAGTAATAAGGATAAACATAATAGTTATAGTGCTAATAATACTAGTAATAAGGATAATAATAACAATTATAGCGATAATAATAATAGTAATAAGGACAATGATAATAGTTATAAGGATAAAGTGAAGAGTAATAGGGAAAGTAATAATAGAATAAGGATAATAATAACAGTCATAGCGATAATAATAGTAATAAGGATAATAATAATAGTTATAGCGATAATAATAATAGTGATAAGGGAAATAATAATAGAATAAGGATAATGATAACAGTCATAGCGATAATAATAATAGTTATAGCGATAATAATAATAGTAATAAGGATAATAATAATAGTTATAAGGATAGAGACAAGAGTAATAGGGATAGTAATAGTAGAGTAAGGATAATAATAACAGTCATAGCGATAATAATAGTAATAAGGATAATAATAATAGCTATAGTGCTAATAATAATAGTAATAAGGATAATAATAACAGTTATAGCAATAATAATAATACTAATAAGGATAAACATAATAGTTATAGTGCTAGTAATAATAGTGATAAGGATAATAATGGTAGTTATTGCGATAATAATAATAGTAATGAGGATAACAATAATAGTTATAGAGATAATAATACTAGCAATAAGGATAATAATAACAGTTATAATGATAATAATAATAGTAATAAGGGTAATAATAATAGTTATAAGGATAAAGACAAGAGTAATAGGGATAGTAATAATAGAATAAGTATAATAATAACAGTCATAGCGATAATAATAATAGTAATAAGGATAATAATAATAGTTATAAGGATAATAATAATAGTTATAAGGATAAAGAGAGGAGTAATAGGGATAGTAATAATAGAATAAGGATAATAATAACAGTCATAGCGATAATAATAATAGTAGTAAGGATAATAATAACAGTTATAGCGATAATAATAATAGTAATAAGCATAATAATAATAGTTGTAAGGATAAAGACAAGAGTAATAGGGATATTAATAATACAATAAGGATAATAATAACAGTCATAGCGATAATAATAATAGTAATAAGGATAATAATAATAGTTTTAGTGCTAATAATAATAGTTTTAGTGCTAATCATAATAGTAATAAGCATAACAATAATAGTTATAAGGATAAAGACAAGAGTAATAGGGATAGTAATAATAGAATAAGTATAATAATAACAGTCATAGCGATAATGATAACAGTCATAGCGATAATAATAATAGTAATAAGGATAATAATAATAGTTTTAGTGCTAATAATAATAGTTTTAGTGCTAATAATAATAGTAATAAGCATAACAATAATAGTTATAGCGATAATAATAATTGTAATAAGGGAAATAATAATAATTATCAGGATAAAGACAAGAGTAATAGGGATAGTAATAATAGAATAAGAATAATAATAACAGTCATAGCGATAATAATAATAGTAATAAGGACAATGATAATAGTTATAAGGATAAAGTGAAGAGTAATAGGGAAAGTAATAATAGAATAAGGATAATAATAACAGTCATAGCGATAATAATAGTAATAAGGATAATAATAATAGTTATAGCGATAATAATAATAGTGATAAGGGAAATAATAATAGAATAAGGATAATGATAACAGTCATAGCGATAATAATAATAGTAGTAAGGATAATAATAATAGTTATAGCGATAATAATAATAGTAATAAGCATATTAATAATAGTTATAAGGATAGAGACAAGAGTAATAGGGATAGTAATAGTAGAATAAGGATAATAATAACAGTCATAGCGATAATAATAATAGTAGTAAGGATAATAATAACAGTTATAGCGATAATAATAATAGTAATAAGCATAATAATAATAGTTGTAAGGATAAAGACAAGAGTAATAGGAATATTAATAATACAATAAGGATAATAATAACAGTCATAGCGATAATAATAATAGTTATAGCGATAATAATAATAGTTATAAGGGTAAAGACAAGAGTAATAGGGATAGTAATAATAGAATAAGGATAATAATAACAGTCATAGCCATAATAATAATAGTAGTAGGGATAATAATAATAGTTATAGCGATAATAATAATAGTAATAAGCATATTAATAATACAAAAGTTATAAGGATAGAGACAAGACTAATATTGATAGTAATAATAGACTAAGGATAATAATAACAGTCATAGCGATAATAATAATAGTAATGATGATAACAATAATAGTTATAGAGATAATAATACTAGTAATAAGGATAATAATAACAGTTATAATGATAATAATAATAGTAATAAGGGAAATAATAATAGTTATAAGGATAAAGACAAGAGTAATAGGGATAGTAATAATAGAATAACGATAATAATAACAGTCATAGCGATAATAATAATCGTAGTAAGGATAATAATAATAGTTATAGCGATAACAATAATAGTAATAAGCATAATAGTAAAAGTTATAAGGATAGAGACAAGAGTAATAGGGATAGTAATAGTAGAATAAGGATAATAATAACAGTCATAGCGATAATAATAATAGTAGTAAGGATAATAATAACAGTTATAGCGATAATAATAATAGTAATAAGCATAATAATAATAGTAGTAAGGATAATAATAATAGTTATAGCGATAATAGTAATAGTAATAAGCATAATAATAAAAGTTATAAGGATAGAGACAAGAGTAATAGGGATAGTAATAGTAGAATAAGGATAATAATAACAGTCATAGCGATAATAATAGTAATAAGGATACTAATAATAGTTATAGCCTTAATAATAATAGTTATAGCGATAATAATAATAGTTATAAGGATAAAGAGAAGAGTAATAGGGATAGTAATAATAGAATAAGGATAATAATAACATTCATAGCGATAATAATAATAGTAGTGAGGATAATAATAACAGTTATAGCGATAATAATAATAGTAATAAGCATAATAATAATAGTTGTAAGGATAAGGACAAGAGTAATAGGGATATTAATAATACAATAAGGATAATAATAACAGTCATAGCGATAATAATAATAGTAATAAGGATAATAATAATAGTTTTAGTGCTAATAATAATAGTAATAAGCATAACAATAATAGTTATAGCGATAATAATAATTGTCATAAGGGAAATAATAATAATTATCAGGATAAAGACAAGAGTAATAGGGATAGTAATAATAGAATAAGAATAATAATAACAGTCATAGCGATAATAATAATAGTAATAAGGATAATAATAATAGTTATAAGGATAATAATAATAGTTATAAGGATAAAGACAAGAGTAAAAGGGACAGTAATAATAGAATAAGTATAATAATAACAGTCATAGCGATAATAACAATAGTAATAAGGATAATAATAATAGTTACAGTGCGAATAATAATAGTAATAAGGATAAACATAATAGTTATAGTGCTAATAATACTAGTAATAAGGATAATAATAACAATTATAGCGATAATAATAATAGTAATAAGGACAATGATAATAGTTATAAGGATAAAGTGAAGAGTAATAGGGAAAGTAATAATAGAATAAGGATAATAATAACAGTCATAGCGATAATAATAGTAATAAGGATAATAATAATAGTTATAGCGATAATAATAATAGTGATAAGGGAAATAATAATAGAATAAGGATAATGATAACAGTCATAGCGATAATAATAATAGTTATAGCGATAATAATAATAGTAATAAGGATAATAATAATAGTTATAAGGATAGAGACAAGAGTAATAGGGATAGTAATAGTAGAGTAAGGATAATAATAACAGTCATAGCGATAATAATAGTAATAAGGATAATAATAATAGCTATAGTGCTAATAATAATAGTAATAAGGATAATAATAACAGTTATATCAATAATAATAATACTAATAAGGATAAACATAATAGTTATAGTGCTAGTAATAATAGTGATAAGGATAATAATGGTAGTTATTGCGATAATAATAATAGTAATGAGGATAACAATAATGGTTATAGAGATAATAATACTAGTAATAAGGATAATAATAACAGTTATAATGATAATAATAATAGTAATAAGGGAAATAATAATAGTTATAAGGATAAAGACAAGAGTAATAGGGATAGTAATAGTAGAGTGAGGATAATAATAACAGTCATAGCGATAATAATAGTAATGAGGATAATAATAATAGCTATAGTGCTAATAATAATAGTAATAAGGATAATAATAACAGTTATAGCAATAATAATAATAGTAATAAGGATAAACATAATAGTTATAGTGCTAGTAATAATAGTGATAAGGATAATAATGGTAGTTATAGCGATAATAATAATAGTAATGGGGATAACAATAATAGTTATAGAGATAATAATACTAGTAATAAGGATAATAATAACAGTTATAATGATAATAATAATAGTAATAAGGGAAATAATAATAGTTATAAGGATAAAGACAAGAGTAATAGGGATAGTAATAATAGAATAAGTATAATAATAACAGTCATAGCGATAATAATAATAGTAATAAGGATAATAATAATAGTTATAAGGATAATAATAATAGTTATAAGGATAAAGAGAGGAGTAATAGGGATAGTAATAATAGAATAAGGATAATAATAACAGTCATAGCGATAATAATAATAGTAGTAAGGATAATAATAACAGTTATAGCGATAATAATAATAGTAATAAGCATAATAATAATAGTTGTAAGGATAAAGACAAGAGTAATAGGGATATTAATAATACAATAAGGATAATAATAACAGTCATAGCGATAATAATAATAGTAATAAGGATAATAATAATAGTTTTAGTGCTAATAATAATAGTTTTAGTGCTAATAATAATAGTTTTAGTGCTAATCATAATAGTAATAAGCATAACAATAATAGTTATAAGGATAAAGACAAGAGTAATAGGGATAGTAATAATAGAATAAGTATAATAATAACAGTCATAGCGATAATGATAACAGTCATAGCGATAATAATAATAGTAATAAGGATAATAATAATAGTTTTAGTGCTAATAATAATAGTTTTAGTGCTAATAATAATAGTAATAAGCATAACAATAATAGTTATAGCGATAATAATAATTGTAATAAGGGAAATAATAATAATTATCAGGATAAAGACAAGAGTAATAGGGATAGTAATAATAGAATAAGAATAATAATAACAGTCATAGCGATAATAATAATAGTAATAAGGACAATGATAATAGTTATAAGGATAAAGTGAAGAGTAATAGGGAAAGTAATAATAGAATAAGGATAATAATAACAGTCATAGCGATAATAATAGTAATAAGGATAATAATAATAGTTATAGCGATAATAATAATTGTAATAAGGGAAATAATAATAATTATCAGGATAGAGACAAGAGTAATAGGGATAGTAATAGTAGAATAAGGATAATAATAACAGTCATAGCGATAATAATAATAGTAGTAAGGATAATAATAACAGTTATAGCGATAATAATAATAGTAATAAGCATAATAATAATAGTTGTAAGGATAAAGACAAGAGTAATAGGAATATTAATAATACAATAAGGATAATAATAACAGTCATAGCGATAATAATAATAGTTATAGCGATAATAATAATAGTTATAAGGGTAAAGACAAGAGTAATAGGGATAGTAATAATAGAATAAGGATAATAATAACAGTCATATCCATAATAATAATAGTAGTAGGGATAATAATAATAGTTATAGCGATAATAATAATAGTAATAAGCATATTAATAATACAAAAGTTATAAGGATAGAGACAAGACTAATATTGATTGTAATAATAGACTAAGGATAATAATAACAGTCATAGCGATAATAATAATAGTAATGATGATAACAATAATAGTTATAGAGATAATAATACTAGTAATAAGGATAATAATAACAGTTATAATGATAATAATAATAGTAATAAGGGAAATAATAATAGTTATAAGGATAAAGACAAGAGTAATAGGGATAGTAATAATAGAATAACGATAATAATAACAGTCATAGCGATAATAATAATCGTAGTAAGGATAATAATAATATTTATAGCGATAACAATAATAGTAATAAGCATAATAGTAAAAGTTATAAGGATAGAGACAAGAGTAATAGGGATAGTAATAGTAGAATAAGGATAATAATAACAGTCATAGCGATAATAATAATAGTAGTAAGGATAATAATAACAGTTATAGCGATAATAATAATAGTAATAAGCATAATAATAATAGTAGTAAGGATAATAATAATAGTTATAGCGATAATAGTAATAGTAATAAGCATAATAATAAAAGTTATAAGGATAGAGACAAGAGTAATAGGGATAGTAATAGTAGAATAAGGATAATAATAACAGTCATAGCGATAATAATAGTAATAAGGATACTAATAATAGTTATAGCCTTAATAATAATAGTTATAGCGATAATAATAATAGTAATAAGGATAAAGACAAGAGTAAGAGGGATAGTAATAGTACAATAAGGATAATAATAACAGTCATAACGATAATAATAATAGTTATAGCGATAATAATAATAGTTATAAGGATAAAGACAAGAGTAATAGGGATAGTAATAATAGAATAAGGATAATAATTACAGTCATAGCGATAATAATAGTAATAAGGATAATAATAATAGTTATAGCGATAATAATAATAGTGATAAGGGAAATAATAATAGAATAAGGATAATGATAACAGTCATAGCGATAATAATAATAGTTATAGCGATAATAATAATAGTAATAAGGATAATAATAATAGTTATAAGGATAGAGACAAGAGTAATAGGGATAGTAATAGTAGAGTAAGGATAATAATAACAGTCATAGCGATAATAATAGTAATAAGGATAATAATAATAGCTATAGTGCTAATAATAATAGTAATGAGGATAACAATAATAGTTATAGAGATAATAATACTAGTAATAAGGATAATAATAACAGTCATAGCGATAATAATAATAGTAGTAAGGATAATAATAGGAGTTATAGCGATAATAATAATAGTAATAAGCATAATAATAATAGTTGTAAGGATAAAGACAGGAGTAATAGGGATAGTAATAATAGAATAAGGATAATAATAACAGTCATAGCGATGATAATAATACTAGTAAGGATAATAATAATAGATATAGCGATAATAATAATAGCAATAAGGATAATAATAATAGTTAAAGTGCTAATAATAATAGTAATAAGCATAATAATAATAGTTATAGGGATAGAGACAGGAGTAATAGGGATAGTAATAGTAGAATAAGGATAATAATAACAGTCATAGCGATAATAATAGTAATAAGGATAATAATAATAGTTATAGCGATAATAATAATAGTAATAAGGGAAATAATAATAGAATAAGGATAATGATAACAGTCATAGCGATAATAATAATAGTTATAGCGATAATAATAATAGTAATAAGGATAATAATAATAGTTATAAGGATAGAGACAAGAGTAATAGGGATAGTAATAGTAGAGTAAGGATAATAATAACAGTCATAGCGATAATAATAGTAATAAGGATAATAATAATAGCTATAGTGCTAATAATAATAGTAATAAGGATAATAATAACAGTTATAGCAATAATAATAATAGTAATAAGGATAAACATAATAGTTATAGTGCTAGTAATAATAGTGATAAGGATAATAATGGTAGTTATAGCGATAATAATAATAGTAATGAGGATAACAATAATAGTTATAGAGATAATAATACTAGTAATAAGGATAATAATAACAGTTATAATGATAATAATAATAGTAATAAGGGAAATAATAATAGTTATAAGGATAAAGACAAGAGTAATAGGGATAGTAATAATAGAATAAGTATAATAATAACAGTCATAGCGATAATAATAATAGTAATAAGGATAATAATAATAGTTATAAGGATAATAATAATAGTTATAAGGATAAAGAGAAGAGTAATAGGGATAGTAATAATAGAATAAGGATAATAATAACAGTCATAGCGATAATAATAATAGTAGTAAGGATAATAATAACAGTTATAGCGATAATAATAATAGTAATAAGCATAATAATAATAGTTGTAAGGATAAAGACAAGAGTAATAGGGATATTAATAATACAATAAGGATAATAATAACAGTCATAGCGATAATAATAATAGTAATAAGGATAATAATAATAGTTTTAGTGCTAATAATAATAGTTTTAGTGCTAATAATAATAGTAATAAGCATAACAATAATAGTTATAAGGATAAAGACAAGAGTAATAGGGATAGTAATAATAGAATAAGTATAATAATAACAGTCATAGCGATAATAACAATAGTAATAAGGATAATAATAATAGTTACAGTGCGAATAATAATAGTAATAAGGATAAACATAATAGTTATAGTGCAAATAATACTAGTAATAAGGATAATAATAACAATTATAGCGATAATAATAATAGTAATAAGGACAATGATAATAGTTATAAGGATAAAGTGAAGAGTAATAGGGAAAGTAATAATAGAATAAGGATAATAATAACAGTCATAGCGATAATAATAGTAATAAGGATAATAATAATAGTTATAGCGATAATAATAATAGTGATAAGGGAAATAATAATAGAATAAGGATAATGATAACAGTCATAGCGATAATAATAATAGTTATAGCGATAATAATAATAGTAATAAGGATAATAATAATAGTTATAAGGATAGAGACAAGAGTAATAGGGATAGTAATAGTAGAGTAAGGATAATAATAACAGTCATAGCGATAATAATGGTAATAAGGATAATAATAATAGCTATAGTGCTAATAATAATAGTAATGAGGATAACAATAATAGTTATAGAGATAATAATACTAGTAATAAGGATAATAATAACAGTTATAATGATAATAATAATAGTAATAAGGGAAATAATAATAGTTATAAGGATAAAGACACGAGTAATAGGGATAGTAATAGTAGAATAAGGATAATAATAACAGTCATAGCGATAATAATAATAGTAATAAGGATAATAATAATAGTTATAAGGATAAAGAGAAGAGTAATAGGGATAGTAATAATAGAATAAGGATAATAATAACAGTCATAGCGATAATAATAATAGTAGTAAGGATAATAATAACAGTTATAGCGATAATAATAATAGTAATAAGCATAATAATAATAGTTGTAAGGATAAAGACAAGAGTAATAGGGATATTAATAATACAATTAGGATAATAATAACAGTCATAGCGATAATAATAATAGTAATAAGGATAATAATAATAGTTTTAGTGCTAATAATAATAGTAATAAGCATAACAATAATAGTTATAGCGATAATAATAATTGTAATAAGGGAAATAATAATAATTATCAGGATAAAGACAAGAGTAATAGGGATAGTAATAATAGAATAACGATAATAATAACAGTCATAGCGATAATAATATTCGTAGTAAGGATAATAATAATAGTTATAGCGATAATAATAATAGTAATAAGCATAATAATAAAAGTTATAAGGATAGAGACAAGAGTAATAGGGATAGTAATAGTAGAATAAGGATAATAATAACAGTCATAGCGATAATAATAGTAATAAGGATAATAATAACAGTCATAGCGATAATAATAATAGTAGTAAGGATAATAATAATAGTTATAGCGATAATAATAATAGTAATAAGCATATTAATAATAGTTATAAGGATAGAGACAAGAGTATTAGGGATAGTAATAGTAGAATAAGGATAATAATAACAGTCATAGCGATAATAATAGTAATAAGGATAATAATAATAGTTATAGCGATAATAATAATAGTAATAAGGGAAATAATAATAGAATAAGGATAATGATAACAGTCATAGCGATAATAATAATAGTTATAGCGATAATAATAATAGTAATAAGGATAATAATAATAGTTATAAGGATAGAGACAAGAGTAATAGGGATAGTAATAGTAGAGTAAGGATAATAATAACAGTCATAGCGATAATAATAGTAATAAGGATAATAATAATAGCTATAGTGCTAATAATAATAGTAATAAGGATAATAATAACAGTTATAGCAATAATAATAATAGTAATAAGGATAAACATAATAGTTATAGTGCTAGTAATAATAGTGATAAGGATAATAATGGTAGTTATAGCGATAATAATAATAGTAATGAGGATAACAATAATAGTTATAGAGATAATAATACTAGTAATAAGGATAATAATAACAGTTATAATGATAATAATAATAGTAATAAGGGAAATAATAATAGTTATAAGGATAAAGACAAGAGTAATAGGGATAGTAATAATAGAATAAGTATAATAATAACAGTCATAGCGATAATAATAATAGTAATAAGGATAATAATAATAGTTATAAGGATAAAGAGAAGAGTAATAGGGATAGTAATAATAGAATAAGGATAATAATAACAGTCATAGCGATAATAATAATAGTAGTAAGGATAATAATAACAGTTATAGCGATAATAATAATAGTAATAAGCATAATAATAATAGTTGTAAGGATAAAGACAAGAGTAATAGGGATAATAATAATACAATAAGGATAATAATAACAGTCATAGCGATAATAATAATAGTAATAAGGATAATAATAATAGTTTTAGTGCTAATAATAATAGTTTTAGTGCTAATAATAATAGTTTTAGTGCTAATAATAATAGTAATAAGCATAACAATAATAGTTATAGCGATAATAATAATTGTAATAAGGGAAATAATAATAATTATCAGGATAAAGACAAGAGTAATAGGGATAGTAATAATAGAATAACGATAATAATAACAGTCATAGCGATAATAATATTCGTAGTAAGGATAATAATAATAGTTATAGCGATAATAATAATAGTAATAAGCATAATAATAAAAGTTATAAGGATAGAGACAAGAGTAATAGGGATAGTAATAGTAGAATAAGGATAATAATAACAGTCATAGCGATAATAATAGTAATAAGGATAATAATAACAGTCATAGCGATAATAATAATAGTAGTAAGGATAATAATAATAGTTATAGCGATAATAATAATAGTAATAAGCATATTAATAATAGTTATAAGGATAGAGACAAGAGTATTAGGGATAGTAATAGTAGAATAAGGATAATAATAACAGTCATAGCGATAATATTAATAGTCATAGCGATAATAATAATAGTTATAAGGATAAAGAGAAGAGTAATAGGGATAGTAATAATAGAATAAGGATAATAATAACATTCATAGCGATAATAATAATAGTAGTGAGGATAATAATAACAGTTATAGCGATAATAATAATAGTAATAAGCATAATAATAATAGTTGTAAGGATAAGGACAAGAGTAATAGGGATATTAATAATACAATAAGGATAATAATAACAGTCATAGCGATAATAATAATAGTAATAAGGATAATAATAATAGTTTTAGTGCTAATAATAATAGTAATAAGCATAACAATAATAGTTATAGCGATAATAATAATTGCAATAAGGGAAATAATAATAATTATCAGGATAAAGACAAGAGTAATAGGGAAAGTAATAATAGAATAAGTATAATAATAACAGTCATAGCGATAATAATGATAGTAATAAGGATAATAATAATAGTTATAAGGATAATAATAATAGTTATAAGGATAAAGAGAAGAGTAATAGGGATAGTAATAATAGAATAAGGATAATAATAACAGTCATAGCGATAATAATAATAGTAGTATGGATAATAATAATAGTTTTAGTGCTAATAACAATAGTAATAAGCATAACAATAATAGTTATAAGGATAAAGACAAGAGTAATAGGGATAGTAATAATAGAATAAGTATAATAATAACAGTCATAGCGATAATAATAATAGTAATAAGGATAATAATAATAGTTTTAGTGCGAATAATAATAGTAATAAGGATAAACATAACAGTTATAGTGCTAATAATACTAGTATAAGGATAATAATAACAGTTATAGCGATAATAATAATAGTAATAAGGACAATGATAATAGTTATAAGGATAGTAATAACAGTTATAAGGATAAAGAGAAGAGTAATAGGGATAGTAATAATAGAATAAGGATAATAATAACAGTCATAGCGATAATAATAATAGTTATAAGGATAAAGACAAGACTAATAGGGATAGTAATAATAGAATAAGTATAATAATAACAGTCATAGCGATAATAATAATAGTAATAAGGATAATAATAACAGTTATAGTGGTAATAATAATAGTAATAAGCATAATAATAATAGTTATAAGGATAGAGACAAGAGTTATATGGATAGTAATAATAGAATAAGTATAATAATAACAGTCATAGCGATAATAATAATAGTAATAAGGATAATAATAATAGTTTTAGTGCTAATAATAATAGTTTTAGTGCCAATAATAATAGTAATAAGCATAACAATAATAGTTATAACGATAAAGAGAAGAGTAATAGGGATAGTAATAATGGAATAAGGATAATAATAACAGTTATAGCAATAATAATAATAGTAATAAGGATAAACATAATAGTTATAGTGCTAGTAATAATAGTGATAAGGATAATAATAATAGTTATAGCGATAATAATAATAGTAATGAGGATAACAATAATAGTTATAGAGATAATAATACTAGTAATAAGGATAATAATAACAGTTATAATGATAATAATAATAGTAATAAGAAAAATAATAATAATTATCAGGATAAAGACAAGAGTAATAGGGATAGTACTAATAGAATAAGTATAATAATAACAGTCATAGCGATAATAATAATAGTAATAAGGATAATAATAATAGTTATAAGGATAGTAATAACAGTTACAAGGATAAAGAGAAGAGTAATAGCGATAGTAATAATAGAATAAGGATAATAATAACAGTCATAGCGATAATAATAATATTAGTAAGGATAATAATAACAGTCATAGCGATAATAATAATAGTTATAGCGATAATAATAATAGTTATAAGGGTAAAGACAAGAGTAATAGGGATAGTAATAATAGAATACGGATAATAATAACAGTCATAGCGATAATAATAATAGTAGTAAGGATAATAATAATAGTTATAGCGATAATAATAATAGTAATAAGCATATTAATAATAGCTATAAGGATAGAGACAAGAGTAATCGGGATAGTAATATTAGAATAAGGATAATAATAACAGTCATAGCGATAATAATAGTAATAAGGATAATAATAATAGTTATAGCGCTAATAATAATAGTAATAAGGACAATGATAATAGTTATAAGGATAGTAATAACAGTTATAAGGATAAAGAGAAGAGTAATAGGGATAGTAATAATAGAATAAGGATAATAATAACAGTCATAGCGATAATAATAATAGTTATAGCGATAATAATAATAGTTATAAGGATAAAGACAAGACTAATAGGGATAGTAATAATAGAATAAGTATAATAATAACAGTCATAGCGATAATAATAATAGTAATAAGGATAATAATAACAGTTATAGTGGTAATAATAATAGTAATAAGCATAATAATAATAGTTATAAGGATAGAGACAAGAGTTATATGGATAGTAATAATAGAATAAGTATAATAATAACAGTCATAGCGATAATAATAATAGTAATAAGGATAATAATAATAGTTTTAGTGCTAATAATAATAGTTTTAGTACCAATAATAATAGTAATAAGCATAACAATAATAGTTATAAGGATAAAGACAAGAGTAATAGGGATAGTAATAATAGAATAAGTATAATAATAACAGTCATAGCGATAATAATAATAGTAATAAGGATAATAATAATAGTTATAAGGATAATAATAATAGTTATAAGGATAAAGAGAAGAGTAATAGGGATAGTAATAATAGAATAAGGATAATAATAACAGTCATAGCGATAATAATAATAGTTATAGCGATAATAATAATAGTTATAAGGATAAAGACAAGACTAATAGGGATAGTAATAATAGAATAAGTATAATAATAACAGTCATAGCGATAATAATAATAGTAATAAGGATAATAATAACAGTTATAGTGGTAATAATAATAGTAATAAGCATAATAATAATAGTTATAAGGATAGAGACAAGAGTTATATGGATAGTAATAATAGAATAAGTATAATAATAACAGTCATAGCGATAATAATAATAGTTATAAGGATAGTAATAACAGTTACAAGGATAAAGAGAAGAGTAATAGCGATAGTAATAATAGAATAAGGATAATAATAACAGTCATAGCGATAATAATAATATTAGTAAGGATAATAATAACAGTTATAGCGATAATAATAATAGTAATAAGCATAATAATAATAGTTGTAAGGATAAAGACAAGAGTAATAGGGATATTAATAATACAATAAGGATAATAATAACAGTCATAGCGATAATAATAATAGTTATAGCGATAATAATAATAGTTATAAGGATAAAGACAAGACTAATAGGGATAGTAATAATAGAATAAGTATAATAATAACAGTCATAGCGATAATAATAATAGTAATAAGGATAATAATAACAGTTATAGTGGTAATAATAATAGTAATAAGCATAATAATAATAGTTATAAGGATAGAGACAAGAGTTATATGGATAGTAATAATAGAATAAGTATAATAATAACAGTCATAGCGATAATAATAATAGTAATAAGGATAATAATAATAGTTATAAGGATAGTAATAACAGTTATAAGGATAAAGAGAAGAGTAATAGCGATAGTAATAATAGAATAAGGATAATAATAACAGTCATAGCGATAATAATAATATTAGTAAGGATAATAATAACAGTTATAGCGATAATAATAATAGTAATAAGCATAATAATAATAGTTGTAAGGATAAAGACAAGAGTAATAGGGATATTAATAATACAATAAGGATAATAATAACAGTCATAGCGATAATAATAATAGTTATAGCGATAATAATAATAGTTATAAGGGTAAACATAATAGTTATAGTGCGAAAAAAAATATAATAAGGATAAACATAATAGTTATAGTGCTAATAATACTAGTAATAAGGATAATAATAACAGTTATAGCGATAATAATAATTGTAATATGGGAAATAAAAATAATTATCAGGATAAAGACAAGAGTAATAGGGATAGTAATAATACAATAAGGATAATAATAACAGTCATAGCGATAATAATAATAGTTATAGTGATAATCATAGTTATAAGGATAAAGACAAGACTAATAGGGATAGTAATAATAGAATAAGTATAATAATAACAGTCATAGCGATAATAATAATTGTTATAAGGATAGAGACAAGAGTTATAGGGATAGTAATAATAGAATAAGTATAACAATAACAGTCATAGCGATAATAATAATAGTAATAAGGGTAATAATAATAGTTTTAGTGCTAATAATAATAGTAATATGCATAACAATAATAGTTATAAGGATAAAGACAAGAGTAATAGGGATAGTAATAATAGAATAAGTATAATAATAACAGTCATAGCGATAATAATAATAGTTATAGCGATAATAATAATAGTAATAAGGATAATAATAATAGTTATAAGGATAAAGACAAGAGTAATAGGGATAGTAATAATAGAATAAGTATAATAATAACAGTCATAGCGATAATAATAATAGTAATAAGGATAATAATAATAGTTATAAGGATAATAATAATAGTTATAAGGATAAAGAGAAGAGTAATAGGGATAGTAATAATAGAATAAGGATAATAATAACAGTCATAGCGATAATAATAATAGTTATAGCGATAATAATAATAGTTATAAGGATAAAGACAAGACTAATAGGGATAGTAATAATAGAATAAGTATAATAATAACAGTCATAGCGATAATAATAATAGTAATAAGGATAATAATAACAGTTATAGTGGTAATAATAATAGTAATAAGCATAATAATAATAGTTATAAGGATAGAGACAAGAGTTATATGGATAGTAATAATAGAATAAGTATAATAATAACAGTCATAGCGATAATAATAATAGTAATAAGGATAATAATAATAGTTTTAGTGCTAATAATAATAGTTTTAGTACCAATAATAATAGTAATAAGCATAACAATAATAGTTATAAGGATAAAGACAAGAGTAATAGGGATAGTAATAATAGAATAAGTATAATAATAACAGTCATAGCGATAATAATAATAGTAATAAGGATAATAATAATAGTTATAAGGATAATAATAATAGTTATAAGGATAAAGAGAAGAGTAATAGGGATAGTAATAATAGAATAAGGATAATAATAACAGTCATAGCGATAATAATAATAGTTATAGCGATAATAATAATAGTTATAAGGATAAAGACAAGACTAATAGGGATAGTAATAATAGAATAAGTATAATAATAACAGTCATAGCGATAATAATAATAGTAATAAGGATAATAATAACAGTTATAGTGGTAATAATAATAGTAATAAGCATAATAATAATAGTTATAAGGATAGAGACAAGAGTTATATGGATAGTAATAATAGAATAAGTATAATAATAACAGTCATAGCGATAATAATAATAGTAATAAGGATAATAATAATAGTTATAAGGATAGTAATAACAGTTATAAGGATAAAGAGAAGAGTAATAGCGATAGTAATAATAGAATAAGGATAATAATAACAGTCATAGCGATAATAATAATATTAGTAAGGATAATAATAACAGTTATAGCGATAATAATAATAGTAATAAGCATAATAATAATAGTTGTAAGGATAAAGACAAGAGTAATAGGGATATTAATAATACAATAAGGATAATAATAACAGTCATAGCGATAATAATAATAGTTATAGCGATAATAATAATAGTTATAAGGGTAAACATAATAGTTATAGTGCGAAAAAAAATATAATAAGGATAAACATAATAGTTATAGTGCTAATAATACTAGTAATAAGGATAATAATAACAGTTATAGCGATAATAATAATTGTAATATGGGAAATAAAAATAATTATCAGGATAAAGACAAGAGTAATAGGGATAGTAATAATACAATAAGGATAATAATAACAGTCATAGCGATAATAATAATAGTTATAGTGATAATCATAGTTATAAGGATAAAGACAAGACTAATAGGGATAGTAATAGTAGAATAAGTATAATAATAACAGTCATAGCGATAATAATAATTGTTATAAGGATAGAGACAAGAGTTATAGGGATAGTAATAATAGAATAAGTATAACAATAACAGTCATAGCGATAATAATAATAGTAATAAGGGTAATAATAATAGTTTTAGTGCTAATAATAATAGTAATAAGCATAACAATAATAGTTATAAGGATAAAGACAAGAGTAATAGGGATAGTAATAATAGAATAAGTATAATAATAACAGTCATAGCGATAATAATAATAGTTATAGCGATAATAATAATAGTAATAAGGATAATAATAATAGTTATAAGGATAAAGACAAGAGTAATAGGGATAGTAATAATAGAATAAGTATAATAATAACAGTCATAGCGATAATAATAATAGTAATAAGGATAATAATAATAGTTATAAGGATAATAATAATAGTTATAAGGATAAAGAGAAGAGTAATAGGGATAGTAATAATAGAATAAGGATAATAATAACAGTCATAGCGATAATAATAATAGTTATAGCGATAATAATAATAGTTATAAGGATAAAGACAAGACTAATAGGGATAGTAATAATAGAATAAGTATAATAATAACAGTCATAGCGATAATAATAATAGTAATAAGGATAATAATAACAGTTATAGTGGTAATAATAATAGTAATAAGCATAATAATAATAGTTATAAGGATAGAGACAAGAGTTATATGGATAGTAATAATAGAATAAGTATAATAATAACAGTCATAGCGATAATAATAATAGTAATAAGGATAATAATAATAGTTATAAGGATAGTAATAACAGTTATAAGGATAAAGAGAAGAGTAATAGCGATAGTAATAATAGAATAAGGATAATAATAACAGTCATAGCGATAATAATAATATTAGTAAGGATAATAATAACAGTTATAGCGATAATAATAATAGTAATAAGCATAATAATAATAGTTGTAAGGATAAAGACAAGAGTAATAGGGATATTAATAATACAATAAGGATAATAATAACAGTCATAGCGATAATAATAATAGTTATAGCGATAATAATAATAGTTATAAGGGTAAACATAATAGTTATAGTGCGAAAAAAAATATAATAAGGATAAACATAATAGTTATAGTGCTAATAATACTAGTAATAAGGATAATAATAACAGTTATAGCGATAATAATAAATGTAATATGGGAAATAAAAATAATTATCAGGATAAAGACAAGACTAATAGGGATAGTAATAATAGAATAAGTATAATAATAACAGTCATAGCGATAATAATAATAGTTATAGTGGTAATAATAATAGTAATAAGCATAATAATAATTGTTATAAGGATAGAGACAAGAGTTATAGGGATAGTAATAATAGAATAAGTATAATAATAACAGTCATAGCGATAATAATAATAGTAATAAGGGTAATAATAATAGTTTTAGTGCTAATAATAATAGTAATAAGCATAACAATAATAGTTATAAGGATAAAGACAAGAGTAATAGGGATAGTAATAATAGAATAAGTATAATAATAACAGTTATAGCGATAATAATAATAGTAATAAGGATAATAATAATAGTTATAAGGATAAAGACAAGAGTAATAGGGATAGTAATAATAGAATAATGATAATAGTAACAGTCATAGCGATAATAATAATAGTAGTAAGGATAATAATAATAGTTTTAGTGCTAATAACCATAGTAATAAGCATAACAATAATAGTTATAAGGATAAAGACAAGAGTAATAGGGATAGTAATAATAGAATAAGTATAATAATAACAGTCATAGCGATAATAATAGTAATAAGGATAATAATAATAGTTATAGCGCTAATAATAATAGTAATAAGGATAAACATAATAGTTATAGTGCGAATAAAAATAGTAATAAGGATAAACATAATAGTTATAGTGCTAATAATACTAGTAATAAGGATAATAATAACAGTTATAGCGATAATAATAATTGTAATATGGGAAATAAAAATAATTATCAGGATAAAGACAAGAGTAATAGGGATAGTAATAATACAATAAGGATAATAATAACAGTCATAGCGATAATAATAATAGTAGTAAGGATAATAATAATAGTTTTAGTGCTAAGAACAATAGTAATAAGCATAACAATAATAGTTATAAGGATAAAGACAAGAGTAATAGGGATAGTAATAATAGAATAAGTATAACAATAACAGTCATAGCGATAATAATAATAGTAATAAGGATAATAATAATAGTTATAAGGATAATAATAATAGTTATAAGGATAAAGAGAAGAGTAATAGGGATAGTAATAATAGAATAAGGATAATAATAACAGTTATAGCAATAATAATAATAGTAATAAGGATAAACATAATAGTTATAGTGCTAGTAATAATAGTGATAAGGATAATAATAATAGTTATAGCGATAATAATAATAGTAATGAGGATAACAATAATAGTTATAGAGATAATAATACTAGTAATAAGGATAATAATAACAGTCATAGCGATAATAATAATAGGATTAAGGATAATAATAATAGTTATAAGGATAGTAATAACAGTTATAAGGATAAAGAGAAGAGTAATAGCGATAGTAATAATAGAATAAGGATAATAATAACAGTCATAGCGATAATAATAATATTAGTAAGGATAATAATAACAGTTATAGCGATAATAATAATAGTAATAAGCATAATAATAATAGTTGTAAGGATAAAGACAAGAGTAATAGGGATATTAATAATACAATAAGGATAATAATAACAGTCATAGCGATAATAATAATAGTTATAGCGATAATAATAATAGTTATAAGGGTAAACATAATAGTTATAGTGCGAATAAAAATAGTAATAAGGATAAACATAATAGTTATAGTGCTAATAATACTAGTAATAAGGATAATAATAACAGTTATAGCGATAATAATAATTGTAATATGGGAAATAAAAATAATTATCAGGATAAAGACAAGAGTAATAGGGATAGTAATAATACAATAAGGATAATAATAACAGTCATAGCGATAATAATAATAGTTATAGTGATAATCATAGTTATAAGGATAAAGACAAGACTAATAGGGATAGTAATAATAGAATAAGTATAATAATAACAGTCAAAGCGATAATAATAATAGTTATAGTGGTAATAATAATAGTAATAAGCATAATAATAATAGTTATAAGGATAGAGACAAGAGTTATAGGGATAGTAATAATAGAATAAGTATAATAATAACAGTCATAGCGATAATAATAATAGTAATAAGGGTAATAATAATAGTTTTAGTGCTAATAATAATAGTAATAAGCATAACAATAGTAGTTATAAGGATAAAGACAAGAGTAATAGGGATAGTAATAATAGAATAAGTATAATAATAACAGTCATAGCGATAATAATAATAGTTATAGCGATAATAATAATAGTAATAAGGATAATAATAATAGTTATAAGGATAAAGACAAGAGTAATAGGGATAGTAATAATAGAATAAGGATAATAATAACAGTCATAGCGATAATAATAATAGTAGTAAGGATAATAATAATAGTTTTAGTGCTAATAACAATAGTAATAAGCATAACAATAATAGTTATAAGGATAAAGACAAGAGTAATAGGGATAGTAATAATAGAATAAGTATAATAATAACAGTCATAGCGATAATAATAATAGTAATAAGGATAATAATAATAGTTATAGTGCGAATAATAATAGTAATAAGGATAAACATAACAGTTATAGTGCTAATAATACTAGTAATAAGGATAATAATAACAGTTATAGCGATAATAATAATAGTAATAAGGACAATGATAATAGTTATAAGGATAGTAATAACAGTTATATGGATAAAGAGAAGAGTAATAGGGATAGTAATAATAGAATAAGGATAATAATAACAGTCATAGCGATAATAATAATAGTTATAGCGATAATAATAATAGTTATAAGGGTAAAGACAAGACTAATAGGGATAGTAATAATAGAATAAGTATAATAATAACAGTCACAGCGATAATAATAATAGTAATAAGAATAATAATAACAGTTATAGTGGTAATAATAATAGTAATAAGCATAATAATAATAGTTATAAGGATAGAGACAAGAGTTATATGGATAGTAATAATAGAATAAGTATAATAATAACAGTCATAGCGATAATAATAATAGTAATAAGGATAATAAGAATAGTTTTAGTGCTAATAATAATAGTTTTAGTGCTAATAATAATAGTAATAATCATAACAATAATAGTTATAAGGATAAAGACAAGAGTAATAGGGATAGTAATAATAGAATAAGTATAATAATAACAGTCATAGCGATAATAATAATAGTAATAAGGATAATAATAATAGTTTTAGTGCGAATAATAATAGTAATAAGGATAAACATAACAGTTATAGTGCTAATAATACTAGTATAAGGATAATAATAACAGTTATAGCGATAATAATAATAGTAATAAGGACAATGATAATAGTTATAAGGATAGTAATAACAGTTATAAGGATAAAGAGAAGAGTAATAGGGATAGTAATAATAGAATAAGGATAATAATAACAGTCATAGCGATAATAATAATAGTTATAAGGATAAAGACAAGACTAATAGGGATAGTAATAATAGAATAAGTATAATAATAACAGTCATAGCGATAATAATAATAGTAATAAGGATAATAATAACAGTTATAGTGGTAATAATAATAGTAATAAGCATAATAATAATAGTTATAAGGATAGAGACAAGAGTTATATGGATAGTAATAATAGAATAAGTATAATAATAACAGTCATAGCGATAATAATAATAGTAATAAGGATAATAATAATAGTTTTAGTGCTAATAATAATAGTTTTAGTGCCAATAATAATAGTAATAAGCATAACAATAATAGTTATAACGATAAAGAGAAGAGTAATAGGGATAGTAATAATGGAATAAGGATAATAATAACAGTTATAGCAATAATAATAATAGTAATAAGGATAAACATAATAGTTATAGTGCTAGTAATAATAGTGATAAGGATAATAATAATAGTTATAGCGATAATAATAATAGTAATGAGGATAACAATAATAGTTATAGAGATAATAATACTAGTAATAAGGATAATAATAACAGTTATAATGATAATAATAATAGTAATAAGAAAAATAATAATAATTATCAGGATAAAGACAAGAGTAATAGGGATAGTACTAATAGAATAAGTATAATAATAACAGTCATAGCGATAATAATAATAGTAATAAGGATAATAATAATAGTTATAAGGATAGTAATAACAGTTACAAGGATAAAGAGAAGAGTAATAGCGATAGTAATAATAGAATAAGGATAATAATAACAGTCATAGCGATAATAATAATATTAGTAAGGATAATAATAACAGTTATAGCGATAATAATAATAGTAATAAGCATAATAATAATAGTTGTAAGGATAAAGACAAGAGTAATAGGGATATTAATAATACAATAAGGATAATAATAACAGTCATAGCGATAATAATAATAGTTATAGCGATAATAATAATAGTTATAAGGGTAAAGACAAGAGTAATAGGGATAGTAATAATAGAATACGGATAATAATAACAGTCATAGCGATAATAATAATAGTAGTAAGGATAATAATAATAGTTATAGCGATAATAATAATAGTAATAAGCATATTAATAATAGCTATAAGGATAGAGACAAGAGTAATCGGGATAGTAATATTAGAATAAGGATAATAATAACAGTCATAGCGATAATAATAGTAATAAGGATAATAATAATAGTTATAGCGCTAATAATAATAGTAATAAGGACAATGATAATAGTTATAAGGATAGTAATAACAGTTATAAGGATAAAGAGAAGAGTAATAGGGATAGTAATAATAGAATAAGGATAATAATAACAGTCATAGCGATAATAATAATAGTTATAGCGATAATAATAATAGTTATAAGGATAAAGACAAGACTAATAGGGATAGTAATAATAGAATAAGTATAATAATAACAGTCATAGCGATAATAATAATAGTAATAAGGATAATAATAACAGTTATAGTGGTAATAATAATAGTAATAAGCATAATAATAATAGTTATAAGGATAGAGACAAGAGTTATATGGATAGTAATAATAGAATAAGTATAATAATAACAGTCATAGCGATAATAATAATAGTAATAAGGATAATAATAATAGTTTTAGTGCTAATAATAATAGTTTTAGTACCAATAATAATAGTAATAAGCATAACAATAATAGTTATAAGGATAAAGACAAGAGTAATAGGGATAGTAATAATAGAATAAGTATAATAATAACAGTCATAGCGATAATAATAATAGTAATAAGGATAATAATAATAGTTATAAGGATAATAATAATAGTTATAAGGATAAAGAGAAGAGTAATAGGGATAGTAATAATAGAATAAGGATAATAATAACAGTCATAGCGATAATAATAATAGTTATAGCGATAATAATAATAGTTATAAGGATAAAGACAAGACTAATAGGGATAGTAATAATAGAATAAGTATAATAATAACAGTCATAGCGATAATAATAATAGTAATAAGGATAATAATAACAGTTATAGTGGTAATAATAATAGTAATAAGCATAATAATAATAGTTATAAGGATAGAGACAAGAGTTATATGGATAGTAATAATAGAATAAGTATAATAATAACAGTCATAGCGATAATAATAATAGTTATAAGGATAGTAATAACAGTTACAAGGATAAAGAGAAGAGTAATAGCGATAGTAATAATAGAATAAGGATAATAATAACAGTCATAGCGATAATAATAATATTAGTAAGGATAATAATAACAGTTATAGCGATAATAATAATAGTAATAAGCATAATAATAATAGTTGTAAGGATAAAGACAAGAGTAATAGGGATATTAATAATACAATAAGGATAATAATAACAGTCATAGCGATAATAATAATAGTTATAGCGATAATAATAATAGTTATAAGGGTAAAGACAAGAGTAATAGGGATAGTAATAATAGAATACGGATAATAATAACAGTCATAGCGATAATAATAATAGTAGTAAGGATAATAATAATAGTTATAGCGATAATAATAATAGTAATAAGCATATTAATAATAGCTATAAGGATAGAGACAAGAGTAATCGGGATAGTAATATTAGAATAAGGATAATAATAACAGTCATAGCGATAATAATAGTAATAAGGATAATAATAATAGTTATAGCGCTAATAATAATAGTAATAAGGACAATGATAATAGTTATAAGGATAGTAATAACAGTTATAAGGATAAAGAGAAGAGTAATAGGGATAGTAATAATAGAATAAGGATAATAATAACAGTCATAGCGATAATAATAATAGTTATAGCGATAATAATAATAGTTATAAGGATAAAGACAAGACTAATAGGGATAGTAATAATAGAATAAGTATAATAATAACAGTCATAGCGATAATAATAATAGTAATAAGGATAATAATAACAGTTATAGTGGTAATAATAATAGTAATAAGCATAATAATAATAGTTATAAGGATAGAGACAAGAGTTATATGGATAGTAATAATAGAATAAGTATAATAATAACAGTCATAGCGATAATAATAATAGTAATAAGGATAATAATAATAGTTTTAGTGCTAATAATAATAGTTTTAGTACCAATAATAATAGTAATAAGCATAACAATAATAGTTATAAGGATAAAGACAAGAGTAATAGGGATAGTAATAATAGAATAAGTATAATAATAACAGTCATAGCGATAATAATAATAGTAATAAGGATAATAATAATAGTTATAAGGATAATAATAATAGTTATAAGGATAAAGAGAAGAGTAATAGGGATAGTAATAATAGAATAAGGATAATAATAACAGTCATAGCGATAATAATAATAGTTATAGCGATAATAATAATAGTTATAAGGATAAAGACAAGACTAATAGGGATAGTAATAATAGAATAAGTATAATAATAACAGTCATAGCGATAATAATAATAGTAATAAGGATAATAATAACAGTTATAGTGGTAATAATAATAGTAATAAGCATAATAATAATAGTTATAAGGATAGAGACAAGAGTTATATGGATAGTAATAATAGAATAAGTATAATAATAACAGTCATAGCGATAATAATAATAGTAATAAGGATAATAATAATAGTTATAAGGATAGTAATAACAGTTATAAGGATAAAGAGAAGAGTAATAGCGATAGTAATAATAGAATAAGGATAATAATAACAGTCATAGCGATAATAATAATATTAGTAAGGATAATAATAACAGTTATAGCGATAATAATAATAGTAATAAGCATAATAATAATAGTTGTAAGGATAAAGACAAGAGTAATAGGGATATTAATAATACAATAAGGATAATAATAACAGTCATAGCGATAATAATAATAGTTATAGCGATAATAATAATAGTTATAAGGGTAAACATAATAGTTATAGTGCGAAAAAAAATATAATAAGGATAAACATAATAGTTATAGTGCTAATAATACTAGTAATAAGGATAATAATAACAGTTATAGCGATAATAATAATTGTAATATGGGAAATAAAAATAATTATCAGGATAAAGACAAGAGTAATAGGGATAGTAATAATACAATAAGGATAATAATAACAGTCATAGCGATAATAATAATAGTTATAGTGATAATCATAGTTATAAGGATAAAGACAAGACTAATAGGGATAGTAATAATAGAATAAGTATAATAATAACAGTCATAGCGATAATAATAATTGTTATAAGGATAGAGACAAGAGTTATAGGGATAGTAATAATAGAATAAGTATAACAATAACAGTCATAGCGATAATAATAATAGTAATAAGGGTAATAATAATAGTTTTAGTGCTAATAATAATAGTAATAAGCATAACAATAATAGTTATAAGGATAAAGACAAGAGTAATAGGGATAGTAATAATAGAATAAGTATAATAATAACAGTCATAGCGATAATAATAATAGTTATAGCGATAATAATAATAGTAATAAGGATAATAATAATAGTTATAAGGATAAAGACAAGAGTAATAGGGATAGTAATAATAGAATAAGTATAATAATAACAGTCATAGCGATAATAATAATAGTAATAAGGATAATAATAATAGTTATAAGGATAATAATAATAGTTATAAGGATAAAGAGAAGAGTAATAGGGATAGTAATAATAGAATAAGGATAATAATAACAGTCATAGCGATAATAATAATAGTTATAGCGATAATAATAATAGTTATAAGGATAAAGACAAGACTAATAGGGATAGTAATAATAGAATAAGTATAATAATAACAGTCATAGCGATAATAATAATAGTAATAAGGATAATAATAACAGTTATAGTGGTAATAATAATAGTAATAAGCATAATAATAATAGTTATAAGGATAGAGACAAGAGTTATATGGATAGTAATAATAGAATAAGTATAATAATAACAGTCATAGCGATAATAATAATAGTAATAAGGATAATAATAATAGTTATAAGGATAGTAATAACAGTTATAAGGATAAAGAGAAGAGTAATAGCGATAGTAATAATAGAATAAGGATAATAATAACAGTCATAGCGATAATAATAATATTAGTAAGGATAATAATAACAGTTATAGCGATAATAATAATAGTAATAAGCATAATAATAATAGTTGTAAGGATAAAGACAAGAGTAATAGGGATATTAATAATACAATAAGGATAATAATAACAGTCATAGCGATAATAATAATAGTTATAGCGATAATAATAATAGTTATAAGGGTAAACATAATAGTTATAGTGCGAAAAAAAATATAATAAGGATAAACATAATAGTTATAGTGCTAATAATACTAGTAATAAGGATAATAATAACAGTTATAGCGATAATAATAAATGTAATATGGGAAATAAAAATAATTATCAGGATAAAGACAAGAGTAATAGGGATAGTAATAATACAATAAGGATAATAATAACAGTCATAGCGATAATAATAATAGTTATAGTGATAATCATAGTTATAAGGATAAAGACAAGACTAATAGGGATAGTAATAATAGAATAAGTATAATAATAACAGTCATAGCGATAATAATAATAGTTATAGTGGTAATAATAATAGTAATAAGCATAATAATAATTGTTATAAGGATAGAGACAAGAGTTATAGGGATAGTAATAATAGAATAAGTATAATAATAACAGTCATAGCGATAATAATAATAGTAATAAGGGTAATAATAATAGTTTTAGTGCTAATAATAATAGTAATAAGCATAACAATAATAGTTATAAGGATAAAGACAAGAGTAATAGGGATAGTAATAATAGAATAAGTATAATAATAACAGTCATAGCGATAATAATAATAGTTATAGCGATAATAATAATAGTAATATTGATAATAATAATAGTTATAAGGATAAAGACAAGAGTAATAGGGATAGTAATAATAGAATAATGATAATAGTAACAGTCATAGCGATAATAATAATAGTAGTAAGGATAATAATAATAGTTTTAGTGCTAATAACCATAGTAATAAGCATAACAATAATAGTTATAAGGATAAAGACAAGAGTAATAGGGATAGTAATAATAGAATAAGTATAATAATAACAGTCATAGCGATAATAATAGTAATAAGGATAATAATAATAGTTATAGCGCTAATAATAATAGTAATAAGGATAAACATAATAGTTATAGTGCGAATAAAAATAGTAATAAGGATAAACATAATAGTTATAGTGCTAATAATACTAGTAATAAGGATAATAATAACAGTTATAGCGATAATAATAATTGTAATATGGGAAATAAAAATAATTATCAGGATAAAGACAAGAGTAATAGGGATAGTAATAATACAATAAGGATAATAATAACAGTCATAGCGATAATAATAATAGTAGTAAGGATAATAATAATAGTTTTAGTGCTAAGAACAATAGTAATAAGCATAACAATAATAGTTATAAGGATAAAGACAAGAGTAATAGGGATAGTAATAATAGAATAAGTATAATAATAACAGTCATAGCGATAATAATAATAGTAATAAGGATAATAATAATAGTTATAAGGATAATAATAATAGTTATAAGGATAAAGAGAAGAGTAATAGGGATAGTAATAATAGAATAAGGATAATAATAACAGTTATAGCAATAATAATAATAGTAATAAGGATAAACATAATAGTTATAGTGCTAGTAATAATAGTGATAAGGATAATAATAATAGTTATAGCGATAATAATAATAGTAATGAGGATAACAATAATAGTTATAGAGATAATAATACTAGTAATAAGGATAATAATAACAGTCATAGCGATAATAATAATAGGATTAAGGATAATAATAATAGTTATAAGGATAGTAATAACAGTTATAAGGATAAAGAGAAGAGTAATAGCGATAGTAATAATAGAATAAGGATAATAATAACAGTCATAGCGATAATAATAATATTAGTAAGGATAATAATAACAGTTATAGCGATAATAATAATAGTAATAAGCATAATAATAATAGTTGTAAGGATAAAGACAAGAGTAATAGGGATATTAATAATACAATAAGGATAATAATAACAGTCATAGCGATAATAATAATAGTTATAGCGATAATAATAATAGTTATAAGGGTAAACATAATAGTTATAGTGCGAATAAAAATAGTAATAAGGATAAACATAATAGTTATAGTGCTAATAATACTAGTAATAAGGATAATAATAACAGTTATAGCGATAATAATAATTGTAATATGGGAAATAAAAATAATTATCAGGATAAAGACAAGAGTAATAGGGATAGTAATAATACAATAAGGATAATAATAACAGTCATAGCGATAATAATAATAGTTATAGTGATAATCATAGTTATAAGGATAAAGACAAGACTAATAGGGATAGTAATAATAGAATAAGTATAATAATAACAGTCATAGCGATAATAATAATAGTAATAAGGGTAATAATAATAGTTTTAGTGCTAATAATAATAGTAATAAGCATAACAATAATAGTTATAAGGATAAAGACAAGAGTAATAGGGATAGTAATAATAGAATAAGTATAATAATAACAGTCATAGCGATAATAATAATAGTTATAGCGATAATAATAATAGTAATAAGGATAATAATAATAGTTATAAGGATAAAGACAAGAGTAATAGGGATAGTAATAATAGAATAATGATAATAGTAACAGTCATAGCGATAATAATAATAGTAGTAAGGATAATAATAATAGTTTTAGTGCTAATAACCATAGTAATAAGCATAACAATAATAGTTATAAGGATAAAGACAAGAGTAATAGGGATAGTAATAATAGAATAAGTATAATAATAACAGTCATAGCGATAATAATAGTAATAAGGATAATAATAATAGTTATAGCGCTAATAATAATAGTAATAAGGATAAACATAATAGTTATAGTGCGAATAAAAATAGTAATAAGGATAAACATAATAGTTATAGTGCTAATAATACTAGTAATAAGGATAATAATAACAGTTATAGCGATAATAATAATTGTAATATGGGAAATAAAAATAATTATCAGGATAAAGACAAGAGTAATAGGGATAGTAATAATACAATAAGGATAATAATAACAGTCATAGCGAAATAATAATAGTAGTAAGGATAATAATAATAGTTTTAGTGCTAAGAACAATAGTAATAAGCATAACAATAATAGTTATAAGGATAAAGACAAGAGTAATAGGGATAGTAATAATAGAATAAGTATAATAATAACAGTCATAGCGATAATAATAATAGTAATAAGGATAATAATAATAGTTATAAGGATAATAATAATAGTTATAAGGATAAAGAGAAGAGTAATAGGGATAGTAATAATAGAATAAGGATAATAATAACAGTTATAGCAATAATAATATAGTAATAAGGATAAACATAATAGTTATAGTGCTAGTAATAATAGTGATAAGGATAATAATAATAGTTATAGCGATAATAATAATAGTAATGAGGATAACAATAAAGTTATAGAGATAATAATACTAGTAATAAGGATAATAATAACAGTCATAGCGATAATAATAATAGGATTAAGGATAATAATAATAGTTATAAGGATAGTAATAACAGTTATAAGGATAAAGAGAAGAGTAATAGCGATAGTAATAATAGAATAAGGATATAATAACAGTCATAGCGATAATAATAATATTAGTAAGGATAATAATAACAGTTATAGCGATAATAATAATAGTAATAAGCATAATAATAATAGTTGTAAGGATAAAGACAAGAGTAATAGGGATATTAATAATACAATAAGGATAATAATAACAGTCATAGCGATAATAATAATAGTTATAGCGATAATAATAATAGTTATAAGGGTAAACATAATAGTTATAGTGCGAATAAAAATAGTAATAAGGATAAACATAATAGTTATAGTGCTAATAATACTAGTAATAAGGATAATAATAACAGTTATAGCGATAATAATAATTGTAATATGGGAAATAAAAATAATTATCAGGATAAAGACAAGAGTAATAGGGATAGTAATAATACAATAAGGATAATAATAACAGTCATAGCGATAATAATAATAGTATAGTGATAATCATAGTTATAAGGATAAAGACAAGACTAATAGGGATAGTAATAATAGAATAAGTATAATAATAACAGTCAAAGCGATAATAATAATAGTTATAGTGGTAATAATAATAGTAATAAGCATAATAATAATAGTTATAAGGATAGAGACAAGAGTTTATAGGGATAGTAATAATAGAATAAGTATATAATAACAGTCATAGCGATAATAATAATAGTAATAAGGGTAATAATAATAGTTTTAGTGCTAATAATAATAGTAATAAGCATAACAATAGTAGTTATAAGGATAAAGACAAGAGTAATAGGGATAGTAATAATAGAATAAGTATAATAATAACAGTCATAGCGATAATAATAATAGTTATAGCGATAATAATAATAGTAATAAGGATAATAATAATAGTTATAAGGATAAAGACAAGAGTAATAGGGATAGTAATAATAGAATAAGGATAATAATAACAGTCATAGCGATAATAATAATAGTAGTAAGGATAATAATAATAGTTTTAGTGCTAATAACAATAGTAATAAGCATAACAATAATAGTTATAAGGATAAAGACAAGAGTAATAGGGATAGTAATAATAGAATAAGTATAATAATAACAGTCATAGCGATAATAATAATAGTAATAAGGATAATAATAATAGTTATAGTGCGAATAATAATAGTAATAAGGATAAACATAACAGTTATAGTGCTAATAATACTAGTAATAAGGATAATAATAACAGTTATAGCGATAATAATAATAGTAATAAGGACAATGATAATAGTTATAAGGATAGTAATAACAGTTATATGGATAAAGAGAAGAGTAATAGGGATAGTAATAATAGAATAAGGATAATAATAACAGTCATAGCGATAATAATAATAGTTATAGCGATAATAATAATAGTTATAAGGGTAAAGACAAGACTAATAGGGATAGTAATAATAGAATAAGTATAATAATAACAGTCACAGCGATAATAATAATAGTAATAAGTATAATAATAACAGTTATAGTGGTAATAATAATAGTAATAAGCATAATAATAATAGTTATAAGGATAGAGACAAGAGTTATATGGATAGTAATAATAGAATAAGTATAATAATAACAGTCATAGCGATAATAATAATAGTAATAAGGATAATAAGAATAGTTTTAGTGCTAATAATAATAGTAATAATCATAACAATAATAGTTATAAGGATAAAGACAAGAGTAATAGGGATAGTAATAATAGAATAAGTATAATAATAACAGTCATAGCGATAATAATAATAGTAATAAGGATAATAATAATAGTTATAAGGATAATAATAATAGTTATAAGGATAAAGAGAAGAGTAATAGGGATAGTAATAATAGAATAAGGATAATAATAACAGTTATAGCAATAATAATAATAGTAATAAGGATAAACATAATAGTTATAGTGCTAGTAATAATAGTGATAAGGATAATAATAATAGTTATAGCGATAATAATAATAGTAATGAGGATAACAATAATAGTTATAGAGATAATAATACTAGTAATAAGGATAATAATAACAGTTATAATGATAATAATAATAGTAATAAGAAAAATAATAATAATTATCAGGATAAAGACAAGAGTAATAGGGATAGTAATAATAGAATAAGTATAATAATAACAGTCATAGCGATAATAATAATAGTAATAAGGATAATAATAATAGTTATAAGGATAGTAATAACAGTTATAAGGATAAAGAGAAGAGTAATAGCGATAGTAATAATAGAATAAGGATAATAATAACAGTCATAGCGATAATAATAATATTAGTAAGGATAATAATAACAGTTATAGCGATAATAATAATAGTTATAGCGATAATAATAATAGTTATAAGGGTAAAGACAAGACTAATAGGGATAGTAATTATAGAATAAGTATAATAATAACAGTCATAGCGATAATAATAATAGTAATAAGGATAATAATAATAGTTATAGTGCGAATAATAATAGTAATAAGGATAAACATAACAGTTATAGTGCTAATAATACTAGTAATAAGGATAATAATAACAGTTATAGCGATAATAATAATAGTAATAAGGACAATGATAATAGTTATAAGGATAGTAATAACAGTTATATGGATAAAGAGAAGAGTAATAGGGATAGTAATAATAGAATAAGGATAATAATAACAGTCATAGCGATAATAATAATAGTTATAGCGATAATAATAATAGTTATAAGGGTAAAGACAAGACTAATAGGGATAGTAATAATAGAATAAGTATAATAATAACAGTCATAGCGATAATAATAATAGTAATAAGAATAATAATAACAGTTATAGTGGTAATAATAATAGTAATAAGCATAATAATAATAGTTATAAGGATAGAGACAAGAGTTATATGGATAGTAATAATAGAATAAGTATAATAATAACAGTCATAGCGATAATAATAATAGTAATAAGGATAATAATAATAGTTTTAGTGCTAATAATAATAGTTTTAGTGCTAATAATAATAGTAATAAGCATAACAATAATAGTTATAAGGATAGAGACAAGAGTTATATGGATAGTAATAATAGAATAAGTATAATAATAACAGTCATAGCGATAATAATAATAGTAATAAGGGTAATAATAATAGTTTTAGTGCTAATAATAATAGTAATAAGCATAACAATAATAGTTATAAGGATAAAGACAAGAGTAATAGGGATAGTAATTATAGAATAAGTATAATAATAACAGTCATAGCGATAATAATAATAGTAATAAGGATAATAATAATAGTTATAGTGCGAATAATAATAGTAATAAGGATAAACATAACAGTTATAGTGCTAATAATACTAGTAATAAGGATAATAATAACAGTTATAGCGATAATAATAATAGTAATAAGGACAATGATAATAGTTATAAGGATAGTAATAACAGTTATATGGATAAAGAGAAGAGTAATAGGGATAGTAATAATAGAATATGGATAATAATAACAGTCATAGCGATAATAATAATAGTTATAGCGATAATAATAATAGTTATAAGGGTAAAGACAAGACTAATAGGGATAGTAATAATAGAATAAGTATAATAATAACAGTCATAGCGATAATAATAATAGTAATAAGAATAATAATAACAGTTATAGTGGTAATAATAATAGTAATAAGCATAATAATAATAGTTATAAGGATAGAGACAAGAGTAATAGGGATAGTAATAATAGAATAAGGATAATAATAACAGTTATAGCAATAATAATAATAGTAATAAGGATAAACATAATAGTTATAGTGCAAGTAATAATAGTGATAAGGATAATAATAATAGTTATAGCGATAATAATAATAGTAATGAGGATAACAATAATAGTTATAGAGATAATAATACTAGTAATAAGGATAATAATAACAGTTATAATGATAATAATAATAGTAATAAGAAAAATAATAATAATTATCAGGATAAAGACAAGAGTAATAGGGATAGTAATAATAGAATAAGTATAATAATAACAGTCATAGCGATAATAATAATAGTAGTAAGGATAATAATAATAGTTTTAGTGCTAATAACAATAGTAATAAGCATAACAATAATAGTTATAAGGATAAAGACAAGAGTAATAGGGATAGTAATAATAGAATAAGTATAATAATAACAGTCATAGCGATAATAATAATAGTAATAAGGATAATAATAATAGTTATAGTGCGAATAATAATAGTAATAAGGATAAACATAACAGTTATAGTGCTAATAATACTAGTAATAAGGATAATAATAACAGTTATAGCGATAATAATAATAGTAATAAGGACAATGATAATAGTTATAAGGATAGTAATAACAGTTATATGGATAAAGAGAAGAGTAATAGGGATAGTAATAATAGAATAAGGATAATAATAACAGTCATAGCGATAATAATAATAGTTATAGCGATAATAATAATAGTTATAAGGGTAAAGACAAGACTAATAGGGATAGTAATAATAGAATAAGTATAATAATAACAGTCACAGCGATAATAATAATAGTAATAAGAATAATAATAACAGTTATAGTGGTAATAATAATAGTAATAAGCATAATAATAATAGTTATAAGGATAGAGACAAGAGTTATATGGATAGTAATAATAGAATAAGTATAATAATAACAGTCATAGCGATAATAATAATAGTAATAAGGATAATAAGAATAGTTTTAGTGCTAATAATAATAGTTTTAGTGCTAATAATAATAGTAATAATCATAACAATAATAGTTATAAGGATAAAGACAAGAGTAATAGGGATAGTAATAATAGAATAAGTATAATAATAACAGTCATAGCGATAATAATAATAGTAATAAGGATAATAATAATAGTTATAAGGATAATAATAATAGTTATAAGGATAAAGAGAAGAGTAATAGGGATAGTAATAATAGAATAAGGATAATAATAACAGTTATAGCAATAATAATAATAGTAATAAGGATAAACATAATAGTTATAGTGCTAGTAATAATAGTGATAAGGATAATAATAATAGTTATAGCGATAATAATAATAGTAATGAGGATAACAATAATAGTTATAGAGATAATAATACTAGTAATAAGGATAATAATAACAGTTATAATGATAATAATAATAGTAATAAGAAAAATAATAATAATTATCAGGATAAAGACAAGAGTAATAGGGATAGTAATAATAGAATAAGTATAATAATAACAGTCATAGCGATAATAATAATAGTAATAAGGATAATAATAATAGTTATAAGGATAGTAATAACAGTTATAAGGATAAAGAGAAGAGTAATAGCGATAGTAATAATAGAATAAGGATAATAATAACAGTCATAGCGATAATAATAATATTAGTAAGGATAATAATAACAGTTATAGCGATAATAATAATAGTTATAGCGATAATAATAATAGTTATAAGGGTAAAGACAAGACTAATAGGGATAGTAATTATAGAATAAGTATAATAATAACAGTCATAGCGATAATAATAATAGTAATAAGGATAATAATAATAGTTATAGTGCGAATAATAATAGTAATAAGGATAAACATAACAGTTATAGTGCTAATAATACTAGTAATAAGGATAATAATAACAGTTATAGCGATAATAATAATAGTAATAAGGACAATGATAATAGTTATAAGGATAGTAATAACAGTTATATGGATAAAGAGAAGAGTAATAGGGATAGTAATAATAGAATAAGGATAATAATAACAGTCATAGCGATAATAATAATAGTTATAGCGATAATAATAATAGTTATAAGGGTAAAGACAAGACTAATAGGGATAGTAATAATAGAATAAGTATAATAATAACAGTCATAGCGATAATAATAATAGTAATAAGAATAATAATAACAGTTATAGTGGTAATAATAATAGTAATAAGCATAATAATAATAGTTATAAGGATAGAGACAAGAGTTATATGGATAGTAATAATAGAATAAGTATAATAATAACAGTCATAGCGATAATAATAATAGTAATAAGGATAATAATAATAGTTTTAGTGCTAATAATAATAGTTTTAGTGCTAATAATAATAGTAATAAGCATAACAATAATAGTTATAAGGATAGAGACAAGAGTTATATGGATAGTAATAATAGAATAAGTATAATAATAACAGTCATAGCGATAATAATAATAGTAATAAGGGTAATAATAATAGTTTTAGTGCTAATAATAATAGTAATAAGCATAACAATAATAGTTATAAGGATAAACACAAGAGTAATAGGGATAGTAATAATAGAATAAGTATAATAATAACAGTCATAGCGATAATAATAATAGTTATAGCGATAATAATAATAGTAATAAGGATAATAATAATAGTTATAAGGATAAAGACAAGAGTAATAGGGATAGTAATAATAGAATAAGGATAATAATAACAGTCATAGCGATAATAATAATAGTAGTAAGGATAATAATAATAGTTTTAGTGCTAATAACAATAGTAATAAGTATAACAATAATAGTTATAAGGATAAAGACAAGAGTAATAGGGATAGTAATTATAGAATAAGTATAATAATAACAGTCATAGCGATAATAATAATAGTAATAAGGATAATAATAATAGTTATAGTGCGAATAATAATAGTAATAAGGATAAACATAACAGTTATAGTGCTAATAATACTAGTAATAAGGATAATAATAACAGTTATAGCGATAATAATAATAGTAATAAGGACAATGATAATAGTTATAAGGATAGTAATAACAGTTATATGGATAAAGAGAAGAGTAATAGGGATAGTAATAATAGAATATGGATAATAATAACAGTCATAGCGATAATAATAATAGTTATAGCGATAATAATAATAGTTATAAGGGTAAAGACAAGACTAATAGGGATAGTAATAATAGAATAAGTATAATAATAACAGTCATAGCGATAATAATAATAGTAATAAGAATAATAATAACAGTTATAGTGGTAATAAAAATAGTAATAAGCATAATAATAATAGTTATAAGGATAGAGACAAGAGTTATATGGATAGTAATAATAGAATAAGTATAATAATAACAGTCATAGCGATAATAATAATAGTAATAAGGATAATAATAATAGTTTTAGTGCTAATAATAATAGTTTTAGTGCTAATAATAATAGTAATAAGCATAACAATAATAGTTATAAGGATAAAGACAAGAGTAATAGGGATAGTAATAATAGAATAAGTATAATAATAACAGTCATAGCGATAATAATAATAGTAATAAGGATAATAATAATAGTTATAGCGATAATAATAATAGTAATAAGCATAATAATAATAGTTGTAAGGATAAAGACAAGAGTAATAGGGATATTAATAATACAATAAGGATAATAATCACAGTCATAGCGATAATAATAATAGTTATAGCGATAATAATAATAGTTATAAGGGTAAAGACAAGAGTAATAGGGATAGTAATAATAGAATAAGGATAATAATAACAGTCATAGCGATAATAATAATAGTTATAGTGGTAATAATAATAGTAATAAGCATAATAATAATAGTTATGAGGATAGAGACAAGAGTTATAGGGATAGTAATAATAGAATAAGTATAATAATAACAGTCATAGCGATAATAATAATAGTAATAAGGGTAATAATAATAGTTTTAGTGCTAATAATAATAGTAATAAGCATAACAATAATAGTTATAAGGATAAAGACAAGAGTAATAGGGATAGTAATAATAGAATAAGTATAATAACAACAGTCATAGCGATAATAATAATAGTTATAGCGATAATAATAATAGTAATAAGGATAATAATAATAGTTATAAGGATAAAGACAAGAGTAATAGGGATAGTAATAATAGAATAAGGATAATAATAACAGTCATAGCGATAATAATAATAGTAGTAAGGATAATAATAATAGTTTTAGTGCTAATAACAATAGTAATAAGCATAACAATAATAGTTATAAGGATAAAGACAAGAGTAATAGGGATAGTAATTATAGAATAAGTATAATAATAACAGTCATAGCGATAATAATAATAGTAATAAGGATAATAATAATAGTTATAGTGCGAATAATAATAGTAATAAGGATAAACATAATAGTTATACTGCGAATAAAAATAGTAATAAGGATAAACATAATAGTTATAGTGCTAATAATACTAGTAATAAGGATAATAATAACAGTTATAGCGATAATAATAATTGCAATATGGGAAATAAAAATAATTATCAGGATAAAGACAAGAGTAATAGGGATAGTAATAATACAATAAGGATAATAATAACAGTCATAGCGATAATAATAATAGTAGTAAGGATAATAATAATAGTTTTAGTGCTAAGAACAATAGTAATAAGCATAACAATAATAGTTATAAGGATAAAGACAAGAGTAATAGGGATAGTAATAATAGAATAAGTATAATAATAACAGTCATAGCGATAATAATAATAGTAATAAGGATAATAATAATAGTTATAGTGCGAATAATAATAGTAATAAGGATAAACATAACAGTTATAGTGCTAATAATACTAGTAATAAGGATAATAATAACAGTTATAGCGATAATAATAATAGTAATAAGGACAATGATAATAGTTATAAGGATAGTAATAACAGTTATAAGGATAAAGAGAAGAGTAATAGGGATAGTAATAATAGAATAAGGATAATAATAACAGTCATAGCGATAATAATAATAGTTATAGCGATAATAATAATAGTTATAAGGATAAAGACAAGACTAATAGGGATAGTAATAATAGAATAAGTATAATAATAACAGTCATAGCGATAATAATAATAGTAATAACGATAATAATAACAGTTATAGTGGTAATAATAATAGTAATAAGCATAATAATAATAGTTATAAGGATAGAGACAAGAGTTATATGGATAGTAATAATAGAATAAGTATAATAATAACAGTCATAGCGATAATAATAATAGTAATAAGGATAATAATAATAGTTTTAGTGCTAATAATAATAGTTTTAGTACCAATAATAATAGTAATAAGCATAACAATAATAGTTATAAGGATAAAGACAAGAGTAATAGGGATAGTAATAATAGAATAAGTATAATAATAACAGTCATAGCGATAATAATAATAGTAATAAGGATAATAATAATAGTTATAAGGATAATAATAATAGTTATAAGGATAAAGAGAAGAGTAATAGGGATAGTAATAATAGAATAAGGATAATAATAACAGTTATAGCAATAATAATAATAGTAATAAGGATAAACATAATAGTTATAGTGCTAGTAATAATAGTGATAAGGATAATAATAATAGTTATAGCGATAATAATAATAGTAATGAGGATAACAATAATAGTTATAGAGATAATAATACTAGTAATAAGGATAATAATAACAGTTATAATGATAATAATAATAGTAATAAGAAAAATAATAATAATTATCAGGATAAAGACAAGAGTAATAGGGATAGTAATAATAGAATAAGTATAATAATAACAGTCATAGCGATAATAATAATAGTAATAAGGATAATAATAATAGTTATAAGGATAGTAATAACAGTTATAAGGATAAAGAGAAGAGTAATAGCGATAGTAATAATAGAATAAGGATAATAATAACAGTCATAGCGATAATAATAATATTAGTAAGGATAATAATAACAGTTATAGCGATAATAATAATAGTAATAAGCATAATAATAATAGTTGTAAGGATAAAGACAAGAGTAATAGGGATATTAATAATACAATAAGGATAATAATAACAGTCATAGCGATAATAATAATAGTTATAGCGATAATAATAATAGTTATAAGGGTAAACATAATAGTTATAGTGCGAATAAAAATAGTAATAAGGATAAACATTATAGTTATAGTGCTAATAATACTAGTAATAAGGATAATAATAACAGTTATAGCGATAATAATAATTGTAATATGGGAAATAAAAATAATTATCAGGATAAAGACAAGAGTAATAGGGATAGTAATAATACAATAAGGATAATAATAACAGTCATAGCGATAATAATAATAGTTATAGTGGTAATAATAATAGTAATAAGCATAATAATAATAGTTATAAGGATAGAGACAAGAGTTATAGGGATAGTAATAATAGAATAAGTATAATAATAACAGTCATAGCGATAATAATAATAGTTATAGCGATAATAATAATAGTAATAAGGATAATAATAATAGTTATAAGGATAAAGACAAGAGTAATAGGGATAGTAATAATAGAATAAGGATAATAATAACAGTCATAGCGATAATAATAATAGTAGTAAGGATAATAATAATAGTTTTAGTGCTAATAACAATAGTAATAAGCATAACAATAATAGTTATAAGGATAAAGACAAGAGTAATAGGGATAGTAATAATAGAATAAGTATAATAATAACAGTCATAGCGATAATAATAATAGTAATAAGGATAATAATAATAGTTATAGTGCGAATAATAATAGTAATAAGGATAAACATAACAGTTATAGTGCTAATAATACTAGTAATAAGGATAATAATAACAGTTATAGCGATAATAATAATAGTAATAAGGGCAATGATAATAGTTATAAGGATAAAGACAAGAGTAATAGGGATAGTAATAATAGAATAAGTATAATAATAACAGTCATAGCGATAATAATAATAGTAATAAGGATAATAATAATAGTTATAGCGATAATAATAATAGTAATAAGCATAATAATAATAGTTGTAAGGATAAAGACAAGAGTAATAGGGATATAAATAATACAATAAGGATAATAATAACAGTCATAGCGATAATAATAATAGTTATAGCGATAATAATAATAGTTATAAGGGTAAAGACAAGAGTAATAGGGATAGTAATAATAGAATAAGGATAATAATAACAGTCATAGCGATAATAATAATAGTAGTAAGGATAATAATAATAGTAATAAGCATATTAATAATAGCTATAAGGATAGAGACAAGAGTAATAGGGATAGTAATATTAGAATAAGGATAATAATAACAGTCATAGCGATAATAATAGTAATAAGGATAATAATAATAGTTATAGCGCTAATAATAATAGTAATAAGGATAAACATAATAGTTCGAGTGCGAATAAAAATAGTAATAAGGATAAACATAATAGTTATAGTGCTAATAATACTAGTAATAAGGATAATAATAACAGTTATAGCGATAATAATAATTGTAATATGGGAAATAATAATAATTATCAGGATAAAGACAAGAGTAATAGGGATAGTAATAATACAATAAGGATAATAATAACAGTCATAGCGATAATAATAATAGTAGTAAGGATAATAATAATAGTTATAGCGATAATAATAGTAGTAATAAGCATATTAATAATAGTTATAAGGATAGAGACAAGAGTTATATGGATAGTAATAATAGAATAAGTATAATAATAACAGTCATAGCGATAATAATAATAGTAATAAGGATAATAATAATAGTTTTAGTGCTAATAATAATAGTTTTAGTACCAATAATAATAGTAATAAGCATAACAATAATAGTTATAAGGATAAAGACAAGAGTAATAGGGATAGTAATAATAGAATAAGTATAATAATAACAGTCATAGCGATAATAATAATAGTAATAAGGATAATAATAATAGTTATAAGGATAATAATAATAGTTATAAGGATAAAGAGAAGAGTAATAGGGATAGTAATAATAGAATAAGGATAATAATAACAGTTATAGCAATAATAATAATAGTAATAAGGATAAACATAATAGTTATAGTGCTAGTAATAATAGTGATAAGGATAATAATAATAGTTATAGCGATAATAATAATAGTAATGAGGATAACAATAATAGTTATAGAGATAATAATACTAGTAATAAGGATAATAATAACAGTTATAATGATAATAATAATAGTAATAAGAAAAATAATAATAATTATCAGGATAAAGACAAGAGTAATAGGGATAGTAATAATAGAATAAGTATAATAATAACAGTCATAGCGATAATAATAATAGTAATAAGGATAATAATAATAGTTATAAGGATAGTAATAACAGTTATAAGGATAAAGAGAAGAGTAATAGCGATAGTAATAATAGAATAAGGATAATAATAACAGTCATAGCGATAATAATAATATTAGTAAGGATAATAATAACAGTTATAGCGATAATAATAATAGTAATAAGCATAATAATAATAGTTGTAAGGATAAAGACAAGAGTAATAGGGATATTAATAATACAATAAGGATAATAATAACAGTCATAGCGATAATAATAATAGTTATAGCGATAATAATAATAGTTATAAGGGTAAACATAATAGTTATAGTGCGAATAAAAATAGTAATAAGGATAAACATAATAGTTATAGTGCTAATAATACTAGTAATAAGGATAATAATAACAGTTATAGCGATAATAATAATTGTAATATGGGAAATAAAAATAATTATCAGGATAAAGACAAGAGTAATAGGGATAGTAATAATACAATAAGGATAATAATAACAGTCATAGCGATAATAATAATAGTTATAGTGGTAATAATAATAGTAATAAGCATAATAATAATAGTTATAAGGATAGAGACAAGAGTTATAGGGATAGTAATAATAGAATAAGTATAATAATAACAGTCATAGCGATAATAATAATAGTTATAGCGATAATAATAATAGTAATAAGGATAATAATAATAGTTATAAGGATAAAGACAAGAGTAATAGGGATAGTAATAATAGAATAAGGATAATAATAACAGTCATAGCGATAATAATAATAGTAGTAAGGATAATAATAATAGTTTTAGTGCTAATAACAATAGTAATAAGCATAACAATAATAGTTATAAGGATAAAGACAAGAGTAATAGGGATAGTAATAATAGAATAAGTATAATAATAACAGTCATAGCGATAATAATAATAGTAATAAGGATAATAATAATAGTTATAGTGCGAATAATAATAGTAATAAGGATAAACATAACAGTTATAGTGCTAATAATACTAGTAATAAGGATAATAATAACAGTTATAGCGATAATAATAATAGTAATAAGGGCAATGATAATAGTTATAAGGATAAAGACAAGAGTAATAGGGATAGTAATAATAGAATAAGTATAATAATAACAGTCATAGCGATAATAATAATAGTAATAAGGATAATAATAATAGTTATAGCGATAATAATAATAGTAATAAGCATAATAATAATAGTTGTAAGGATAAAGACAAGAGTAATAGGGATATAAATAATACAATAAGGATAATAATAACAGTCATAGCGATAATAATAATAGTTATAGCGATAATAATAATAGTTATAAGGGTAAAGACAAGAGTAATAGGGATAGTAATAATAGAATAAGGATAATAATAACAGTCATAGCGATAATAATAATAGTAGTAAGGATAATAATAATAGTAATAAGCATATTAATAATAGCTATAAGGATAGAGACAAGAGTAATAGGGATAGTAATATTAGAATAAGGATAATAATAACAGTCATAGCGATAATAATAGTAATAAGGATAATAATAATAGTTATAGCGCTACTAATAATAGTAATAAGGATAAACATAATAGTTCGAGTGCGAATAAAAATAGTAATAAGGATAAACATAATAGTTATAGTGCTAATAATACTAGTAATAAGGATAATAATAACAGTTATAGCGATAATAATAATTGTAATATGGGAAATAATAATAATTATCAGGATAAAGACAAGAGTAATAGGGATAGTAATAATACAATAAGGATAATAATAACAGTCATAGCGATAATAATAATAGTAGTAAGGATAATAATAATAGTTATAGCGATAATAATAGTAGTAATAAGCATATTAATAATAGTTATAAGGATAGAGACAAGAGTAATAGGGATAGTAATATTAGAATAAGGATAATAATAACAGTCATAGCGATAATAATAGTAATAAGGATAATAATAATAGTTATAGCGCTAATAATAATAGTAATAAGGATAAACATAATAGTTATAGTGCGAATAAAAATAGTAATAAGGATAAACATAATAGTTATAGTGCTAATAATACTAGTAATAAGGATAATAATAACAGTTGTAGCGATAATAATAATTGTAATATGGGAAATAATAATAATTATCAGGATAAAGACAAGAGTAATAGGGATAGTAATAATAGAATAAGTATAATAATAACAGTCATAGCGATAATAATAATAGTAATAAGGATAATAATAATAGTTATAAGGATAATAATAATAGTAATAAGCATAATAATAATAGTTATAAGGATAGAGACAAGAGTAATAGGGATAGTAATAATAGAATACGTATAATAATAACAGTCATAGCGATAATAATAATAGTAATAAGGATAATAATAATAGTTATAGTGCTAGTAATAATAGTAATAAGGATAATAATAATAGTTATAGCGATAATAATAATAGTAATAAGCATAATAATAATAGTTATAAGGATAGAGACAAGAGTAATAATGATAGTAATAGTAGAATAAGGATAATAATAACAGTCATAGCGATAATAATAGTAATAAGGATAATAATAACATTCATAGCGATAATCATAATAGTTATAGCGATAATAATAATAGTAATAAGGATAATAATAATAGCTATAAGGATAAAGACAAGTGTATTAGGGATAGTAATAATAGAATAAGTATAATAATAACAGTCATAGCGATAATAATAATAGTAATAAGGATAATAATAATAGTTATAAGGATAATAATAATAGTTATAAGGATAGAGACAGGAGTAATAGGGATAGTAATAATAGAATAAGGATAATAATAACAGTCATAGCGATAATAATAATAGTTATAGCGATAATAATAATAGTTATAAGGGTAAAGACAAGACTAATAAGGATAATAATAATAGTTATAGCGATAATAATAATAGTAATAAAGATAATAATAATAGTTATAGTGCGAATAATAATAGTAATAAGGATAAACATAATAGTTATAGTGCTAATAATACTAGTAATAAGGATAATAATAATAGTTATAGCGATAATAATAATAGTAATAAGCATAATAATAATAGTTATAAGAATAGAGACAAGAGTAATAGGGATAGTAATAGTAGAATAAGCATAATAAGAACAGTCATAGCGATAATAATAATAGTAATAAGGATAATAATAATAGTTATAGTGCTAGTAATAATAGTAATAAGGATAATAATAATAGTTATAGCGATAATAATAATAGTAATAAGGATAATAATAACAGTTATAGCGATAATAATAATAGTAATGAGCATAATAATAATAGTTGTAAGGATAAAGACAAGAGTAATAGGGATATTAATAATACAATAAGGATAATAATAACAGTCATAGCGATAATAATAATAGTTATAGCGATAATAATAATAGTTATAAGGGTAAAGACAAGAGTAATAGGGATAGTAATAATAGAATAAGGATAATAATAACAGTCATAGCGATAATAATAATAGTAATAAGGGTAATAATAATAGTTTTAGTGCTAATAATAATAGTAATAAGCATAACAATAATAGTTATAAGGATAAAGACAAGAGTAATAGGGATAGTAATAATAGAATAAGTATAATAATAACAGTCATAGCGATAATAATAATAGTTATAGCGATAATAATAATAGTAATAAGGATAATAATAATAGTTATAAGGATAAAGACAAGAGTAATAGGGATAGTAATAATAGAATAAGGATAATAATAACAGTCATAGCGATAATAATAATAGTAGTAAGGATAATAATAATAGTTTTAGTGCTAATAACAATAGTAATAAGCATAACAATAATAGTTATAAGGATAAAGACAAGAGTAATAGGGATAGTGATAGTAGAATAAGGATAATAATAACAGTCATAGCGATATTAATAGTAATAAGGATAATAATAATAGTTATAGCGATAATAATAATAATAATAAGGGAAATAATAATAGAATAAGGATAATAATAACAGTCATAGCGATAATAATAATAGTAATGAGGATAACAATAATAGTTATAGAGATAATAATACTAGTAACAAGGATAATAATAACAGTTATAATGATAATAATAATAGTAATAAGGGAAATAATAATAGTTATAAGGATAAAGACAAGAGAAATAGGGATAGTAATAATAGAATAAGGATAATAATAACAGTCATAGCGATAATAATAATAGTAGTAAGGATAATAATAATAGTTATAGCGATAATAATAATAGTAATAAGCATAATAATAATAGTTATAAGAATAGAGACAAGAGTAATAGGGATAGTAATAGTAGAATAAGCATAATAATAACAGTCATAGCGATAATAATAATAGTAATAAGGATAATAATAATAGTTATAGCGATAATAATAATAGAAATAAGGATAATAATAACAGTTATAGTGGTAATAATAATAGTAATAAGCATAATAATAATAGTTATAAGGATAGAGACAAGAGTTATATGGATAGTAATAATAGAATAAGTATAATAATAACAGTCATAGCGATAATAATAATAGTAATAAGGATAATAATAATAGTTTTAGTGCTAATAATAATAGTTTTAGTGCCAATAATAATAGTAATAAGCATAACAATAATAGTTATAAGGATAAAGACAAGAGTAATAGGGATAGTAATAATAGAATAAGTATAATAATAACAGTCATAGCGATAATAATAATAGTAATAAGGATAATAATAATAGTTATAGTGCGAATAATAATAGTAATGAGGATAAACATAATAGTTATAGTGCTAATAATACTAGTAATAAGGATAATAATAGCAGTTATAGCGATAATAATAATTGTAATAAGGGAAACAATAATAATTATCAGGATAAAGACAAGAGTAATAGGGATAGTAATAATAGAATAAGTATAATAATAACAGTCATAGCGATAATAATAATAGTAATAAGGATAATAATAATAGTTATAAGGATAATAATAATAGTTATAAGGATAAAGAGAGAGGAATAGGGATAGTAATAATAGAATAAGGATAATGATAACAGTCATAGCGATAATAATAATAGTAGTAAGGATAATAATAATAGTTTTAGTGCTAATAACAATAGTAATAAGCATAACAATAGTAGTTATAAGGATAAAGACAAGAGTAATAGGGATATTAATAATACAATAAGGATAATAATAACAGTCATATCGATAATAATAATAGTTATAGTGATAATCATAGTTATAAGGATAAAGACAAGACTAATAGGGATAGTAATAATAGAATAAGTATAATAATAACAGTCATAGCGATAATAATAATAGTAATAAGGATAATAATAATAGTTATAGTGGTAATAATAATAGTAATAAGCATAATAATAATAGTTATAAGGATAGAGACAAGAGTTATAGGGATAGTAATAATAGAATAAGTATAATAATAACAGTCATAGCGATAATAATAATAGTAATAAGGATAGAGACAAGAGTAATAGGGATAGTAATAATAGAATAAGGATAATAATAACAGTCATAGCGATAATAATAATAGTAGTAAGGATAATAATAACAGTTATAGCGATAATAATAAAAGTAATAAGCATAATAATAATAGTTGTAAGAATAAAGACAAGAGTAATAGGGATATTAATAATGCAATAAGGATAATAATAACAGTCATAGCGATAATAATAATAGTTATAGTGATAATCATAGTTATAAGGATAAAGACAAGACTAATAGGGATAGTAATAATAGAATAAGTATAATAATAACAGTCATAGCGATAATAATAATAGTAATAAGCATAATAATAATAGTTATAGTGCTAATAATAATAGTAATAAGTATAATAATAATAGTTATAAGGATAGAGACAAGAGTAATAGGGATAGTAATAATAGAATAAGTATAATAATAACAGTCATAGCGATAATAATAATAGTTATAAGGATAGAGACAAGAGTAATAGGGATAGTAATAATAGAATAAGTATAATAATAACAGTCATAGCGATAATAATAATAGTAATAAGGATAATAATAATAGTTATAAGGATAGTAATAATAGTTATAAGGATAAAGACAAGAGTAATAGGGATAGTAATAATAGAATAACGATAATAATAACAGTCATAGCGATAATAATAATAGTAATAAGGATAATAATAATAGTTATAGTGCGAATAATAATAGTAATAAGGATAAACATAACAGTTATAGTGCTAATAATACTAGTAATAAGGATAATAATAACAGTTATAGCGATAATAATAATAGTAATAAGGACAATGATAATAGTTATAAGGATAAAGTGAAGAGTAATAGGGAAAGTAATAATAGAATAAGGATAATAATAACAGTCATAGCGATAATAATAATAATAGTAAGGATAATAATAATAGTTATAGTGCGAATAATAATAGTAATGAGGATAAACATAATAGTTATAGTGCTAATAATACTAGTAATAAGGATAATAATAACAGTCATATCGATAATAATAATAGTTATAGTGATAATCATAGTTATAAGGATAAAGACAAGACTAATAGGGATAGTAATAATAGAATAAGGATAATAATAACAGTCATAGCGATAATAATAATAGTAATGATGATAACAATAATAGTTATAGAGATAATAATACTAGTAATAAGGATAATAATAACAGTTATAATGATAATAATAATAGTAATAAGGGAAATAATAATAGTTATAAGGATAAAGACAAGAGTAATAGGGATAGTTATAATAGAATAACGATAATAATAACAGTCATAGCGATAATAATAATCGTAGTAAGGATAATAATAATAGTTATAGCGCTAATAATAATAGTAATAAGGATAAACATAATAGTTATAGTGCGAATAAAAATAGTAATAAGGATAAACATAATAGTTATAGTGCTAATAATACTAGTAATAAGGATAATAATAACAGTTATAGCGATAATAATAATTGTAATATGGGAAATAATAATAATTATCAGGATAAAGACAAGAGTAATAGGGATAGTAATAATACAATAAGGATAATAATAACAGTCATAGCGATAATAATAATAGTAATAAGGATAATAATAATAGTTTTAGTGCTAATAATAGTAGTAATAAGCATAACAATAATAGTTATAAGCATAAAGACAAGAGTAATAGGGATAGTAATAATAGAATAAGTATAATAATAACAGTCATAGCGATAATAATAATAGTAATAAGGATAATAATAATAGTTATAAGGATAATAATAATAGTTATAAGGATAAAGACAAGAGTAATAGGGATAGTAATAATAGAATAAGTATAATAATAACAGTCATAGCGATAATAATAATAGTAATAAGGATAATAATAATAGTTATAGTGCGAATAATAATAGTAATAAGGATAAACATAACAGTTATAGTGCTAATAATACTAGTAATAAGGATAATAATAACAGTTATAGCGATAATAATAATAGTAATAAGGACAATGATAATAGTTATAAGGATAAAGTGAAGAGTAATAGGGAAAGTAATAATAGAATAAGGATAATAATAACAGTCATAGCGATAATAATAATAATAGTAAGGATAATAATAATAGTTATAGTGCGAATAATAATAGTAATGAGGATAAACATAACAGTTATAGTGCTAATAATACTAGTAATAAGGATAATAATAGCAGTTATAGCGATAATAATAATTGTAATAAGGGAAACAATAATAATTATCAGGATAAAGACAAGAGTAATAGGGATAGTAATAATAGAATAAGTATAATAATAACAGTCATAGCGATAATAATAATAGTAATAAGGATAATAATAATAGTTATAGCGATAATAATAATAGTAATAAGGATAATAATAATAGTTATAAGGATAAAGACAAGAGTAATAGGGATAGTAATAATAGAATAAGTATAATAATAACAGTCATAGCGATAATAATAATAGTAATAAGGATAATAATAATAGTTATAAGGATAATAATAATAGTTATAAGGATAAAGAGAAGAGTAATAGGGATAGTAATAATAGAATAAGGATAATGATAACAGTCATAGCGATAATAATAATAGTAGTAAGGATAATAATAATAGTTTTAGTGCTAATAACAATAGTAATAAGCATAACAATAGTAGTTATAAGGATAAAGACAAGAGTAATAGGGATATTAATAATACAATAAGGATAATAATAACAGTCATATCGATAATAATAATAGTTATAGTGATAATCATAGTTATAAGGATAAAGACAAGACTAATAGGGATAGTAATAATAGAATAAGTATAATAATAACAGTCATAGCGATAATAATAATAGTAATAAGGATAATAATAATAGTTATAGTGGTAATAATAATAGTAATAAGCATAATAATAATAGTTATAAGGATAGAGACAAGAGTTATAGGGATAGTAATAATAGAATAAGTATAATAATAACAGTCATAGCGATAATAATAATAGTAATAAGGATAGAGACAAGAGTAATAGGGATAGTAATAATAGAATAAGTATAATAATAACAGTCATAGCGATAATAATAATAGTAATAAGGATAATAATAATAGTTATAAGGATAGTAATAATAGTGATAAGGATAAAGACAAGAGTAATGGGGATAGTAATAATAGAATAAGGATAATAATAACAGTCATAGCGATAATAATAATAGTAGTAAGGATAATAATAACAGTTATAGCGATAATAATAATAGTAATAAGGATAATAATAATAGTTGTACGGATAAAGACAAGAGTAATAGGGATCTTAATAATAGAATAAGTATAATAATAACAGTCATAGCGATAATAATAATAGTAATAAGGATAATAATAATAGTTATAAGGATAGTAATAACAGTAATAAGGATAAAGAGAAGAGTAATAGGGATAGTAATAGTAGAATAAGGATAATAATAACAGTCATAGCGATAATAATAATAGTAGTAAGGATAATAATAACAGTTATAGCGATAATAATAATAGTAATAAGCATAATAATAATAGTTGTAAGGATAAAGACAAGAGTAATAGGAATATTAATAATACAATAAGGATAATAATAACAGTCATAGCGATAATAATAATAGTTATAGTGATAATCATAGTTATAAGGATAAAGACAAGACTAATATTGATAGTAATAATAGAATAAGGATAATAATAACAGTCATAGCGATAATAATAATAGTAATGATGATAACAATAATAGTTATAGAGATAATAATACTAGTAATAAGGATAATAATAACAGTTATAATGATAATAATAATAGTAATAAGGGAAATAGTAATAGTTATAAGGATAAAGACAAGAGTAATAGGGATAGTAATAATAGAATAACGATAATAATAACAGTCATAGCGATAATAATAATCGTAGTTAGGATAATAATAATAGTTATAGCGATAATAATAATAGTAATAAGCATAATAATAAAAGTTATAAGGATAAAGACAAGAGTAATAGGGATAGTAATAGTAGAATAAGGATAATAATAACAGTCATAGCGATAATAATAATAGTAGTAAGGATAATAATAATAGTTATAGCGATAATAGTAATAGTAATAAGCATAATAATAAAAGTTATAAGGATAGAGACAAGAGTAATAGGGATAGTAATAGTAGAATAAGGATAATAATAACAGTCATAGCGATAATAATAATAGTAGTAAGGATAATAATAATAGTTATAGCGATAATAGTAATAGTAATAAGCATAATAATAAAAGTTATAAGGATAGAGACAAGAGTAATAGGGATAGTAATAGTAGAATAAGGATAATAATAACAGTCATAGCGATAATAATAGTAATAAGGATAATAATAATAGTTATAGCCTTAATAATAATAGTTATAGCGATAATAATAATAGTAATAAGGATAAAGACAAGAGTAATAGGGATAGTAATAGTACAATAAGGATAATAATAACAGTCATAGCGATAATAATAATAGTAGTAAGGATAATAATAATAGTTATAGCGATAATAATAATAGTAATAAGCATATTAATAATAGTTATAAGGATAGAGACAAGAGTAGTAGGGATAGTAATAGTAGAATAAGGATAATAATAACAGTCATAGCGATAATATTAATAGTTATAGCGATAATAATAATAGTAATAAGGATAATAATAATAGTTATAAGGATAAAGAGAAGAGTAATAGGGATAGTAATAATAGAATAAGGATAATAATAACAGTCATAGCGATAATAATAATATAAGTAAGGATAATAATAACAGTCATAGCGATAATAATAACAGTAGTAAGGATAATAATAACAGTTATAGCGATAATAATAATAGTAATAAGCATAATAATAATAGTTGTAAGGATAAAGACAAGAGTAATAGGGATATTAATAATAGAATAAGTATAATAATAACAGTCATAGCGATAATAATAATAGTAATAAGGATAATAATAATAGTTATAAGGATAGTAATAACAGTTATAAGGATAAAGAGAAGAGTAATAGGGATAGTAATAATAGAATAAGGATAATAATAACAGTCATAGCGATAATAATAATATAAGTAAGGATAATAATAACAGTTATAGCGATAATAATAATAGTAATAAGCATAATAATAATAGTTGTAAGGATAAAGACAAGAGTAATAGGGATATTAATAATACAATAAGGATAATAATAACAGTCATAGCGATAATAATAATAGTTATAGCGATAATAATAATAGTTATAAGGGTAAAGACAAGAGTAATAGGGATAGTAATAATAGAATAAGGATAATAATAACAGTCATAGCGATAATAATAATAGTAGTAAGGATAATAATAATAGTTATAGCGATAATAATAATAGTAATAAGCATATTAATAATAGTTATAAGCATAGAGACAAGAGTAATAGGGATAGTAATAGTAGAATAAGGATAATAATAACAGTCATAGCGATAATAATAATAGTAGTAAGGATAATAATAACAGTTATAGCGATAATAATAATAGTAATAAGCATAATAATAATAGTTGTAAGGATAAAGACAAGAGTAATAGGAATATTAATAATACAATAAGGATAATAATAACAGTCATAGCGATAATAATAATAGTTATAGTGATAATCATAGTTATAAGGATAAAGACAAGACTAATATTGATAGTAATAATAGAATAAGGATAATAATAACAGTCATAGCGATAATAATAATAGTAATGATGATAACAATAATAGTTATAGAGATAATAATACTAGTAATAAGGATAATAATAACAGTTATAATGATAATAATAATAGTAATAAGGGAAATAGTAATAGTTATAAGGATAAAGACAAGAGTAATAGGGATAGTAATAATAGAATAACGATAATAATAACAGTCATAGCGATAATAATAATAGTAGTAAGGATAATAATAATAGTTATAGCGATAATAATAATAGTAATAAGCATAATAATAATAGTAGTAAGGATAATAATAATAGTTATAGCGATTATATTAATAGTAATAAGCATAATAATAAAAGTTATAAGGATAGAGACAAGAGTAATAGGGATAGTAATAGTAGAATAAGGATAATAATAACAGTCATAGCGATAATAATAGTAATAAGGATAATAATAATAGTTATAGCCTTAATAATAATAGTTATAGCGATAATAATAATAGTAGTAAGGATAAAGACAAGAGTAATAGGGATAGTAATAGTACAATAAGGATAATAATAACAGTCATAACGATAATAATAATAGTTATAGCGATAATAATAATAGTTATAAGGATAAAGACAAGAGTAATAGGGATAGTAATAATAGAATAAGGATAATAATAACAGTCATAGCGATAATAATAATAGTAGTAAGGATAATAATAATAGTTATAGCGATAATAATAATAGTTATAAGGATAAAGAGAAGAGTAATAGGGATAGTAATAATAGAATAAGGATAATAATAACAGTCATAGCGATAATAATAATAGTAGTAAGGATAATAATAACAGTTATAGCGATAATAATAATACTAATAAGCATAATAATAATAGTTGTAAGGATAAAGACAAGAGTAATAGGGATATTAATAATACAATAAGGATAATAATAATAGTTATAGCGATAATAATAATAGTAATGAGGATAACAATAATAGTTATAGAGATAATAATACTAGTAATAAGGATAATAATAACAGTTATAATGATAATAATAATAGTTTTAGTGCTAATAATAATAGTAATAAGCATAACAATAATAGTTATAAGGATAAAGACAAGAGTAATAGGGATAGTAATAATAGAATAAGTATAATAGTAACAGTCATAGCGATAATAATAACAGTAGTAAGGATAATAATAATAGTTTTAGTGCTAATAATAATACTTTTAGTGCTAATAATAATAGTAATAAGCATAACAATAATAGTTATAAGGATAAAGACAAGAGTAATAGGGATAGTAATAATAGAATAACGATAATAATAACAGTCATAGCGATAATAATAATCGTAGTAAGGATAATAATAATAGTTATAGCGATAATAATAATAGTAATAAGCATAATAATAAAAGTTATAAGGATAGAGACAAGAGTAAAAGGGATAGTAATAGTAGAATAAGGATAATAATAACAGTCATAGCGATAATAATAGTAATAAGGATAATAATAATAGTTATAGCGATAATAATAATAGCTATAGCGATAATAATAATAGTTATAAGGATAAAGACAAGAGTAATAGGGATAGTAATAATAGAATAAGGATAATAATAACAGTCATAGCGATAATAATAATAGTAAGGATAATAATAATAGTTATAGCGATAATAATAATAGTAATAAGCATATTAATAATAGTTATAAGGATAGAGACAAGAGTAGTAGGGATAGTAATAGTAGAATAAGGATAATAATAACAGTCATAGCGATAATATTAATAGTTATAGCGATAATAATAATAGTAATAAGGATAATAATAATAGTTATAAGGATAAAGAGAAGAGTAATGGGGATAGTAATAATAGAATAAGGATAATAATAACAGTCATAGCGATAATAATAATAGTAGTAAGGATAATAATAACAGTTATAGCGATAATAATAATAGTAATAAGGATAATAATAATAGTTGTAAGGATAAAGACAAGAGTAATAGGGATCTTAATAATAGAATAAGTATAATAATAACAGTCATAGCGATAATAATAATAGTAATAAGGATAATAATAATAGTTATAAGGATAGTAATAACAGTAATAAGGATAAAGAGAAGAGTAATAGGGATAGTAATAGTAGAATAAGGATAATAATAACAGTCATAGCGATAATAATAATAGTAGTAAGGATAATAATAACAGTTATAGCGATAATAATAATAGTAATAAGCATAATAATAATAGTTGTAAGGATAAAGACAAGAGTAATAGGAATATTAATAATACAATAAGGATAATAATAACAGTCATAGCGATAATAATAATAGTTATAGTGATAATCATAGTTATAAGGATAAAGACAAGACTAATATTGATAGTAATAATAGAATAAGGATAATAATAACAGTCATAGCGATAATAATAATAGTAATGATGATAACAATAATAGTTATAGAGATAATAATACTAGTAATAAGGATAATAATAACAGTTATAATGATAATAATAATAGTAATAAGGGAAATAGTAATAGTTATAAGGATAAAGACAAGAGTAATAGGGATAGTAATAATAGAATAACGATAATAATAACAGTCATAGCGATAATAATAATCGTAGTTAGGATAATAATAATAGTTATAGCGATAATAATAATAGTAATAAGCATAATAATAAAAGTTATAAGGATAAAGACAAGAGTAATAGGGATAGTAATAGTAGAATAAGGATAATAATAACAGTCATAGCGATAATAATAATAGTAGTAAGGATAATAATAATAGTTATAGCGATAATAATAATAGTAATAAGCATATTAATAATAGTTATAAGGATAGAGACAAGAGTAGTAGGGATAGTAATAGTAGAATAAGGATAATAATAACAGTCATAGCGATAATATTAATAGTTATAGCGATAATAATAATAGTAATAAGAATAATAATAATAGTTATAAGGATAAAGAGAAGAGTAATAGGGATAGTAATAATAGAATAAGGATAATAATAACAGTCATAGCGATAATAATAATACTAATAAGCATAATAATAATAGTTGTAAGGATAAAGACAAGAGTAATAGGGATATTAATAATACAATAAGGATAATAATAATAGTTATAGCGATAATAATAATAGTAATGAGGATAACAATAATAGTTATAGAGATAATAATACTAGTAATAAGGATAATAATAACAGTTATAATGATAATAATAATAGTTTTAGTGCTAATAATAATAGTAATAAGCATAACAATAATAGTTATAAGGATAAAGACAAGAGTAATAGGGATAGTAATAATAGAATAACGATAATAATAACAGTCATAGCGATAATAATAATCGTAGTAAGGATAATAATAATAGTTATAGCGATAATAATAATAGTAATAAGCATAATAATAAAAGTTATAAGGATAGAGACAAGAGTAAAAGGGATAGTAATAGTAGAATAAGGATAATAATAACAGTCATAGCGATAATAATAGTAATAAGGATAATAATAATAGTTATAGCGATAATAATAATAGCTATAGCGATAATAATAATAGTTATAAGGATAAAGACAAGAGTAATAGGGATAGTAATAATAGAATAAGGATAATAATAACAGTCATAGCGATAATAATAATAGTAAGGATAATAATAATAGTTATGGCGATAATAATAATAGTAATAAGCATATTAATAATAGTTATAAGGATAGAGACAAGAGTAGTAGGGATAGTAATAGTAGAATAAGGATAATAATAACAGTCATAGCGATAATATTAATAGTTATAGCGATAATAATAATAGTAATAAGGATAATAATAATAGTTATAAGGATAAAGAGAAGAGTAATGGGGATAGTAATAATAGAATAAGGATAATAATAACAGTCATAGCGATAATAATAATAGTAGTAAGGATAATAATAACAGTTATAGCGATAATAATAATAGTAATAAGGATAATAATAATAGTTGTAAGGATAAAGACAAGAGTAATAGGGATCTTAATAATAGAATAAGTATAATAATAACAGTCATAGCGATAATAATAATAGTAATAAGGATAATAATAATAGTTATAAGGATAGTAATAACAGTAATAAGGATAAAGAGAAGAGTAATAGGGATAGTAATAGTAGAATAAGGATAATAATAACAGTCATAGCGATAATAATAATAGTAGTAAGGATAATAATAACAGTTATAGCGATAATAATAATAGTAATAAGCATAATAATAATAGTTGTAAGGATAAAGACAAGAGTAATAGGAATATTAATAATACAATAAGGATAATAATAACAGTCATAGCGATAATAATAATAGTTATAGCGATAATAATAATAGTAATGATGATAACAATAATAGTTATAGAGATAATAATACTAGTAATAAGGATAATAATAACAGTTATAATGATAATAATAATAGTAATAAGGGAAATAGTAATAGTTATAAGGATAAAGACAAGAGTAATAGGGATAGTAATAATAGAATAACGATAATAATAACAGTCATAGCGATAATAATAATCGTAGTTAGGATAATAATAATAGTTACAGCGATAATAATAATAGTAATAAGCATAATAATAAAAGTTATAAGGATAAAGACAAGAGTAATAGGGATAGTAATAGTAGAATAAGGATAATAATAACAGTCATAGCGATAATAATAATAGTAGTAAGGATAATAATAATAGTTATAGCGATAATAGTAATAGTAATAAGCATAATAATAAAAGTTATAAGGATAGAGACAAGAGTAATAGGGATAGTAATAGTAGAATAAGGATAATAATAACAGTCATAGCGATAATAATAGTAATAAGGATAATAATAATAGTTATAGCCTTAATAATAATAGTTATAGCGATAATAATAATAGTAGTAAGGATAAAGACAAGAGTAATAGGGATAGTAATAGTACAATAAGGATAATAATAACAGTCATAACGATAATAATAATAGTTATAGCGATAATAATAATAGTTATAAGCATAATAATAATAGTTATAAGGATAGAGACAAGAGTTATAGGGATAGTAATAATAGAATAAGTATAATAATAACAGTCATAGCGATAATAATAATAGTTATAGCGATAATAATAATAGTAATAAGGATAATAATAATAGTTATAAGGATAAAGACAAGAGTAATAGGGATAGTAATAATAGAATAAGGATAATAATAACAGTCATAGCGATAATAATAATAGTAGTAAGGATAATAATAATAGTTTTAGTGCTAATAACAATAGTAATAAGCATAACAATAATAGTTATAAGGATAAAGACAAGAGTAATAGGGATAGTAATAATAGAATAAGTATAATAATAACAGTCATAGCGATAATAATAATAGTAATAAGGATAATAATAATAGTTATAGTGCGAATAATAATAGTAATAAGGATAAACATAACAGTTATAGTGCTAATAATACTAGTAATAAGGATAATAATAACAGTTATAGCGATAATAATAATAGTAATAAGGGCAATGATAATAGTTATAAGGATAAAGACAAGAGTAATAGGGATAGTAATAATAGAATAAGTATAATAATAACAGTCATAGCGATAATAATAATAGTAATAAGGATAATAATAATAGTTATAGCGATAATAATAATAGTAATAAGCATAATAATAATAGTTGTAAGGATAAAGACAAGAGTAATAGGGATATAAATAATACAATAAGGATAATAATAACAGTCATAGCGATAATAATAATAGTTATAGCGATAATAATAATAGTTATAAGGGTAAAGACAAGAGTAATAGGGATAGTAATAATAGAATAAGGATAATAATAACAGTCATAGCGATAATAATAATAGTAGTAAGGATAATAATAATAGTAATAAGCATATTAATAATAGCTATAAGGATAGAGACAAGAGTAATAGGGATAGTAATATTAGAATAAGGATAATAATAACAGTCATAGCGATAATAATAGTAATAAGGATAATAATAATAGTTATAGCGCTACTAATAATAGTAATAAGGATAAACATAATAGTTCGAGTGCGAATAAAAATAGTAATAAGGATAAACATAATAGTTATAGTGCTAATAATACTAGTAATAAGGATAATAATAACAGTTATAGCGATAATAATAATTGTAATATGGGAAATAATAATAATTATCAGGATAAAGACAAGAGTAATAGGGATAGTAATAATACAATAAGGATAATAATAACAGTCATAGCGATAATAATAATAGTAGTAAGGATAATAATAATAGCTATAGCGATAATAATAGTAGTAATAAGCATATTAATAATAGTTATAAGGATAGAGACAAGAGTAATAGGGATAGTAATATTAGAATAAGGATAATAATAACAGTCATAGCGATAATAATAGTAATAAGGATAATAATAATAGTTATAGCGCTAATAATAATAGTAATAAGGATAAACATAATAGTTATAGTGCGAATAAAAATAGTAATAAGGATAAACATAATAGTTATAGTGCTAATAATACTAGTAATAAGGATAATAATAACAGTTGTAGCGATAATAATAATTGTAATATGGGAAATAATAATAATTATCAGGATAAAGACAAGAGTAATAGGGATAGTAATAATAGAATAAGTATAATAATAACAGTCATAGCGATAATAATAATAGTAATAAGGATAATAATAATAGTTATAAGGATAATAATAATAGTAATAAGCATAATAATAATAGTTATAAGGATAGAGACAAGAGTAATAGGGATAGTAATAATAGAATACGTATAATAATAACAGTCATAGCGATAATAATAATAGTAATAAGGATAATAATAATAGTTATAGTGCTAGTAATAATAGTAATAAGGATAATAATAATAGTTATAGCGATAATAATAATAGTAATAAGCATAATAATAATAGTTATAAGGATAGAGACAAGAGTAATAATGATAGTAATAGTAGAATAAGGATAATAATAACAGTCATAGCGATAATAATAGTAATAAGGATAATAATAACATTCATAGCGATAATCATAATAGTTATAGCGATAATAATAATAGTAATAAGGATAATAATAATAGCTATAAGGATAAAGACAAGTGTATTAGGGATAGTAATAATAGAATAAGTATAATAATAACAGTCATAGCGATAATAATAATAGTAATAAGGATAATAATAATAGTTATAAGGATAATAATAATAGTTATAAGGATAGAGACAGGAGTAATAGGGATAGTAATAATAGAATAAGGATAATAATAACAGTCATAGCGATAATAATAATAGTTATAGCGATAATAATAATAGTTATAAGGGTAAAGACAAGACTAATAAGGATAATAATAATAGTTATAGCGATAATAATAATAGTAATAAAGATAATAATAATAGTTATAGTGCGAATAATAATAGTAATAAGGATAAACATAATAGTTATAGTGCTAATAATACTAGTAATAAGGATAATAATAATAGTTATAGCGATAATAATAATAGTAATAAGCATAATAATAATAGTTATAAGAATAGAGACAAGAGTAATAGGGATAGTAATAGTAGAATAAGCATAATAAGAACAGTCATAGCGATAATAATAATAGTAATAAGGATAATAATAATAGTTATAGTGCTAGTAATAATAGTAATAAGGATAATAATAATAGTTATAGCGATAATAATAATAGTAATAAGGATAATAATAACAGTTATAGCGATAATAATAATAGTAATGAGCATAATAATAATAGTTGTAAGGATAAAGACAAGAGTAATAGGGATATTAATAATACAATAAGGATAATAATAACAGTCATAGCGATAATAATAATAGTTATAGCGATAATAATAATAGTTATAAGGGTAAAGACAAGAGTAATAGGGATAGTAATAATAGAATAAGGATAATAATAACAGTCATAGCGATAATAATAATAGTAATAAGGGTAATAATAATAGTTTTAGTGCTAATAATAATAGTAATAAGCATAACAATAATAGTTATAAGGATAAAGACAAGAGTAATAGGGATAGTAATAATAGAATAAGTATAATAATAACAGTCATAGCGATAATAATAATAGTTATAGCGATAATAATAATAGTAATAAGGATAATAATAATAGTTATAAGGATAAAGACAAGAGTAATAGGGATAGTAATAATAGAATAAGGATAATAATAACAGTCATAGCGATAATAATAATAGTAGTAAGGATAATAATAATAGTTTTAGTGCTAATAACAATAGTAATAAGCATAACAATAATAGTTATAAGGATAAAGACAAGAGTAATAGGGATAGTGATAGTAGAATAAGGATAATAATAACAGTCATAGCGATATTAATAGTAATAAGGATAATAATAATAGTTATAGCGATAATAATAATAATAATAAGGGAAATAATAATAGAATAAGGATAATAATAACAGTCATAGCGATAATAATAATAGTAATGAGGATAACAATAATAGTTATAGAGATAATAATACTAGTAACAAGGATAATAATAACAGTTATAATGATAATAATAATAGTAATAAGGGAAATAATAATAGTTATAAGGATAAAGACAAGAGAAATAGGGATAGTAATAATAGAATAAGGATAATAATAACAGTCATAGCGATAATAATAATAGTAGTAAGGATAATAATAATAGTTATAGCGATAATAATAATAGTAATAAGCATAATAATAATAGTTATAAGAATAGAGACAAGAGTAATAGGGATAGTAATAGTAGAATAAGCATAATAATAACAGTCATAGCGATAATAATAATAGTAATAAGGATAATAATAATAGTTATAGCGATAATAATAATAGAAATAAGGATAATAATAACAGTTATAGTGGTAATAATAATAGTAATAAGCATAATAATAATAGTTATAAGGATAGAGACAAGAGTTATATGGATAGTAATAATAGAATAAGTATAATAATAACAGTCATAGCGATAATAATAATAGTAATAAGGATAATAATAATAGTTTTAGTGCTAATAATAATAGTTTTAGTGCCAATAATAATAGTAATAAGCATAACAATAATAGTTATAAGGATAAAGACAAGAGTAATAGGGATAGTAATAATAGAATAAGTATAATAATAACAGTCATAGCGATAATAATAATAGTAATAAGGATAATAATAATAGTTATAGTGCGAATAATAATAGTAATGAGGATAAACATAATAGTTATAGTGCTAATAATACTAGTAATAAGGATAATAATAGCAGTTATAGCGATAATAATAATTGTAATAAGGGAAACAATAATAATTATCAGGATAAAGACAAGAGTAATAGGGATAGTAATAATAGAATAAGTATAATAATAACAGTCATAGCGATAATAATAATAGTAATAAGGATAATAATAATAGTTATAAGGATAATAATAATAGTTATAAGGATAAAGAGAGAGGAATAGGGATAGTAATAATAGAATAAGGATAATGATAACAGTCATAGCGATAATAATAATAGTAGTAAGGATAATAATAATAGTTTTAGTGCTAATAACAATAGTAATAAGCATAACAATAGTAGTTATAAGGATAAAGACAAGAGTAATAGGGATATTAATAATACAATAAGGATAATAATAACAGTCATATCGATAATAATAATAGTTATAGTGATAATCATAGTTATAAGGATAAAGACAAGACTAATAGGGATAGTAATAATAGAATAAGTATAATAATAACAGTCATAGCGATAATAATAATAGTAATAAGGATAATAATAATAGTTATAGTGGTAATAATAATAGTAATAAGCATAATAATAATAGTTATAAGGATAGAGACAAGAGTTATAGGGATAGTAATAATAGAATAAGTATAATAATAACAGTCATAGCGATAATAATAATAGTAATAAGGATAGAGACAAGAGTAATAGGGATAGTAATAATAGAATAAGGATAATAATAACAGTCATAGCGATAATAATAATAGTAGTAAGGATAATAATAACAGTTATAGCGATAATAATAAAAGTAATAAGCATAATAATAATAGTTGTAAGAATAAAGACAAGAGTAATAGGGATATTAATAATGCAATAAGGATAATAATAACAGTCATAGCGATAATAATAATAGTTATAGTGATAATCATAGTTATAAGGATAAAGACAAGACTAATAGGGATAGTAATAATAGAATAAGTATAATAATAACAGTCATAGCGATAATAATAATAGTAATAAGCATAATAATAATAGTTATAGTGCTAATAATAATAGTAATAAGTATAATAATAATAGTTATAAGGATAGAGACAAGAGTAATAGGGATAGTAATAATAGAATAAGTATAATAATAACAGTCATAGCGATAATAATAATAGTTATAAGGATAGAGACAAGAGTAATAGGGATAGTAATAATAGAATAAGTATAATAATAACAGTCATAGCGATAATAATAATAGTAATAAGGATAATAATAATAGTTATAAGGATAGTAATAATAGTTATAAGGATAAAGACAAGAGTAATAGGGATAGTAATAATAGAATAACGATAATAATAACAGTCATAGCGATAATAATAATAGTAATAAGGATAATAATAATAGTTATAGTGCGAATAATAATAGTAATAAGGATAAACATAACAGTTATAGTGCTAATAATACTAGTAATAAGGATAATAATAACAGTTATAGCGATAATAATAATAGTAATAAGGACAATGATAATAGTTATAAGGATAAAGTGAAGAGTAATAGGGAAAGTAATAATAGAATAAGGATAATAATAACAGTCATAGCGATAATAATAATAATAGTAAGGATAATAATAATAGTTATAGTGCGAATAATAATAGTAATGAGGATAAACATAATAGTTATAGTGCTAATAATACTAGTAATAAGGATAATAATAACAGTCATATCGATAATAATAATAGTTATAGTGATAATCATAGTTATAAGGATAAAGACAAGACTAATAGGGATAGTAATAATAGAATAAGGATAATAATAACAGTCATAGCGATAATAATAATAGTAATGATGATAACAATAATAGTTATAGAGATAATAATACTAGTAATAAGGATAATAATAACAGTTATAATGATAATAATAATAGTAATAAGGGAAATAATAATAGTTATAAGGATAAAGACAAGAGTAATAGGGATAGTTATAATAGAATAACGATAATAATAACAGTCATAGCGATAATAATAATCGTAGTAAGGATAATAATAATAGTTATAGCGCTAATAATAATAGTAATAAGGATAAACATAATAGTTATAGTGCGAATAAAAATAGTAATAAGGATAAACATAATAGTTATAGTGCTAATAATACTAGTAATAAGGATAATAATAACAGTTATAGCGATAATAATAATTGTAATATGGGAAATAATAATAATTATCAGGATAAAGACAAGAGTAATAGGGATAGTAATAATACAATAAGGATAATAATAACAGTCATAGCGATAATAATAATAGTAATAAGGATAATAATAATAGTTTTAGTGCTAATAATAGTAGTAATAAGCATAACAATAATAGTTATAAGCATAAAGACAAGAGTAATAGGGATAGTAATAATAGAATAAGTATAATAATAACAGTCATAGCGATAATAATAATAGTAATAAGGATAATAATAATAGTTATAAGGATAATAATAATAGTTATAAGGATAAAGACAAGAGTAATAGGGATAGTAATAATAGAATAAGTATAATAATAACAGTCATAGCGATAATAATAATAGTAATAAGGATAATAATAATAGTTATAGTGCGAATAATAATAGTAATAAGGATAAACATAACAGTTATAGTGCTAATAATACTAGTAATAAGGATAATAATAACAGTTATAGCGATAATAATAATAGTAATAAGGACAATGATAATAGTTATAAGGATAAAGTGAAGAGTAATAGGGAAAGTAATAATAGAATAAGGATAATAATAACAGTCATAGCGATAATAATAATAATAGTAAGGATAATAATAATAGTTATAGTGCGAATAATAATAGTAATGAGGATAAACATAACAGTTATAGTGCTAATAATACTAGTAATAAGGATAATAATAGCAGTTATAGCGATAATAATAATTGTAATAAGGGAAACAATAATAATTATCAGGATAAAGACAAGAGTAATAGGGATAGTAATAATAGAATAAGTATAATAATAACAGTCATAGCGATAATAATAATAGTAATAAGGATAATAATAATAGTTATAGCGATAATAATAATAGTAATAAGGATAATAATAATAGTTATAAGGATAAAGACAAGAGTAATAGGGATAGTAATAATAGAATAAGTATAATAATAACAGTCATAGCGATAATAATAATAGTAATAAGGATAATAATAATAGTTATAAGGATAATAATAATAGTTATAAGGATAAAGAGAAGAGTAATAGGGATAGTAATAATAGAATAAGGATAATGATAACAGTCATAGCGATAATAATAATAGTAGTAAGGATAATAATAATAGTTTTAGTGCTAATAACAATAGTAATAAGCATAACAATAGTAGTTATAAGGATAAAGACAAGAGTAATAGGGATATTAATAATACAATAAGGATAATAATAACAGTCATATCGATAATAATAATAGTTATAGTGATAATCATAGTTATAAGGATAAAGACAAGACTAATAGGGATAGTAATAATAGAATAAGTATAATAATAAAAGTCATAGCGATAATAATAATAGTAATAAGGATAATAATAATAGTTATAGTGGTAATAATAATAGTAATAAGCATAATAATAATAGTTATAAGGATAGAGACAAGAGTTATAGGGATAGTAATAATAGAATAAGTATAATAATAACAGTCATAGCGATAATAATAATAGTAATAAGGATAGAGACAAGAGTAATAGGGATAGTAATAATAGAATAAGTATAATAATAACAGTCATAGCGATAATAATAATAGTAATAAGGATAATAATAATAGTTATAAGGATAGTAATAATAGTGATAAGGATAAAGACAAGAGTAATGGGGATAGTAATAATAGAATAAGGATAATAATAACAGTCATAGCGATAATAATAATAGTAGTAAGGATAATAATAACAGTTATAGCGATAATAATAATAGTAATAAGGATAATAATAATAGTTGTACGGATAAAGACAAGAGTAATAGGGATCTTAATAATAGAATAAGTATAATAATAACAGTCATAGCGATAATAATAATAGTAATAAGGATAATAATAATAGTTATAAGGATAGTAATAACAGTAATAAGGATAAAGAGAAGAGTAATAGGGATAGTAATAGTAGAATAAGGATAATAATAACAGTCATAGCGATAATAATAATAATAGTAAGGATAATAATAATAGTTATAGTGCGAATAATAATAGTAATGAGGATAAACATAACAGTTATAGTGCTAATAATACTAGTAATAAGGATAATAATAGCAGTTATAGCGATAATAATAATTGTAATAAGGGAAACAATAATAATTATCAGGATAAAGACAAGAGTAATAGGGATAGTAATAATAGAATAAGTATAATAATAACAGTCATAGCGATAATAATAATAGTAATAAGGATAATAATAATAGTTATAGCGATAATAATAATAGTAATAAGGATAATAATAATAGTTATAAGGATAAAGACAAGAGTAATAGGGATAGTAATAATAGAATAAGTATAATAATAACAGTCATAGCGATAATAATAATAGTAATAAGGATAATAATAATAGTTATAAGGATAATAATAATAGTTATAAGGATAAAGAGAAGAGTAATAGGGATAGTAATAATAGAATAAGGATAATGATAACAGTCATAGCGATAATAATAATAGTAGTAAGGATAATAATAATAGTTTTAGTGCTAATAACAATAGTAATAAGCATAACAATAGTAGTTATAAGGATAAAGACAAGAGTAATAGGGATATTAATAATACAATAAGGATAATAATAACAGTCATATCGATAATAATAATAGTTATAGTGATAATCATAGTTATAAGGATAAAGACAAGACTAATAGGGATAGTAATAATAGAATAAGTATAATAATAAAAGTCATAGCGATAATAATAATAGTAATAAGGATAATAATAATAGTTATAGTGGTAATAATAATAGTAATAAGCATAATAATAATAGTTATAAGGATAGAGACAAGAGTTATAGGGATAGTAATAATAGAATAAGTATAATAATAACAGTCATAGCGATAATAATAATAGTAATAAGGATAGAGACAAGAGTAATAGGGATAGTAATAATAGAATAAGTATAATAATAACAGTCATAGCGATAATAATAATAGTAATAAGGATAATAATAATAGTTATAAGGATAGTAATAATAGTGATAAGGATAAAGACAAGAGTAATGGGGATAGTAATAATAGAATAAGGATAATAATAACAGTCATAGCGATAATAATAATAGTAGTAAGGATAATAATAACAGTTATAGCGATAATAATAATAGTAATAAGGATAATAATAATAGTTGTACGGATAAAGACAAGAGTAATAGGGATCTTAATAATAGAATAAGTATAATAATAACAGTCATAGCGATAATAATAATAGTAATAAGGATAATAATAATAGTTATAAGGATAGTAATAACAGTAATAAGGATAAAGAGAAGAGTAATAGGGATAGTAATAGTAGAATAAGGATAATAATAACAGTCATAGCGATAATAATAATAGTAGTAAGGATAATAATAACAGTTATAGCGATAATAATAATAGTAATAAGCATAATAATAATAGTTATAAGGATAAAGACAAGAGTAATAGGGATAGTAATAATAGAATAAGTATAATAATAACAGTCATAGCGATAATAATAATAGTAATAAGGATAATAATAATAGTTATAAGGATAATAATAATAGTTATAAGGATAAAGAGAAGAGTAATAGGGATAGTAATAATAGAATAAGGATAATGATAACAGTCATAGCGATAATAATAATAGTAGTAAGGATAATAATAATAGTTATAGTGCTAATAATAATAGTAATAAGTATAATAATAATAGTTATAAGGATAGAGACAAGAGTAATAGGGATAGTAATAATAGAATAAGTATAATAATAACAGTCATAGCGATAATAATAATAGTTATAAGGATAGAGACAAGAGTAATAGGGATAGTAATAATAGAATAAGTATAATAATAACAGTCATAGCGATAATAATAATAGTAATAAGGATAATAATAATAGTTATAAGGATAGTAATAATAGTTATAAGGATAAAGACAAGAGTAATAGGGATAGTAATAATAGAATAACGATAATAATAACAGTCATAGCGATAATAATAATAGTAATAAGGATAATAATAATAGTTATAGTGCGAATAATAATAGTAATAAGGATAAACATAACAGTTATAGTGCTAATAATACTAGTAATAAGGATAATAATAACAGTTATAGCGATAATAATAATAGTAATAAGGACAATGATAATAGTTATAAGGATAAAGTGAAGAGTAATAGGGAAAGTAATAATAGAATAAGGATAATAATAACAGTCATAGCGATAATAATAATAATAGTAAGGATAATAATAATAGTTATAGTGCGAATAATAATAGTAATGAGGATAAACATAATAGTTATAGTGCTAATAATACTAGTAATAAGGATAATAATAACAGTCATATCGATAATAATAATAGTTATAGTGATAATCATAGTTATAAGGATAAAGACAAGACTAATAGGGATAGTAATAATAGAATAAGGATAATAATAACAGTCATAGCGATAATAATAATAGTAATGATGATAACAATAATAGTTATAGAGATAATAATACTAGTAATAAGGATAATAATAACAGTTATAATGATAATAATAATAGTAATAAGGGAAATAATAATAGTTATAAGGATAAAGACAAGAGTAATAGGGATAGTTATAATAGAATAACGATAATAATAACAGTCATAGCGATAATAATAATCGTAGTAAGGATAATAATAATAGTTATAGCGCTAATAATAATAGTAATAAGGATAAACATAATAGTTATAGTGCGAATAAAAATAGTAATAAGGATAAACATAATAGTTATAGTGCTAATAATACTAGTAATAAGGATAATAATAACAGTTATAGCGATAATAATAATTGTAATATGGGAAATAATAATAATTATCAGGATAAAGACAAGAGTAATAGGGATAGTAATAATACAATAAGGATAATAATAACAGTCATAGCGATAATAATAATAGTAATAAGGATAATAATAATAGTTTTAGTGCTAATAATAGTAGTAATAAGCATAACAATAATAGTTATAAGCATAAAGACAAGAGTAATAGGGATAGTAATAATAGAATAAGTATAATAATAACAGTCATAGCGATAATAATAATAGTAATAAGGATAATAATAATAGTTATAAGGATAATAATAATAGTTATAAGGATAAAGACAAGAGTAATAGGGATAGTAATAATAGAATAAGTATAATAATAACAGTCATAGCGATAATAATAATAGTAATAAGGATAATAATAATAGTTATAGTGCGAATAATAATAGTAATAAGGATAAACATAACAGTTATAGTGCTAATAATACTAGTAATAAGGATAATAATAACAGTTATAGCGATAATAATAATAGTAATAAGGACAATGATAATAGTTATAAGGATAAAGTGAAGAGTAATAGGGAAAGTAATAATAGAATAAGGATAATAATAACAGTCATAGCGATAATAATAATAATAGTAAGGATAATAATAATAGTTATAGTGCGAATAATAATAGTAATGAGGATAAACATAACAGTTATAGTGCTAATAATACTAGTAATAAGGATAATAATAGCAGTTATAGCGATAATAATAATTGTAATAAGGGAAACAATAATAATTATCAGGATAAAGACAAGAGTAATAGGGATAGTAATAATAGAATAAGTATAATAATAACAGTCATAGCGATAATAATAATAGTAATAAGGATAATAATAATAGTTATAGCGATAATAATAATAGTAATAAGGATAATAATAATAGTTATAAGGATAAAGACAAGAGTAATAGGGATAGTAATAATAGAATAAGTATAATAATAACAGTCATAGCGATAATAATAATAGTAATAAGGATAATAATAATAGTTATAAGGATAATAATAATAGTTATAAGGATAAAGAGAAGAGTAATAGGGATAGTAATAATAGAATAAGGATAATGATAACAGTCATAGCGATAATAATAATAGTAGTAAGGATAATAATAATAGTTTTAGTGCTAATAACAATAGTAATAAGCATAACAATAGTAGTTATAAGGATAAAGACAAGAGTAATAGGGATATTAATAATACAATAAGGATAATAATAACAGTCATATCGATAATAATAATAGTTATAGTGATAATCATAGTTATAAGGATAAAGACAAGACTAATAGGGATAGTAATAATAGAATAAGTATAATAATAAAAGTCATAGCGATAATAATAATAGTAATAAGGATAATAATAATAGTTATAGTGGTAATAATAATAGTAATAAGCATAATAATAATAGTTATAAGGATAGAGACAAGAGTTATAGGGATAGTAATAATAGAATAAGTATAATAATAACAGTCATAGCGATAATAATAATAGTAATAAGGATAGAGACAAGAGTAATAGGGATAGTAATAATAGAATAAGTATAATAATAACAGTCATAGCGATAATAATAATAGTAATAAGGATAATAATAATAGTTATAAGGATAGTAATAATAGTGATAAGGATAAAGACAAGAGTAATGGGGATAGTAATAATAGAATAAGGATAATAATAACAGTCATAGCGATAATAATAATAGTAGTAAGGATAATAATAACAGTTATAGCGATAATAATAATAGTAATAAGGATAATAATAATAGTTGTACGGATAAAGACAAGAGTAATAGGGATCTTAATAATAGAATAAGTATAATAATAACAGTCATAGCGATAATAATAATAGTAATAAGGATAATAATAATAGTTATAAGGATAGTAATAACAGTAATAAGGATAAAGAGAAGAGTAATAGGGATAGTAATAGTAGAATAAGGATAATAATAACAGTCATAGCGATAATAATAATAGTAGTAAGGATAATAATAACAGTTATAGCGATAATAATAATAGTAATAAGCATAATAATAATAGTTGTAAGGATAAAGACAAGAGTAATAGGAATATTAATAATACAATAAGGATAATAATAACAGTCATAGCGATAATAATAATAGTTATAGTGATAATCATAGTTATAAGGATAAAGACAAGACTAATATTGATAGTAATAATAGAATAAGGATAATAATAACAGTCATAGCGATAATAATAATAGTAATGATGATAACAATAATAGTTATAGAGATAATAATACTAGTAATAAGGATAATAATAACAGTTATAATGATAATAATAATAGTAATAAGGGAAATAGTAATAGTTATAAGGATAAAGACAAGAGTAATAGGGATAGTAATAATAGAATAACGATAATAATAACAGTCATAGCGATAATAATAATCGTAGTTAGGATAATAATAATAGTTATAGCGATAATAATAATAGTAATAAGCATAATAATAAAAGTTATAAGGATAAAGACAAGAGTAATAGGGATAGTAATAGTAGAATAAGGATAATAATAACAGTCATAGCGATAATAATAATAGTAGTAAGGATAATAATAATAGTTATAGCGATAATAGTAATAGTAATAAGCATAATAATAAAAGTTATAAGGATAGAGACAAGAGTAATAGGGATAGTAATAGTAGAATAAGGATAATAATAACAGTCATAGCGATAATAATAATAGTAGTAAGGATAATAATAATAGTTATAGCGATAATAGTAATAGTAATAAGCATAATAATAAAAGTTATAAGGATAGAGACAAGAGTAATAGGGATAGTAATAGTAGAATAAGGATAATAATAACAGTCATAGCGATAATAATAGTAATAAGGATAATAATAATAGTTATAGCCTTAATAATAATAGTTATAGCGATAATAATAATAGTAATAAGGATAAAGACAAGAGTAATAGGGATAGTAATAGTACAATAAGGATAATAATAACAGTCATAGCGATAATAATAATAGTAGTAAGGATAATAATAATAGTTATAGCGATAATAATAATAGTAATAAGCATATTAATAATAGTTATAAGGATAGAGACAAGAGTAGTAGGGATAGTAATAGTAGAATAAGGATAATAATAACAGTCATAGCGATAATATTAATAGTTATAGCGATAATAATAATAGTAATAAGGATAATAATAATAGTTATAAGGATAAAGAGAAGAGTAATAGGGATAGTAATAATAGAATAAGGATAATAATAACAGTCATAGCGATAATAATAACAGTAGTAAGGATAATAATAACAGTTATAGCGATAATAATAATAGTAATAAGCATAATAATAATAGTTGTAAGGATAAAGACAAGAGTAATAGGGATATTAATAATAGAATAAGTATAATAATAACAGTCATAGCGATAATAATAATAGTAATAAGGATAATAATAATAGTTATAAGGATAGTAATAACAGTTATAAGGATAAAGAGAAGAGTAATAGGGATAGTAATAATAGAATAAGGATAATAATAACAGTCATAGCGATAATAATAATATAAGTAAGGATAATAATAACAGTTATAGCGATAATAATAATAGTAATAAGCATAATAATAATAGTTGTAAGGATAAAGACAAGAGTAATAGGGATATTAATAATACAATAAGGATAATAATAACAGTCATAGCGATAATAATAATAGTTATAGCGATAATAATAATAGTTATAAGGGTAAAGACAAGAGTAATAGGGATAGTAATAATAGAATAAGGATAATAATAACAGTCATAGCGATAATAATAATAGTAGTAAGGATAATAATAATAGTTATAGCGATAATAATAATAGTAATAAGCATATTAATAATAGTTATAAGCATAGAGACAAGAGTAATAGGGATAGTAATAGTAGAATAAGGATAATAATAACAGTCATAGCGATAATAATAATAGTAGTAAGGATAATAATAACAGTTATAGCGATAATAATAATAGTAATAAGCATAATAATAATAGTTGTAAGGATAAAGACAAGAGTAATAGGAATATTAATAATACAATAAGGATAATAATAACAGTCATAGCGATAATAATAATAGTTATAGTGATAATCATAGTTATAAGGATAAAGACAAGACTAATATTGATAGTAATAATAGAATAAGGATAATAATAACAGTCATAGCGATAATAATAATAGTAATGATGATAACAATAATAGTTATAGAGATAATAATACTAGTAATAAGGATAATAATAACAGTTATAATGATAATAATAATAGTAATAAGGGAAATAGTAATAGTTATAAGGATAAAGACAAGAGTAATAGGGATAGTAATAATAGAATAACGATAATAATAACAGTCATAGCGATAATAATAATAGTAGTAAGGATAATAATAATAGTTATAGCGATAATAATAATAGTAATAAGCATAATAATAATAGTAGTAAGGATAATAATAATAGTTATAGCGATTATATTAATAGTAATAAGCATAATAATAAAAGTTATAAGGATAGAGACAAGAGTAATAGGGATAGTAATAGTAGAATAAGGATAATAATAACAGTCATAGCGATAATAATAGTAATAAGGATAATAATAATAGTTATAGCCTTAATAATAATAGTTATAGCGATAATAATAATAGTAGTAAGGATAAAGACAAGAGTAATAGGGATAGTAATAGTACAATAAGGATAATAATAACAGTCATAACGATAATAATAATAGTTATAGCGATAATAATAATAGTTATAAGGATAAAGACAAGAGTAATAGGGATAGTAATAATAGAATAAGGATAATAATAACAGTCATAGCGATAATAATAATAGTAGTAAGGATAATAATAATAGTTATAGCGATAATAATAATAGTTATAAGGATAAAGAGAAGAGTAATAGGGATAGTAATAATAGAATAAGGATAATAATAACAGTCATAGCGATAATAATAATAGTAGTAAGGATAATAATAACAGTTATAGCGATAATAATAATACTAATAAGCATAATAATAATAGTTGTAAGGATAAAGACAAGAGTAATAGGGATATTAATAATACAATAAGGATAATAATAACAGTCATAGCGATAATAATAATAGTAATAAGGATAATAATAATAGTTATAAGGATAATAATAATAGTTATAAGGATAAAGAGAGAGGAATAGGGATAGTAATAATAGAATAAGGATAATGATAACAGTCATAGCGATAATAATAATAGTAGTAAGGATAATAATAATAGTTTTAGTGCTAATAACAATAGTAATAAGCATAACAATAGTAGTTATAAGGATAAAGACAAGAGTAATAGGGATATTAATAATACAATAAGGATAATAATAACAGTCATATCGATAATAATAATAGTTATAGTGATAATCATAGTTATAAGGATAAAGACAAGACTAATAGGGATAGTAATAATAGAATAAGTATAATAATAACAGTCATAGCGATAATAATAATAGTAATAAGGATAATAATAATAGTTATAGTGGTAATAATAATAGTAATAAGCATAATAATAATAGTTATAAGGATAGAGACAAGAGTTATAGGGATAGTAATAATAGAATAAGTATAATAATAACAGTCATAGCGATAATAATAATAGTAATAAGGATAGAGACAAGAGTAATAGGGATAGTAATAATAGAATAAGGATAATAATAACAGTCATAGCGATAATAATAATAGTAGTAAGGATAATAATAACAGTTATAGCGATAATAATAAAAGTAATAAGCATAATAATAATAGTTGTAAGAATAAAGACAAGAGTAATAGGGATATTAATAATGCAATAAGGATAATAATAACAGTCATAGCGATAATAATAATAGTTATAGTGATAATCATAGTTATAAGGATAAAGACAAGACTAATAGGGATAGTAATAATAGAATAAGTATAATAATAACAGTCATAGCGATAATAATAATAGTAATAAGCATAATAATAATAGTTATAGTGCTAATAATAATAGTAATAAGTATAATAATAATAGTTATAAGGATAGAGACAAGAGTAATAGGGATAGTAATAATAGAATAAGTATAATAATAACAGTCATAGCGATAATAATAATAGTTATAAGGATAGAGACAAGAGTAATAGGGATAGTAATAATAGAATAAGTATAATAATAACAGTCATAGCGATAATAATAATAGTAATAAGGATAATAATAATAGTTATAAGGATAGTAATAATAGTTATAAGGATAAAGACAAGAGTAATAGGGATAGTAATAATAGAATAACGATAATAATAACAGTCATAGCGATAATAATAATAGTAATAAGGATAATAATAATAGTTATAGTGCGAATAATAATAGTAATAAGGATAAACATAACAGTTATAGTGCTAATAATACTAGTAATAAGGATAATAATAACAGTTATAGCGATAATAATAATAGTAATAAGGACAATGATAATAGTTATAAGGATAAAGTGAAGAGTAATAGGGAAAGTAATAATAGAATAAGGATAATAATAACAGTCATAGCGATAATAATAATAATAGTAAGGATAATAATAATAGTTATAGTGCGAATAATAATAGTAATGAGGATAAACATAATAGTTATAGTGCTAATAATACTAGTAATAAGGATAATAATAACAGTCATATCGATAATAATAATAGTTATAGTGATAATCATAGTTATAAGGATAAAGACAAGACTAATAGGGATAGTAATAATAGAATAAGGATAATAATAACAGTCATAGCGATAATAATAATAGTAATGATGATAACAATAATAGTTATAGAGATAATAATACTAGTAATAAGGATAATAATAACAGTTATAATGATAATAATAATAGTAATAAGGGAAATAATAATAGTTATAAGGATAAAGACAAGAGTAATAGGGATAGTTATAATAGAATAACGATAATAATAACAGTCATAGCGATAATAATAATCGTAGTAAGGATAATAATAATAGTTATAGCGCTAATAATAATAGTAATAAGGATAAACATAATAGTTATAGTGCGAATAAAAATAGTAATAAGGATAAACATAATAGTTATAGTGCTAATAATACTAGTAATAAGGATAATAATAACAGTTATAGCGATAATAATAATTGTAATATGGGAAATAATAATAATTATCAGGATAAAGACAAGAGTAATAGGGATAGTAATAATACAATAAGGATAATAATAACAGTCATAGCGATAATAATAATAGTAATAAGGATAATAATAATAGTTTTAGTGCTAATAATAGTAGTAATAAGCATAACAATAATAGTTATAAGCATAAAGACAAGAGTAATAGGGATAGTAATAATAGAATAAGTATAATAATAACAGTCATAGCGATAATAATAATAGTAATAAGGATAATAATAATAGTTATAAGGATAATAATAATAGTTATAAGGATAAAGACAAGAGTAATAGGGATAGTAATAATAGAATAAGTATAATAATAACAGTCATAGCGATAATAATAATAGTAATAAGGATAATAATAATAGTTATAGTGCGAATAATAATAGTAATAAGGATAAACATAACAGTTATAGTGCTAATAATACTAGTAATAAGGATAATAATAACAGTTATAGCGATAATAATAATAGTAATAAGGACAATGATAATAGTTATAAGGATAAAGTGAAGAGTAATAGGGAAAGTAATAATAGAATAAGGATAATAATAACAGTCATAGCGATAATAATAATAATAGTAAGGATAATAATAATAGTTATAGTGCGAATAATAATAGTAATGAGGATAAACATAACAGTTATAGTGCTAATAATACTAGTAATAAGGATAATAATAGCAGTTATAGCGATAATAATAATTGTAATAAGGGAAACAATAATAATTATCAGGATAAAGACAAGAGTAATAGGGATAGTAATAATAGAATAAGTATAATAATAACAGTCATAGCGATAATAATAATAGTAATAAGGATAATAATAATAGTTATAGCGATAATAATAATAGTAATAAGGATAATAATAATAGTTATAAGGATAAAGACAAGAGTAATAGGGATAGTAATAATAGAATAAGTATAATAATAACAGTCATAGCGATAATAATAATAGTAATAAGGATAATAATAATAGTTATAAGGATAATAATAATAGTTATAAGGATAAAGAGAAGAGTAATAGGGATAGTAATAATAGAATAAGGATAATGATAACAGTCATAGCGATAATAATAATAGTAGTAAGGATAATAATAATAGTTTTAGTGCTAATAACAATAGTAATAAGCATAACAATAGTAGTTATAAGGATAAAGACAAGAGTAATAGGGATATTAATAATACAATAAGGATAATAATAACAGTCATATCGATAATAATAATAGTTATAGTGATAATCATAGTTATAAGGATAAAGACAAGACTAATAGGGATAGTAATAATAGAATAAGTATAATAATAACAGTCATAGCGATAATAATAATAGTAATAAGGATAATAATAATAGTTATAGTGGTAATAATAATAGTAATAAGCATAATAATAATAGTTATAAGGATAGAGACAAGAGTTATAGGGATAGTAATAATAGAATAAGTATAATAATAACAGTCATAGCGATAATAATAATAGTAATAAGGATAGAGACAAGAGTAATAGGGATAGTAATAATAGAATAAGTATAATAATAACAGTCATAGCGATAATAATAATAGTAATAAGGATAATAATAATAGTTATAAGGATAGTAATAATAGTGATAAGGATAAAGACAAGAGTAATGGGGATAGTAATAATAGAATAAGGATAATAATAACAGTCATAGCGATAATAATAATAGTAGTAAGGATAATAATAACAGTTATAGCGATAATAATAATAGTAATAAGGATAATAATAATAGTTGTACGGATAAAGACAAGAGTAATAGGGATCTTAATAATAGAATAAGTATAATAATAACAGTCATAGCGATAATAATAATAGTAATAAGGATAATAATAATATTTATAAGGATAGTAATAACAGTAATAAGGATAAAGAGAAGAGTAATAGGGATAGTAATAGTAGAATAAGGATAATAATAACAGTCATAGCGATAATAATAATAGTAGTAAGGATAATAATAACAGTTATAGCGATAATAATAATAGTAATAAGCATAATAATAATAGTTGTAAGGATAAAGACAAGAGTAATAGGAATATTAATAATACAATAAGGATAATAATAACAGTCATAGCGATAATAATAATAGTTATAGTGATAATCATAGTTATAAGGATAAAGACAAGACTAATATTGATAGTAATAATAGAATAAGGATAATAATAACAGTCATAGCGATAATAATAATAGTAATGATGATAACAATAATAGTTATAGAGATAATAATACTAGTAATAAGGATAATAATAACAGTTATAATGATAATAATAATAGTAATAAGGGAAATAGTAATAGTTATAAGGATAAAGACAAGAGTAATAGGGATAGTAATAATAGAATAACGATAATAATAACAGTCATAGCGATAATAATAATCGTAGTTAGGATAATAATAATAGTTATAGCGATAATAATAATAGTAATAAGCATAATAATAAAAGTTATAAGGATAAAGACAAGAGTAATAGGGATAGTAATAGTAGAATAAGGATAATAATAACAGTCATAGCGATAATAATAATAGTAGTAAGGATAATAATAATAGTTATAGCGATAATAGTAATAGTAATAAGCATAATAATAAAAGTTATAAGGATAGAGACAAGAGTAATAGGGATAGTAATAGTAGAATAAGGATAATAATAACAGTCATAGCGATAATAATAATAGTAGTAAGGATAATAATAATAGTTATAGCGATAATAGTAATAGTAATAAGCATAATAATAAAAGTTATAAGGATAGAGACAAGAGTAATAGGGATAGTAATAGTAGAATAAGGATAATAATAACAGTCATAGCGATAATAATAGTAATAAGGATAATAATAATAGTTATAGCCTTAATAATAATAGTTATAGCGATAATAATAATAGTAATAAGGATAAAGACAAGAGTAATAGGGATAGTAATAGTACAATAAGGATAATAATAACAGTCATAGCGATAATAATAATAGTAGTAAGGATAATAATAATAGTTATAGCGATAATAATAATAGTAATAAGCATATTAATAATAGTTATAAGGATAGAGACAAGAGTAGTAGGGATAGTAATAGTAGAATAAGGATAATAATAACAGTCATAGCGATAATATTAATAGTTATAGCGATAATAATAATAGTAATAAGGATAATAATAATAGTTATAAGGATAAAGAGAAGAGTAATAGGGATAGTAATAATAGAATAAGGATAATAATAACAGTCATAGCGATAATAATAACAGTAGTAAGGATAATAATAACAGTTATAGCGATAATAATAATAGTAATAAGCATAATAATAATAGTTGTAAGGATAAAGACAAGAGTAATAGGGATATTAATAATAGAATAAGTATAATAATAACAGTCATAGCGATAATAATAATAGTAATAAGGATAATAATAATAGTTATAAGGATAGTAATAACAGTTATAAGGATAAAGAGAAGAGTAATAGGGATAGTAATAATAGAATAAGGATAATAATAACAGTCATAGCGATAATAATAATATAAGTAAGGATAATAATAACAGTTATAGCGATAATAATAATAGTAATAAGCATAATAATAATAGTTGTAAGGATAAAGACAAGAGTAATAGGGATATTAATAATACAATAAGGATAATAATAACAGTCATAGCGATAATAATAATAGTTATAGCGATAATAATAATAGTTATAAGGGTAAAGACAAGAGTAATAGGGATAGTAATAATAGAATAAGGATAATAATAACAGTCATAGCGATAATAATAATAGTAGTAAGGATAATAATAATAGTTATAGCGATAATAATAATAGTAATAAGCATATTAATAATAGTTATAAGCATAGAGACAAGAGTAATAGGGATAGTAATAGTAGAATAAGGATAATAATAACAGTCATAGCGATAATAATAATAGTAGTAAGGATAATAATAACAGTTATAGCGATAATAATAATAGTAATAAGCATAATAATAATAGTTGTAAGGATAAAGACAAGAGTAATAGGAATATTAATAATACAATAAGGATAATAATAACAGTCATAGCGATAATAATAATAGTTATAGTGATAATCATAGTTATAAGGATAAAGACAAGACTAATATTGATAGTAATAATAGAATAAGGATAATAATAACAGTCATAGCGATAATAATAATAGTAATGATGATAACAATAATAGTTATAGAGATAATAATACTAGTAATAAGGATAATAATAACAGTTATAATGATAATAATAATAGTAATAAGGGAAATAGTAATAGTTATAAGGATAAAGACAAGAGTAATAGGGATAGTAATAATAGAATAACGATAATAATAACAGTCATAGCGATAATAATAATAGTAGTAAGGATAATAATAATAGTTATAGCGATAATAATAATAGTAATAAGCATAATAATAATAGTAGTAAGGATAATAATAATAGTTATAGCGATTATATTAATAGTAATAAGCATAATAATAAAAGTTATAAGGATAGAGACAAGAGTAATAGGGATAGTAATAGTAGAATAAGGATAATAATAACAGTCATAGCGATAATAATAGTAATAAGGATAATAATAATAGTTATAGCCTTAATAATAATAGTTATAGCGATAATAATAATAGTAGTAAGGATAAAGACAAGAGTAATAGGGATAGTAATAGTACAATAAGGATAATAATAACAGTCATAACGATAATAATAATAGTTATAGCGATAATAATAATAGTTATAAGGATAAAGACAAGAGTAATAGGGATAGTAATAATAGAATAAGGATAATAATAACAGTCATAGCGATAATAATAATAGTAGTAAGGATAATAATAATAGTTATAGCGATAATAATAATAGTTATAAGGATAAAGAGAAGAGTAATAGGGATAGTAATAATAGAATAAGGATAATAATAACAGTCATAGCGATAATAATAATAGTAGTAAGGATAATAATAACAGTTATAGCGATAATAATAATACTAATAAGCATAATAATAATAGTTGTAAGGATAAAGACAAGAGTAATAGGGATATTAATAATACAATAAGGATAATAATAATAGTTATAGCGATAATAATAATAGTAATGAGGATAACAATAATAGTTATAGAGATAATAATACTAGTAATAAGGATAATAATAACAGTTATAATGATAATAATAATAGTTTTAGTGCTAATAATAATAGTAATAAGCATAACAATAATAGTTATAAGGATAAAGACAAGAGTAATAGGGATAGTAATAATAGAATAAGTATAATAGTAACAGTCATAGCGATAATAATAACAGTAGTAAGGATAATAATAATAGTTTTAGTGCTAATAATAATACTTTTAGTGCTAATAATAATAGTAATAAGCATAACAATAATAGTTATAAGGATAAAGACAAGAGTAATAGGGATAGTAATAATAGAATAACGATAATAATAACAGTCATAGCGATAATAATAATCGTAGTAAGGATAATAATAATAGTTATAGCGATAATAATAATAGTAATAAGCATAATAATAAAAGTTATAAGGATAGAGACAAGAGTAAAAGGGATAGTAATAGTAGAATAAGGATAATAATAACAGTCATAGCGATAATAATAGTAATAAGGATAATAATAATAGTTATAGCGATAATAATAATAGCTATAGCGATAATAATAATAGTTATAAGGATAAAGACAAGAGTAATAGGGATAGTAATAATAGAATAAGGATAATAATAACAGTCATAGCGATAATAATAATAGTAAGGATAATAATAATAGTTATAGCGATAATAATAATAGTAATAAGCATATTAATAATAGTTATAAGGATAGAGACAAGAGTAGTAGGGATAGTAATAGTAGAATAAGGATAATAATAACAGTCATAGCGATAATATTAATAGTTATAGCGATAATAATAATAGTAATAAGGATAATAATAATAGTTATAAGGATAAAGAGAAGAGTAATGGGGATAGTAATAATAGAATAAGGATAATAATAACAGTCATAGCGATAATAATAATAGTAGTAAGGATAATAATAACAGTTATAGCGATAATAATAATAGTAATAAGGATAATAATAATAGTTGTAAGGATAAAGACAAGAGTAATAGGGATCTTAATAATAGAATAAGTATAATAATAACAGTCATAGCGATAATAATAATAGTAATAAGGATAATAATAATAGTTATAAGGATAGTAATAACAGTAATAAGGATAAAGAGAAGAGTAATAGGGATAGTAATAGTAGAATAAGGATAATAATAACAGTCATAGCGATAATAATAATAGTAGTAAGGATAATAATAACAGTTATAGCGATAATAATAATAGTAATAAGCATAATAATAATAGTTGTAAGGATAAAGACAAGAGTAATAGGAATATTAATAATACAATAAGGATAATAATAACAGTCATAGCGATAATAATAATAGTTATAGTGATAATCATAGTTATAAGGATAAAGACAAGACTAATATTGATAGTAATAATAGAATAAGGATAATAATAACAGTCATAGCGATAATAATAATAGTAATGATGATAACAATAATAGTTATAGAGATAATAATACTAGTAATAAGGATAATAATAACAGTTATAATGATAATAATAATAGTAATAAGGGAAATAGTAATAGTTATAAGGATAAAGACAAGAGTAATAGGGATAGTAATAATAGAATAACGATAATAATAACAGTCATAGCGATAATAATAATCGTAGTTAGGATAATAATAATAGTTATAGCGATAATAATAATAGTAATAAGCATAATAATAAAAGTTATAAGGATAAAGACAAGAGTAATAGGGATAGTAATAGTAGAATAAGGATAATAATAACAGTCATAGCGATAATAATAATAGTAGTAAGGATAATAATAATAGTTATAGCGATAATAATAATAGTAATAAGCATATTAATAATAGTTATAAGGATAGAGACAAGAGTAGTAGGGATAGTAATAGTAGAATAAGGATAATAATAACAGTCATAGCGATAATATTAATAGTTATAGCGATAATAATAATAGTAATAAGAATAATAATAATAGTTATAAGGATAAAGAGAAGAGTAATAGGGATAGTAATAATAGAATAAGGATAATAATAACAGTCATAGCGATAATAATAATACTAATAAGCATAATAATAATAGTTGTAAGGATAAAGACAAGAGTAATAGGGATATTAATAATACAATAAGGATAATAATAATAGTTATAGCGATAATAATAATAGTAATGAGGATAACAATAATAGTTATAGAGATAATAATACTAGTAATAAGGATAATAATAACAGTTATAATGATAATAATAATAGTTTTAGTGCTAATAATAATAGTAATAAGCATAACAATAATAGTTATAAGGATAAAGACAAGAGTAATAGGGATAGTAATAATAGAATAACGATAATAATAACAGTCATAGCGATAATAATAATCGTAGTAAGGATAATAATAATAGTTATAGCGATAATAATAATAGTAATAAGCATAATAATAAAAGTTATAAGGATAGAGACAAGAGTAAAAGGGATAGTAATAGTAGAATAAGGATAATAATAACAGTCATAGCGATAATAATAGTAATAAGGATAATAATAATAGTTATAGCGATAATAATAATAGCTATAGCGATAATAATAATAGTTATAAGGATAAAGACAAGAGTAATAGGGATAGTAATAATAGAATAAGGATAATAATAACAGTCATAGCGATAATAATAATAGTAAGGATAATAATAATAGTTATAGCGATAATAATAATAGTAATAAGCATATTAATAATAGTTATAAGGATAGAGACAAGAGTAGTAGGGATAGTAATAGTAGAATAAGGATAATAATAACAGTCATAGCGATAATATTAATAGTTATAGCGATAATAATAATAGTAATAAGGATAATAATAATAGTTATAAGGATAAAGAGAAGAGTAATGGGGATAGTAATAATAGAATAAGGATAATAATAACAGTCATAGCGATAATAATAATAGTAGTAAGGATAATAATAACAGTTATAGCGATAATAATAATAGTAATAAGGATAATAATAATAGTTGTAAGGATAAAGACAAGAGTAATAGGGATCTTAATAATAGAATAAGTATAATAATAACAGTCATAGCGATAATAATAATAGTAATAAGGATAATAATAATAGTTATAAGGATAGTAATAACAGTAATAAGGATAAAGAGAAGAGTAATAGGGATAGTAATAGTAGAATAAGGATAATAATAACAGTCATAGCGATAATAATAATAGTAGTAAGGATAATAATAACAGTTATAGCGATAATAATAATAGTAATAAGCATAATAATAATAGTTGTAAGGATAAAGACAAGAGTAATAGGAATATTAATAATACAATAAGGATAATAATAACAGTCATAGCGATAATAATAATAGTTATAGCGATAATAATAATAGTAATGATGATAACAATAATAGTTATAGAGATAATAATACTAGTAATAAGGATAATAATAACAGTTATAATGATAATAATAATAGTAATAAGGGAAATAGTAATAGTTATAAGGATAAAGACAAGAGTAATAGGGATAGTAATAATAGAATAACGATAATAATAACAGTCATAGCGATAATAATAATCGTAGTTAGGATAATAATAATAGTTACAGCGATAATAATAATAGTAATAAGCATAATAATAAAAGTTATAAGGATAAAGACAAGAGTAATAGGGATAGTAATAGTAGAATAAGGATAATAATAACAGTCATAGCGATAATAATAATAGTAGTAAGGATAATAATAATAGTTATAGCGATAATAGTAATAGTAATAAGCATAATAATAAAAGTTATAAGGATAGAGACAAGAGTAATAGGGATAGTAATAGTAGAATAAGGATAATAATAACAGTCATAGCGATAATAATAGTAATAAGGATAATAATAATAGTTATAGCCTTAATAATAATAGTTATAGCGATAATAATAATAGTAGTAAGGATAAAGACAAGAGTAATAGGGATAGTAATAGTACAATAAGGATAATAATAACAGTCATAACGATAATAATAATAGTTATAGCGATAATAATAATAGTTATAAGGATAAAGACAAGAGTAATAGGGATAGTAATAATAGAATAAGGATAATAATAACAGTCATAGCGATAATAATAATAGTAGTAAGGATAATAATAATAGTTATAGCGATAATAATAATAGTTATAAGGATAAAGAGAAGAGTAATAGGGATAGTAATAATAGAATAAGGATAATAATAACAGTCATAGCGATAATAATAATAGTAGTAAGGATAATAATAACAGTTATAGCGATAATAATAATACTAATAAGCATAATAATAATAGTTGTAAGGATAAAGACAAGAGTAATAGGGATATTAATAATACAATAAGGATAATAATAATAGTTATAGCGATAATAATAATAGTAATGAGGATAACAATAATAGTTATAGAGATAATAATACTAGTAATAAGGATAATAATAACAGTTATAATGATAATAATAATAGTTTTAGTGCTAATAATAATAGTAATAAGCATAACAATAATAGTTATAAGGATAAAGACAAGAGTAATAGGGATAGTAATAATAGAATAAGTATAATAGTAACAGTCATAGCGATAATAATAACAGTAGTAAGGATAATAATAATAGTTTTAGTGCTAATAATAATACTTTTAGTGCTAATAATAATAGTAATAAGCATAACAATAATAGTTATAAGGATAAAGACAAGAGTAATAGGGATAGTAATAATAGAATAACGATAATAATAACAGTCATAGCGATAATAATAATCGTAGTAAGGATAATAATAATAGTTATAGCGATAATAATAATAGTAATAAGCTTAATAATAAAAGTTATAAGGATAGAGACAAGAGTAAAAGGGATAGTAATAGTAGAATAAGGATAATAATAACAGTCATAGCGATAATAATAGTAATAAGGATAATAATAATAGTTATAGCGATAATAATAATAGCTATAGCGATAATAATAATAGTTATAAGGATAAAGACAAGAGTAATAGGGATAGTAATAATAGAATAAGGATAATAATAACAGTCATAGCGATAATAATAATAGTAAGGATAATAATAATAGTTATAGCGATAATAATAATAGTAATAAGCATATTAATAATAGTTATAAGGATAGAGACAAGAGTAGTAGGGATAGTAATAGTAGAATAAGGATAATAATAACAGTCATAGCGATAATATTAATAGTTATAGCGATAATAATAATAGTAATAAGGATAATAATAATAGTTATAAGGATAAAGAGAAGAGTAATGGGGATAGTAATAATAGAATAAGGATAATAATAACAGTCATAGCGATAATAATAATAGTAGTAAGGATAATAATAACAGTTATAGCGATAATAATAATAGTAATAAGGATAATAATAATAGTTGTAAGGATAAAGACAAGAGTAATAGGGATCTTAATAATAGAATAAGTATAATAATAACAGTCATAGCGATAATAATAATAGTAATAAGGATAATAATAATAGTTATAAGGATAGTAATAACAGTAATAAGGATAAAGAGAAGAGTAATAGGGATAGTAATAGTAGAATAAGGATAATAATAACAGTCATAGCGATAATAATAATAGTAGTAAGGATAATAATAACAGTTATAGCGATAATAATAATAGTAATAAGCATAATAATAATAGTTGTAAGGATAAAGACAAGAGTAATAGGAATATTAATAATACAATAAGGATAATAATAACAGTCATAGCGATAATAATAATAGTTATAGTGATAATCATAGTTATAAGGATAAAGACAAGACTAATATTGATAGTAATAATAGAATAAGGATAATAATAACAGTCATAGCGATAATAATAATAGTAATGATGATAACAATAATAGTTATAGAGATAATAATACTAGTAATAAGGATAATAATAACAGTTATAATGATAATAATAATAGTAATAAGGGAAATAGTAATAGTTATAAGGATAAAGACAAGAGTAATAGGGATAGTAATAATAGAATAACGATAATAATAACAGTCATAGCGATAATAATAATCGTAGTTAGGATAATAATAATAGTTATAGCGATAATAATAATAGTAATAAGCATAATAATAAAAGTTATAAGGATAAAGACAAGAGTAATAGGGATAGTAATAGTAGAATAAGGATAATAATAACAGTCATAGCGATAATAATAATAGTAGTAAGGATAATAATAATAGTTATAGCGATAATAATAATAGTAATAAGCATATTAATAATAGTTATAAGGATAGAGACAAGAGTAGTAGGGATAGTAATAGTAGAATAAGGATAATAATAACAGTCATAGCGATAATATTAATAGTTATAGCGATAATAATAATAGTAATAAGAATAATAATAATAGTTATAAGGATAAAGAGAAGAGTAATAGGGATAGTAATAATAGAATAAGGATAATAATAACAGTCATAGCGATAATAATAATACTAATAAGCATAATAATAATAGTTGTAAGGATAAAGACAAGAGTAATAGGGATATTAATAATACAATAAGGATAATAATAATAGTTATAGCGATAATAATAATAGTAATGAGGATAACAATAATAGTTATAGAGATAATAATACTAGTAATAAGGATAATAATAACAGTTATAATGATAATAATAATAGTTTTAGTGCTAATAATAATAGTAATAAGCATAAGAATAATAGTTATAAGGATAAAGACAAGAGTAATAGGGATAGTAATAATAGAATAACGATAATAATAACAGTCATAGCGATAATAATAATAGTAATAAGGATAATAATAATAGTTATAAGGATTATAATAATAGTTATAAGGATAAAGAGAAGAGTAATAGGGATAGTAATAATAGAGTAAGGATAATAATAACAGTTATAGCAATAATAATAATAGTAATAAGGATAAACATAATAGTTATAGTGCTAGTAATAATAGTGATAAGGATAATAATAATAGTTATAGCGATAATAATAATAGTAATGAGGATAACAATAATAGTTATAGAGATAATAATACTAGTAATAAGGATAATAATAACAGTTATAATGATAATAATAATAGTAATAAGGGAAATAATAATAATTATCAGGATAAAGACAAGAGTAATGGGGATAGCAATAATAGAATAAGTATAATAATAACAGTTATAGCGATAATAATAATAGTAATAAGGATAAACATAATAGTTATAGTGCTAGTAATAATAGTGATAAGGATAATAATAATAGTTATAGCGATAATAATAATAGTTATAAGGGTAAAGACAAGAGTAATAGGGATAGTAATAATAGAATAAGGATAATAATAACAGTCATAGCGATAATAATAATAGTAGTAAGGATAATAATAATAGTTATAGCGATAATAATAATAGTAATAAGCATATTAATAATAGTTATAAGCATAGAGACAAGAGTAATAGGGATAGTAATAGTAGAATAAGGATAATAATAACAGTCATAGCGATAATAATAATAGTAGTAAGGATAATAATAACAGTTATAGCGATAATAATAATAGTAATAAGCATAATAATAATAGTTGTAAGGATAAAGACAAGAGTAATAGGAATATGAATAATACAATAAGGATAATAATAACAGTCATAGCGATAATAATAATAGTTATAGTGATAATCATAGTTATAAGGATAAAGACAAGACTAATATTGATAGTAATAATAGAATAAGGATAATAATAACAGTCATAGCGATAATAATAATAGTAATGAGGATAACAATAATAGTTATAGAGATAATAATACTAGTAATAAGGATAATAATAACAGTTATAATGATAATAATAATAGTAATAAGGGAAATAATAATAGTTATAAGGATAAAGACAAGAGTAATAGGGATAGTAATAATAGAATAAGTATAATAATAAGTCATAGCGATTATAATAATAGTAATAAGGATAATAATAATAGTTATAGTGCGAATAATAATAGTAATAAGGATAAACATAACAGTTATAGTGCTAATAATACTAGTAATAAGGATAATAATAACAGTTATAGCGATAATAATAATAGTAATAAGGACAATGATAATAGTTATAAGGATAGTAATAACAGTTATAAGGATAAAGAGAAGAGTAATGGGGATAGTAATAATAGAATAAGGATAATAATAACAGTCATAACGATAATAATAATAGTTATAGCGATAATAATAATAGTTATAAGGGTAAAGACAAGACTAATAGGGATAGTAATAATAGAATAAGTATAATAATAACAGTCATAGCGATAATAATAATAGTAATAAGGATAATAATAACAGTTATAGTGGTAATAATAATAGTAATAAGCATAATAATAATAGTTATAAGGATAAAGAGAAGAGTAATAGGGATAGTAATAATAGAATAAGGATAATAATAACAGTCATAGCGATAATAATAATAGTTATAGCGATAATAATAATAGTTATAAGGGTAATAATAATAGTAATAAGCATAATAATAATAGTTATAAGGATAGAGACAAGAGTTATATGGATAGTAATAATAGAATAAGTATAATAATAACAGTCATAGCGATAATAATAATAGTAATAAGGATAATAATAATAGTTATAAGGATAATAGTAATAGTTATAAGGATAATAATAATAGTTATAAGGATAAAGAGAAGAGTGATAGGGATAGTAATAATAGAATAAGGATAATAATAACAGTTATAGCAATAATAATAATAGTAGTAAGGATAATAATAACAGTTATAGCGATAATAATAATAGTAATAAGGATAATAATAATAGTTATAAGGATAAAGAGAAGAGTAATGGGGATAGTAATAATAGAATAAGGATAATAATAACAGTCATAGTGATAATAATAATAGTAGTAAGGATAATAATAACAGTTATAGCGATAATAATAATAGTAATAAGCATAATAATAATAGTTGTAAGGATAAAGACAAGAGTAATAGGGATATTAATAATACAATAAGGATAATAATAACAGTCATAGCGATAATAATAATAGTTATAGCGATAATAATAATAGTTATAAGGGTAAAGACAAGAGTAATAGGGATAGTAATAGTAGAATAAGGATAATAATAACAGTCATAGCGATAATAATAATAGTAGTAAGGATAATAATAATAGTTAAAGTGCTAATAATAATAGTAATAAGCATAATAATAATAGTTATAAGGATAGAGACAGGAGTAATAGGGTTAGTACTAATAGAATAAGGATAATAATAACAGTCATAGCGATGATAATAATAGTAGTAAGGATAATAATAATAGATATAGCGATAATAATAATAGCAATAAGGATAATAATAATAGTTAATGTGCTAATAATAATAGTAATAAGCATAATAATAATAGTTATAGGGATAGAGACAGGAGAAATAGGGATAGTAATAGTAGAATAAGGATAATAATAACAGTCATAGCGATAATAATAGTAATAAGGATAATAATAATAGTTATAGCGATAATAATAATAGTAATAAGGGAAATAATAATAGAATAAGGATAATGATAACAGTCATAGCGATAATAATAATAGTTATAGCGATAATAATAATAGTAATAAGGATAATAATAATAGTTATAAGGATAGAGACAAGAGTAATAGGGATAGTAATAGTAGAGTAAGGATAATAATAACAGTCATAGCGATAATAATAGTAATAAGGATAATAATAACAGTTATAGCAATAATAGTAATAGTAATAAGGATAAACATAATAGTAATAGTGCTAGTAATAATAGTGATAAGGATAATAATAATAGTTATAGCGATAATAATAATAGTAATGAGGATTACAATAATAGTTATAGAGATAATAATACTAGTAATAAGGATAATAATAACAGTTATAATGATAATAATAATAGTAATAAGGGAAATAATAATAGTTATAAGGATAAAGACAAGAGTAATAGGGATAGTAATAATAGAATAAGTATAATAATAACAGTCATAGCGATAATAATAATAGTAATAAGGATAATAATAATAGTTATAAGGATAATAATAATAGTTATAAGGATAAAGAGAAGAGTAATAGGGATAGTAATAATACAATAAGGATAATAATAGCAGTCATAGCGATAATAATAATAGTAATAGGGATAATAATAATCGTTTTAGTGCTAATAATAATAGTTTTAGTGCTAATAATAATAGTAATAAGCATAACAATAATAGTTATAGCGATAATAATAATTGTAATAAGGGCAATAATAATAATTATCAGGATAAAGACAAGAGTAATAGGGATAGTAATAATAGAATAAGTATAATAATAACAGTCATAGCTATAATAATAATAGTAATAAGGATAATGATAATAGTTATAAGGATAATAATAATAGTTATAAGGATAAAGAGAAGAGTAATAGGGATAGTAATAATAGAATAAGGATAATAATAACAGTCATAGCGATAATAATAATAGTTATAGCGATAATAATAGTAGTTATAAGGGTAAAGACAAGACTAATAGGGATAGTAATAATAGAATAAGTATAATAATAACAGTCATAGCGATAATAATAATAGTAATAAGGATAATAATAACAGTTATAGTGGTAATAATAATAGTAATAAGCATAATAATAATAGTTATAAGGATAGAGACAAGAGTTATATGGATAGTAATAATAGAATAAGTATAATAATAACAGTCATAGCGATAATAATAATAGTAATAAGGATAATAATAATAGTTTTAGTGCTAATAATAATAGTAATAAGCATAACAATAATAGTTATAAGGATAAAGACAAGAGTAAAAGGGATAGTAATAATAGAATAAGTATAATAGTAACAGTCATAGCGATAATAATAACAGTAGTAAGGATAATAATAATAGTTTTAGTGCTAATAATAATACTTTTAGTGCTAATAATAATACTTTTAGTGCTAATAATAATAGTAATAAGCATAACAATAATAGTTATAAGGATAAAGACAAGAGTAATAGGGATAGTAATAATAGAATAAGTATAATAATAACAGTCATAGCGATAATAATAATAGTAATAAGGATAATAATAACAGTGATAGTGGTAATAATAATAGTAATAAGCATAATAATAATAGTTATAAGGATAGATACAAGAGTTATATGGATAGTAATAATAGAATAAGTATAATAATAACAGTCATAGCGATAATAATAATAGTAATAAGGATAATAATAATAGTTATAAGGATAATAATAATAGTTATAAGGATAAAGAGAAGAGTAATAGGGATAGTAATAATAGAATAAGAATAATAATAACAGTTATAGCAATAATAATAATAGTAATAAGGATAAACATAATAGTTATAGTGCTAGTAATAATAGTGATAAGAATAATAATAATAGTTATAGCGATAATAATAATAGTAATGAGGATAACAATAATAGTTATAGAGATAATAATACTAGTAATAAGGATAATAATAACAGTTATAATGATAATAATAATAGTTATAAGGATAAAGAGAAGAGTAATAGGGATAGTAATAATAGAATAAGGATAATAATAACAGTCATAGCGATAATAATAATAGTAGTAAGGATAATAATAATAGTTTTAGTGCTAATAACAATAGTAATAAGCATAACAATAATAGTTATAAGGATAAAGAGAAGAGTAATAGGGATAGTAATAATAGAATAAGGATAATAATAACAGTCATAGCGATAATAATAATAGTTATAGCGATAATAATAATAGTTATAAGGGTAATAATAATAGTAATAAGCATAATAATAATAGTTATAAGGATAGAGACAAGAGTTATATGGATAGTAATAATAGAATAAGTATAATAATAACAGTCATAGCGATAATAGTAATAGTAATAAGGATAATAATAATAGTTATAAGGATAATAATAATAGTTATAAGGATAATAATAATAGTTATAAGGATAAAGAGAAGAGTGATAGGGATAGTAATAATAGAATAAGGATAATAATAACAGTTATAGCAATAATAATAATAGTAGTAAGGATAATAATAACAGTTATAGCGATAATAATAATAGTAATAAGGATAATAATAATAGTTATAAGGATAAAGAGAAGAGTAATGGGGATAGTAATAATAGAATAAGGATAATAATAACAGTCATAGCGATAATAATAATAGTAGTAAGGATAATAATAACAGTTATAGCGATAATAATAATAGTAATAAGCATAATAATAATAGTTGTAAGGATAAAGACAAGAGTAATAGGGATATTAATAATACAATAAGGATAATAATAACAGTCATAGCGATAATAATAATAGTTATAGCGATAATAATAATAGTTATAAGGGTAAAGACAAGAGTAATAGGGATAGTAATAGTAGAATAAGGATAATAATAACAGTCATAGCGATAATAATAATAGTTAAAGTGCTAATAATAATAGTAATAAGCATAATAATAATAGTTATAAGGATAGAGACAGGAGTAATAGGGATAGTACTAATAGAATAAGGATAATAATAACAGTCATAGCGATGATAATAATAGTAGTAAGGATAATAATAATAGATATAGCGATAATAATAATAGCAATAAGGATAATAATAATAGTTAAAGTGCTAATAATAATAGTAATAAGCATAATAATAATAGTTATAGGGATAGAGACAGGAGAAATAGGGATAGTAATAGTAGAATAAGGATAATAATAACAGTCATAGGGATAATAATAGTAATAAGGATAATAATAATAGTTATAGCGATAATAATAATAGTAATAAGGGAAATAATAATAGAATAAGGATAATGATAACAGTCATAGCGATAATAATAATAGTTATAGCGATAATAATAATAGTAATAATGATAATAATAATAGTTATAAGGATAATAATAATAGTTATAAGGATAAAGAGAAGAGTAATAGGGATAGTAATAATACAATAAGGATAATAATAGCAGTCATAGCGATAATAATAATAGTAATAGGGATAATAATAATCGTTTTAGTGCTAATAATAATAGTTTTAGTGCTAATAATAATAGTAATAAGCATAACAATAATAGTTATAGCGATAATAATAATTGTAATAAGGGCAATAATAATAATTATCAGGATAAAGACAAGAGTAATAGGGATAGTAATAATAGAATAAGTATAATAATAACAGTCATAGCTATAATAATAATAGTAATAAGGATAATAATAATAGTTATAAGGATAATAATAATAGTTATAAGGATAAAGAGAAGAGTAATAGGGATAGTAATAATAGAATAAGGATAATAATAACAGTCATAGCGATAATAATAATAGTAGTAAGGATAATAATAATAGTTTTAGTGCTAATAACAATAGTAATAAGCATAACAATAATAGTTATAAGGATAAAGACAAGAGTAATAGGAATAGTAATAATAGCATAAGTATAATAGTAACAGTCATAGCGATAATAATAACAGTAGTAAGGATAATAATAATAGTTTTAGTGCTAATAATAATAGTTTTAGTGCTAATAATAATAGTAATAAGCATAACAATAATAGTTATAAGGATAAAGACAAGAGTAATAGGGATAGTAATAATAGAATAAGTATAATAATAACAGTCATAGCGATAATAATAATAGTAATAAGGATAATAATAATAGTTTTAGTGCTAATAATAATAGTTTTAGTGCTAATAATAATAGTAATAAGCATAACAATAATAGTTATAGCGATAATAATAATTGTAATAAGGATAATAATAATAGTTATAAGGATAATAATAATAGTTATAAGGATAAAGAGAAGAGTAATAGGGATAGTAATAATAAAATAAGGATAATAATAACAGTTATAGCAATAATAATAATAGTAATAAGGATAAACATAATAGTTATAGTGCTAGTAATAATAGTGATAAGGATAATAATAATAGTTATAGCGATAATAATAATAGTTATAGTGCTAATAATAATAGTAATAAGCATAACAATAATAGTTATAAGGATAAAGACAAGAGTAATAGGGATAGTAATAATAGAATAAGTATAATAGTAACAGTCATAGCGATAATAATAACAGTAGTAAGGATAATAATAATAGTTTTAGTGCTAATAATAATAGTTTTAGTACTAATAATAATAGTAATAAGCATAACAATAATAGTTATAAGGATAAAGACAAGAGTAATAGGGATAGTAATAATGGAATAAGGATAATAATAACAGTCATAGCGATAATAATAATAGTAGTAAGGATAATAATAATAGTTTTAGTGCTAATAACAATAGTAATAAGCATAACAATAATAGTTATAAGGATAAAGACAAGAGTAATAGGGATAGTAATAATAGAATAAGTATAACAATAACAGTCATAGCGATAATAATAATAGTAATAAGGATAATAATAATAGTTATAGTGCGAATAATAATAGTGATAAGGATAAACATAACAGTTATAGTGCTAATAATACTAGTAATAAGGATAATAATAACAGTTATAGCGATAATAATAATAGTAATAAGGACAATGATAATAGTTATAAGGATAGTAATAACAGTTATAAGGATAAAGAGAAGAGTAATAGGGATAGTAATAATATAATAAGGATAATAATAACAGTCATAGCGATAATAATAATAGTTATAGCGATAATAATAGTAGTTATAAGGGTAAAGACAAGACTAATAGGGATAGTAATAATAGAATAAGTATAATAATAACAGTCATAGCGATAATAATAATAGTAATAAGGATAATAATAACAGTTATAGTGGTAATAATAATAGTAATAAGCATAATAATAACAGTTATAAGGATAAAGAGAAGAGTAATAGGGATAGTAATAATACAATAAGGATAATAATAGCAGTCATAGCGATAATAATAATAGTAATAGGGATAATAATAATCGTTTTAGTGCTAATAATAATAGTTTTAGTGCTAATAATAATAGTAATAAGCATAACAATAATAGTTATAGCGATAATAATAATTGTAATAAGGGCAATAATAATAATTATCAGGATAAAGACAAGAGTAATAGGGATAGTAATAATAGAATAAGTATAATAATAACAGTCATAGCTATAATAATAATAGTAATAAGGATAATAATAATAGTTATAAGGATAATAATAATAGTTATAAGGATAAAGAGAAGAGTAATAGGGATAGTAATAATAGAATAAGGATAATAATAACAGTCATAGCGATAATAATAATAGTAGTAAGGATAATAATAATAGTTTTAGTGCTAATAACAATAGTAATAAGCATAACAATAATAGTTATAAGGATAAAGACAAGAGTAATAGGGATAGTAATAATAGAATAAGGATAATAATAACAGTCATAGCGATAATAATAATAGTTGTAAGGATAATAATAATAGTTATAGCGATAATAATAATAGTAATAAGCATATTAATAATAGTTATAAGGATAGAGACAAGAGTAGTAGGGATAGTAATAGTAGAATAAGGATAATAATAACAGTCATAGCGATAATAATAATAGTTATAGCGATAATAATAATGGTTATAAGGGTAAAGACAAGAGTAATAGGGATAGTAATAATAGAATAAGGATAATAATAACAGTCATAGCGATAATAATAATAGTTGTAAGGATAATAATAATAGTTATAGCGATAATAATAATAGTAATATGCATATTAATAATAGTTATAAGGATAGAGACAAGAGTAATAGGGATAGTAATAGTAGAATAAGGATAATAATAACAGTCATAGCGATAATAATAATAGTAGTAACGATAATAATAACAGTTATAGCGATAATAATAATAGTAATAAGCATAATAATAATAGTTGTAAGGATAAAGACAAGAGTAATAGGAATATTAATAATACAATAAGGATAATAATAACAGTCATAGCGATAATAATAATAGTTATAGTGATAATCATAGTTATAAGGATAAAGACAAGACTAATATTGATAGTAATAATAGAATAAGGATAATAATAACAGTCATAGCGATAATAATAATAGTAATGAGGATAACAATAATAGTTATAGAGATAATAATACTAGTAATAAGGATAATAATAACAGTTATAATGATAATAATAATAGTAATAAGGGAAATAATAATAGTTATAAGGATAACGACAAGAGTAATAGGGATAGTAATAATAGAATAACGATAATAATAACAGTCATAGCGATAATAATAATCGTAGTAAGGATAATAATAATAGTTATAGCGATAATAATAATAGTAATAAGCATAATAATAAAAGTTATAAGGATAGAGACAAGAGTAATAGGGATAGTAATAGTAGAATAAGGATAATAATAACAGTCATAGCGATAATAATAATAGTAGTAAGGATAATAATAACAGTTATAGCGATAATAATAATAGTAATAAGGATAATAATAATAGTTATAAGGATAATAATAATAGTTATAAGGATAAAGAGAAGAGTAGTAGGGATAGTAATAATAGAATAAGGATAATAATAACAGTCATAGCGATAATAATAATATTAGTAAGGATAATAATAACAGTTATAGCGATAATAATAATAGTAATAAGCATAATAATAATAGTTGTAAGGATAAAGACAAGAGTAATAGGGATATTAGTAATACAATAAGGATAATAATAACAGTCATAGCGATAATAATAATAGTTGTAAGGATAATAATAATAGTTATAGCGATAATAATAATAGTAATATGCATATTAATAATAGTTATAAGGATAGAGACAAGAGTAATAGGGATAGTAATAGTAGAATAAGGATAATAATAACAGTCATGGCGATAATAATAATAGTAGTAACGATAATAATAACAGTTATAGCGATAATAATAATAGTAGTAAGGATAATAATAACAGTTATAGCGATAATAATAATAGTAGTAAGGATAATAATAATAGTTATAGCGATAATAATAATAGTAATAAGCATAATAATAAAAGTTATAAGGATAGAGACAAGAGTAATAGGGATAGTAATAGTAGAATAAGGATAATAATAACAGTCATAGCGATAATAATAATAGTAGTAAGGATAATAATAACAGTTATAGCGATAATAATAATAGTAATAAGCATAATAATAATAGTAGTAAGGATAATAATAATAGTTATAGCGATAATAATAATAATAATAAGGATAATAATAATAGTTATAAGGATAGAGACAAGAGTAATAGGGATAGTAATAGTAGAGTAAGGATAATAATAACAGTCATAGCGATAATAATAGTAATAAGGATAATAATAATAGCTATAGTGCTAATAATAATAGTAATAAGGATAATAATAACAGTTATAGCAATAATAGTAATAGTAATAAGGATAAACATAATAGTTATAGTGCTAGTAATAATAGTGATAAGGATAATAATAATAGTTATAGCGATAATAATAATAGTAATGAGGATAACAATAATAGTTATAGAGATAATAATACTAGTAATAAGGATAATAATAACAGTTATAATGATAATAATAATAGTAATAAGGGAAATAATAATAGTTATAAGGATAAAGATAAGAGTAATAGGGATAGTAATAATAGAATAAGTATAATAATAACAGTCATAGCGATAATAATAATAGTAATAAGGATAATAATAATAGTTATAAGGATAATAATAATAGTTATAAGGATAAAGACAAGAGTAATGGGGATAGCAATAATAGAATAAGTATAATAATAACAGTCATAGCGATAATAATAATAGTAATATGGATAATAATAATAGTTATAAGGATAGTAATAACAGTTATAAGGATAAAGAGAAGAGTAGTAGGGATAGTAATAATAGAATAAGGATAATAATAACAGTCATAGCGATAATAATAATAGTAGTAAGGATAATAATAATAGTTATAGCGATAATAATAATAGTAATAAGCATAATAATAAAAGTTATAAGGATAGAGACAAGAGTAATAGGGATAGTAATAGTAGAATAAGGATAATAATAACAGTCATAGCGATAATAATAATAGTAGTAAGGATAATAATAACAGTTATAGCGATAATAATAATAGTAATAAGCATAATAATAATAGTAGTAAGGATAATAATAATAGTTATAGCGATAATAATAATAATAATAAGGATAATAATAATAGTTATAAGGATAGAGACAAGAGTAATAGGGATAGTAATAGTAGAGTAAGGATAATAATAACAGTCATAGCGATAATAATAGTAATAAGGATAATAATAATAGCTATAGTGCTAATAATAATAGTAATAAGGATAATAATAACAGTTATAGCAATAATAGTAATAGTAATAAGGATAAACATAATAGTTATAGTGCTAGTAATAATAGTGATAAGGATAATAATAATAGTTATAGCGATAATAATAATAGTAATGAGGATAACAATAATAGTTATAGAGATAATAATACTAGTAATAAGGATAATAATAACAGTTATAATGATAATAATAATAGTAATAAGGGAAATAATAATAGTTATAAGGATAAAGATAAGAGTAATAGGGATAGTAATAATAGAATAAGTATAATAATAACAGTCATAGCGATAATAATAATAGTAATAAGGATAATAATAATAGTTATAAGGATAATAATAATAGTTATAAGGATAAAGAGAAGAGTAATAGGGATAGTAATAATAGAATAAGGATAATAATAACAGTTATAGCAATAATAATAATAGTAATAAGGATAAACATAATAGTTATAGTGCTAGTAATAATAGTGATAAGGATAATAATAATAGTTATAGCGATAATAATAATAGTAATGAGGATAACAATAATAGTTATAGAGATAATAATACTAGTAATAAGGATAATAATAACAGTTATAATGATAATAATAATAGTAATAAGGGAAATAATAATAATTATCAGGATAAAGACAAGAGTAATGGGGATAGCAATAATAGAATAAGTATAATAATAACAGTCATAGCGATAATAATAATAGTAATATGGATAATAATAATAGTTATAAGGATAGTAATAACAGTTATAAGGATAAAGAGAAGAGTAGTAGGGATAGTAATAATAGAATAAGGATAATAATAACAGTCATAGCGATAATAATAATATTAGTAAGGATAATAATAACAGTTATAGCGATAATAATAATAGTAATAAGCATAATAATAATAGTTGTAAGGATAAAGACAAGAGTAATAGGGATATTAATAATACAATAAGGATAATAATAACAGTCATAGCGATAATAATAATAGTTATAGCGATAATAATAATGGTTATAAGGGTAAAGACAAGAGTAATAGGGATAGTAATAATAGAATAAGGATAATAATAACAGTCATAGCGATAATAATAATAGTAATAAGCATATTAATAATACAATCGTTATAAGGATAGAGACAAGAGTAATAGGGATAGTAATAGTAGAATAAGGATAATAATAACAGTCATAGCGATAATGATAATAGTAGTAAGGATAATAATAACAGTTATAGCGATAATAATAATAGTAATAAGCATAATAATAATAGTTGTAAGGATAAAGACAAGAGTAATAGGAATATTAATAATACAATAAGGATAATAATAACAGTCATAGCGATAATAATAATAGTTATAGTGATAATCATAGTTATAAGGATAAAGACAAGACTAATATTGATAGTAATAATAGAATAAGGATAATAATAACAGTCATAGCGATAATAATAATAGTAATGAGGATAAGAATAATAGTTATAGAGATAATAATACTAGTAATAAGGATAATAATAACAGTTATAATGATAATAATAATAGTAATAAGGGAAATAATAATAGTTATAAGGATAAAGACAAGAGTAATAGGGATAGTAATAATAGAATAACGATAATAATAACAGTCATAGCGATAATAATAATCGTAGTAAGGATAATAATAATAGTTATAGCGATAATAATAATAGTAATAAGCATAATAATAAAAGTTATAAGGATAGAGACAAGAGTAATAGGGATAGTAATAGTAGAATAAGGATAATAATAACAGTCATAGCGATAATAATAATAGTAGTAAGGATAATAATAACAGTTATAGCGATAATAATAATAGTAGTAAGGATAATAATAACAGTTATAGCGATAATAATAATAGTAGTAAGGATAATAATAATAGTTATAGCGATAATAATAATAGTAATAAGCATAATAATAAAAGTTATAAGGATAGAGACAAGAGTAATAGGGATAGTAATAGTAGAATAAGGATAATAATAACAGTCATAGCGATAATAATAATAGTAGTAAGGATAATAATAACAGTTATAGCGATAATAATAATAGTAATAAGCATAATAATAATAGTTGTAAGGATAAAGACAAGAGTAATAGGGATATTAATAATACAATAAGGATAATAATAACAGTCATAGCGATTATAATAATAGTTATAGCGATAATAATAATAGTAATAAGGATAATAATAATAGTTATAAGGATAGAGACAAGAGTAATAGGGATAGTAATAGTAGAGTAAGGATAATAATAACAGTCATAGCGATAATAATAGTAATAAGGATAATAATAATAGCTATAGTGCTAATAATAATAGTAATAAGGATAATAATAACAGTTATAGCAATAATAGTAATAGTAATAAGGATAAACATAATAGTTATAGTGCTAGTAATAATAGTGATAAGGATAATAATAATAGTAATGAGGATAACAATAATAGTTATAGAGATAATAATACTAGTAATAAGGATAATAATAACAGTTATAATGATAATAATAATAGTAATAAGGGAAATAATAATAGTTATAAGGATAAAGACAAGAGTAATAGGGATAGTAATAATAGAATAACGATAATAATAACAGTCATAGCGATAATAATAATCGTAGTAAGGATAATAATAATAGTTATAGCGATAATAATAATAGTAATAAGCATAATAATAAAAGTTATAAGGATAGAGACAAGAGTAATAGGGATAGTAATAGTAGAATAAGGATAATAATAACAGTCATAGCGATAATAATAATAGTAGTAAGGATAATAATAACAGTTATAGCGATAATAATAATAGTAGTAAGGATAATAATAACAGTTATAGCGATAATAATAATAGTAGTAAGGATAATAATAATAGTTATAGCGATAATAATAATAGTAATAAGCATAATAATAAAAGTTATAAGGATAGAGACAAGAGTAATAGGGATAGTAATAGTAGAATAAGGATAATAATAACAGTCATAGCGATAATAATAATAGTAGTAAGGATAATAATAACAGTTATAGCGATAATAATAATAGTAATAAGCATAATAATAATAGTAGTAAGGATAATAATAATAGTTATAGCGATAATAATAATAGTAATAAGCATAATAATAATAGTTGTAAGGATAAAGACAAGAGTAATAGGGATATTAATAATACAATAAGGATAATAATAACAGTCATAGCGATAATAATAATAGTTATAGCGATAATAATAATAGTAATAAGGATAATAATAATAGTTATAAGGATAGAGACAAGAGTAATAGGGATAGTAATAGTAGAGTAAGGATAATAATAACAGTCATAGCGATAATAATAGTAATAAGGATAATAATAATAGCTATAGTGCTAATAATAATAGTAATAAGGATAATAATAACAGTTATAGCAATAATAGTAATAGTAATAAGGATAAACATAATAGTTATAGTGCTAGTAATAATAGTGATAAGGATAATAATAATAGTAATGAGGATAACAATAATAGTTATAGAGATAATAATACTAGTAATAAGGATAATAATAACAGTTATAATGATAATAATAATAGTAATAAGGGAAATAATAATAGTTATAAGGATAAAGATAAGAGTAATAGGGATAGTAATAATAGAATAAGGATAATAATAACAGTCATAGCGATAATAATAATAGTAGTAAGGATAATAATAACAGTTATAGCGATAATAATAATAGTAATAAGCATAATAATAATAGTTGTAAGGATAAAGACAAGAGTAATAGGGATATTAATAATACAATAAGGATAATAATAACAGTCATAGCGATAATAATAATAGTAATAAGGATAATAATAATAGTTTTAGTGCTAATAATAATAGTAATAAGCATAACAATAATAGTTATAGCGATAATAATAATTGTAATAAGGGAAATAATAATAATTATCAGGATAAAGACAAGAGTAATAGGGATAGTAATAATACAATAAGAATAATAATAACAGTCATAGCGATAATAACAATAGTAATAAGCATAATAATAATAGTTGTAAGGATAAAGACAAGAGTAATAGGAATATTAATAATACAATAAGGATAATAATAACAGTCATAGCGATAATAATAATAGTTATAGTGATAATCATAGTTATAAGGATAAAGACAAGACTAATATTGATAGTAATAATAGAATAAGGATAATAATAACAGTCATAGCGATAATAATAATAGTAATGATGATAACAATAATAGTTATAGAGATAATAATAGTAATAAGGATAAACATAATAGTTATAGTGCTAATAATACTAGTAATAAGGATAATAATAACAATTATAGCGATAATAATAATAGTAATAAGGACAATGATAATAGTTATAAGGATAAAGTGAAGAGTAATAGGGAAAGTAATAATAGAATAAGGATAATAATAACAGTCATAGCGATAATAATAGTAATAAGGATAATAATAATAGTTATAGCGATAATAATAATAGTGATAAGGGAAATAATAATAGAATAAGGATAATGATAACAGTCATAGCGATAATAATAATAGTAGTAAGGATAATAATAATAGTTATAGCGATAATAATAATAGTAATAAGCATATTAATAATAGTTATAAGGATAGAGACAAGAGTAATAGGGATAGTAATAGTAGAATAAGGATAATAATAACAGTCATAGCGATAATAATAATAGTAGTAAGGATAATAATAACAGTTATAGCGATAATAATAATAGTAATAAGCATAATAATAATAGTTGTAAGGATAAAGACAAGAGTAATAGGAATATTAATAATACAATAAGGATAATAATAACAGTCATAGCGATAATAATAATAGTTATAGTGATAATCATAGTTATAAGGGTAAAGACAAGACTAATATTGATAGTAATAATAGAATAAGGATAATAATAACAGTCATAGCGATAATAATAATAGTAATGATGATAACAATAATAGTTATAGAGATAATAATACTAGTAATAAGGATAATAATAACAGTTATAATGATAATAATAATAGTAATAAGGGAAATAATAATAGTTATAAGGATAAAGACAAGAGTAATAGGGATAGTAATAATAGAATAAGGATAATAATAACAGTTATAGCGATAATAATAATAGTAATAAGCATAATAATAATAGTTGTAAGGATAAAGACAAGAGTAATAAGGATATTAATAATACAATAAGGATAATAATAACAGTCATAGCGATAATAATAATAGTAATAAGGATAATAATAATAGTTTTAGTGCTAATAATAATAGTTTTAGTGCTAATAATAATAGTTTTAGTGATAATAATAATAGTAATAAGCATAACAATAATAGTTATAAGGATAAAGACAAGAGTAATAGGGATAGTAATAATAGAATAAGTATAATAATAACAGTCATAGCGATAATGATAACAGTCATAGCGATAATAATAATAGTAATAAGGATAATAATAATAGTTTTAGTGCTAATAATAATAGTTTTAGTGCTAATAATAATAGTAATAAGCATAACAATAATAGTTATAGCGATAATAATAATTCTAATAAGGGAAATAATAATAATTATCAGGATAAAGACAAGAGTAATAGGGATAGTAATAATAGAATAAGAATAATAATAACAGTCATAGCGATAATAATAATAGTAATAAGGATAATAATAATAGTTATAAGGATAATAATAATAGTTATAAGGATAAAGACAAGAGTAAAAGGGACAGTAATAATAGAATAAGTATAATAATAACAGTCATAGCGATAATAACAATAGTAATAAGGATAATAATAATAGTTACAGTGCGAATAATAATAGTAATAAGGATAAACATAATAGTTATAGTGCTAATAATACTAGTAATAAGGATAATAATAACAATTATAGCGATAATAATAATAGTAATAAGGACAATGATAATAGTTATAAGGATAAAGTGAAGAGTAATAGGGAAAGTAATAATAGAATAAGGATAATAATAACAGTCATAGCGATAATAATAGTAATAAGGATAATAATAATAGTTATAGCGATAATAATAATAGTGATAAGGGAAATAATAATAGAATAAGGATAATGATAACAGTCATAGCGATAATAATAATAGTAGTAAGGATAATAATAGTAGTTATAGCGATAATAATAATAGTAATAAGCATATTAATAATAGTTATAAGGATAGAGACAAGAGTAATAGGGATAGTAATAGTAGAATAAGGATAATAATAACCGTCATAGCGATAATAATAATAGTGGTAAGGATAATAATAACAGTTATAGCGATAATAATAATACTAATAAGCATAATAATAATAGTTGTAAGGATAAAGACAAGAGTAATAGGAATATTAATAATACAATAAGGATAATAATAACAGTCATAGCGATAATAATAATAGTTATAGTGATAATCATAGTTATAAGGATAAAGACAAGACTAATATTGATAGTAATAATAGAATAAGGATAATAATAACAGTCACAGCGATAATAATAATAGTAATGATGATAACAATAATAGTTATAGAGATAATAATACTAGTAATAAGGATAATAATAACAGTTATAATGATAATAATAATAGTAATAAGGGAAATAATAATAGTTATAAGGATAAAGACAAGAGTAATAGGGATAGTAATAATAGAATAAGGATAATAATAACAGTCATAGCGATAATAATAATATTAGTAAGGATAATAATAACAGTTATAGCGATAATAATAATAGTAATAAGCATAATAATAATAGTTGTAAGGATAAAGACAAGAGTAATAGGGATATTAATAATACAATAAGGATAATAATAACAGTCATAGCGATAATAATAATAGTTATAGCGATAATAATAATAGTTATAAGGGTAAAGACAAGAGTAATAGGGATAGTAATAATAGAATAAGGATAATAATAACAGTCATAGCCATAATAATAATAGTAGTAAGGATAATAATAATAGTTATAGCGATAATAATAATAGTAATAAGCATATTAATAATACAATAGTTATAAGGATAGAGACAAGAGTAATAGGGATAGTAATAGTAGAATAAGGATAATAATAACAGTTATAGCGATAATAATAATAGTAATAAGCATAATAATAATAGTAGTAAGGATAATAATAATAGTTATAGCGATAATAGTAATAGTAATAAGCATAATAATAAAAGTTATAAGGATATAGACAAGAGTAATAGGGATAGTAATAGTAGAATAAGGATAATAATAACAGTCATAGCGATAATAATAGTAATAAGGATAATAATAATAGTTATAGCCTTAATAATAATAGTTATAGCGATAATAATAATAGTAATAAGGATAAAGACAAGAGTAATAGGGATAGTAATAATAGAATAAGGATAATAATTACAGTCATAGCGATAATAATAATAGTAGTAAGGATAATAATAATAGTTATAGCGATAATAATAATAGTAATAAGGGAAATAATAATAGAATAAGGATAATAATAACAGTCATAGCGATACTAATAATAGTTATAGCGATAATAATAATAGTTATAAGGATAATAATAACAGTTATAAGGATAAAGAGAAGAGTAATAGGGATAGTAATAATAGAATAAGGATAATAATAACAGTCATAGCGATGATAATAATAGTAGTAAGGATAATAATAATAGTAATAGCGATAATAATAATAGCAATAAGGATAATAATAATAGTTATAGCGATAATAATAATAGTAATAAGGGAAATAATAATGGAATAAGGATAATGATAACAGTCACAGCGATAATAATAATAGTTATAGCGATAATAATAATAGTAATAAGGATAATAATAATAGTTATAAGGATAGAGACAAGAGTAATAGGGATAGTAATAGTAGAGTAAGGATAATAATAACAGTCATAGCGATAATAATAGTAGTAAGGATAATAATAATAGCTATAGTGCTAATAATAATAGTAATAAGGATAATAATAACAGTTATAGCAATAATAGTAATTGTAATAAGGATAAACATAATAGTTATAGTGCTAGTAATAATAGTGATAAGGATAATAATAATAGTTATAGAGATAATAATAATAGTAATGAGGATAACAATAATAGTTATAGAGATAATAATACTAGTAATAAGGATAATAATAACAGTTATAATGATAATAATAATAGTAATACGGGAAATAATAATAGTTATAAGGATAAAGATAAGAGTATTAGGGATAGTAATAATAGAATAAGTATAATAATAATAGTCATAGCGATAATAATAATAGTAATAAGGATAATAATAATAGTTATAAGGATACTAATAATAGTTATAAGGATAAAGAGAGGAGTAATAGGGATAGTAATAATAGAATAAGGATAATAATAACAGTCATAGCGATAATAATAATAGTAGTAAGGATAATAATAACAGTTATAGCGATAATAATAATAGTAATAAGCATAATAATAATAGTTGTAAGGATAAAGACAAGAGTAATAGGGATATTAATAATACAATAAGGATAATAATAACAGTCATAGCGATAATAATAATAGTAATAAGGATAATAATAATAGTTTTAGTGCTAATAATAATAGTTTTAGTGCTAATAATAATAGTTTTAGTGCTAATCATAATAGTAATAAGCATAACAATAATAGTTATAAGGATAAAGACAAGAGTAATAGGGATAGTAATAATAGAATAAGTATAATAATAACAGTCATAGCGATAATGATAACAGTCATAGCGATAATAATAATAGTAATAAGGATAATAATAATAGTTTTAGTGCTAATAATAATAGTTTTAGTGCTAATAATAATAGTAATAAGCATAACAATAAGAGTTATAGCGATAATAATAATTGTAATAAGGGAAATAATAATAATTATCAGGATAAAGACAAGAGTAATAGGGATAGTAATAATAGAATAAGAATAATAATAACAGTCATAGCGATAATAATAATAGTAATAAGGATAATAATAATAGTTATAAGGATAATAATAATAGTTATAAGGATAAAGACAAGAGTAAAAGGGACAGTAATAATAGAATAAGTATAATAATAACAGTCATAGCGATAATAACAATAGTAATAAGGATAATAATAATAGTTACAGTGCGAATAATAATAGTAATAAGGATAATCATAATAGTTATAGTGCTAATAATACTAGTAATAAGGATAATAATAACAATTATAGCGATAATAATAATAGTAATAAGGACAATGATAATAGTTATAAGGATAAAGTGAAGAGTAATAGGGAAAGTAATAATAGAATAAGGATAATAATAATAGTTATAGCGATAATAATAATAGTGATAAGGGAAATAATAATAGAATAAGGATAATGATAACAGTCATAGCGATAATAATAATAGTAGTAAGGATAATAATCATAGTTATAGCGATAATAATAATAGTAATAAGCATATTAATAATAGTTATAAGGATAGAGACAAGAGTAATAGGGATAGTAATAGTAGAATAAGGATAATAATAACAGTCATAGCGATAATAATAATAGTAGTAAGGATAATAATAACAGTTATAGCGATAATAATAATAGTAATAAGCATAATAATAATAGTTGTAAGGATAAAGACAAGAGTAATAGGAATATTAATAATACAATAAGGATAATAATAACAGTCAGAGCGATAATAATAATAGTTATAGCGATAATAATAATAGTTATAAGGGTAAAGACAAGAGTAATAGGGATAGTAATAATAGAATAAGGATAATAATAACAGTCATAGCCATAATAATAATAGTAGTAAGGATAATAATAATAGTTATAGCGATAATAATAATAGTAATAAGCATATTAATAATACAAAAGTTATAAGGATAGAGACAAGACTAATATTGATAGTAATAATAGACTAAGGATAATAATAACAGTCATAGCGATAATAATAATAGTAATGATGATAACAATAATAGTTATAGAGATAATAATACTAGTAATAAGGATAATAATAACTGTTATAATGATAATAATAATAGTAATAAGGGAAATAATAATAGTTATAAGGATAAAGACAAGAGTAATAGGGATAGTAATAATAGAATAACGATAATAATAACAGTCATAGCGATAATAATAATCGTAGTAAGGATAATAATAATAGTTATAGCGATAACAATAATAGTAATAAGCATAATAGTAAAAGTTATAAGGATAGAGACAAGAGTAATAGGGATAGTAATAGTAGAATAAGGATAATAATAACAGTCATAGCGATAATAATAATAGTAGTAAGGATAATAATAACAGTTATAGCGATAATAATAATAGTAATAAGCATAATAATAATAGTAGTAAGGATAATAATAATAGTTATAGCGATAATAGTAATAGTAATAAGCATAATAATAAAAGTTATAAGGATAGAGACAAGAGTAATAGGGATAGTAATAGTAGAATAAGGATAATAATAACAGTCATAGCGATAATAATAGTAATAAGGATAATAATAATAGTTATAGCGATAATAATAATAGTAATAAGGATAAAGACAAGAGTAAGAGGGATAGTAATAGTACAATAAGGATAATAATAACAGTCATAACGATAATAATAATAGTTATAGCGATAATAATAATAGTTATAAGGATAAAGACAAGAGTAATAGGGATAGTAATAATAGAATAAGGATAATAATTACAGTCATAGCGATAATAATAATAGTAGTAAGGATAATAATAATAGTTATAGCGATAATAATAATAGTAATAAGGGAAATAATAATAGAATAAGGATAATAATAACAGTCATAGCGATACTACTAATAGTTATAGCGATAATAATAATAGTTATAAGGATAATAATAATAGTTATAAGGATAAGGAGAAGAGTAATAGGGATAGTAATAATAGAATAAGGATAATAATAACAGTCATAGCGATGATAATAATAGTAGTAAGGATAATAATAATAGATATAGCGATAATAATAATAGCAATAAGGATAATAATAATAGTTAAAGTGCTAATAATAATAGTAATAAGCATAATAATAATAGTTATAGGGATAGAGACAGGAGTAATAGGGATAGTAATAGTAGAATAAGGATAATAATAACAGTCATAGCGATAATAATAGTAATAAGGATAATAATAATAGTTATAGCGATAATAATAATAGTGATAAGGGAAATAATAATAGAATAAGGATAATGATAACAGTCATAGCGATAATAATAATAGTTATAGCGATAATAATAATAGTAATAAGGATAATAATAATAGTTATAAGGATAGAGACAAGAGTAATAGGGATAGTAATAGTAGAATAAGGATAATAATAACAGTCATAGCGATAATAATAATAGTAGTAAGGATAATAATAACAGTTATAGCGATAATAATAATAGTAATAAGCATAATAATAATAGTAGTAAGGATAATAATAATAGTTATAGCGATAATAGTAATAGTAATAAGCATAATAATAAAAGTTATAAGGATAGAGACAAGAGTAATAGGGATAGTAATAGTAGAATAAGGATAATAATAACAGTCATAGCGATAATAATAGTAATAAGGATAATAATAATAGTTATAGCGATAATAATAATAGTAATAAGGATAAAGACAAGAGTAAGAGGGATAGTAATAGTACAATAAGGATAATAATAACAGTCATAACGATAATAATAATAGTTATAGCGATAATAATAATAGTTATAAGGATAAAGACAAGAGTAATAGGGATAGTAATAATAGAATAAGGATAATAATTACAGTCATAGCGATAATAATAATAGTAGTAAGGATAATAATAATAGTTATAGCGATAATAATAATAGTAATAAGGGAAATAATAATAGAATAAGGATAATAATAACAGTCATAGCGATACTACTAATAGTTATAGCGATAATAATAATAGTTATAAGGATAATAATAATAGTTATAAGGATAAGGAGAAGAGTAATAGGGATAGTAATAATAGAATAAGGATAATAATAACAGTCATAGCGATGATAATAATAGTAGTAAGGATAATAATAATAGATATAGCGATAATAATAATAGCAATAAGGATAATAATAATAGTTAAAGTGCTAATAATAATAGTAATAAGCATAATAATAATAGTTATAGGGATAGAGACAGGAGTAATAGGGATAGTAATAGTAGAATAAGGATAATAATAACAGTCATAGCGATAATAATAGTAATAAGGATAATAATAATAGTTATAGCGATAATAATAATAGTGATAAGGGAAATAATAATAGAATAAGGATAATGATAACAGTCATAGCGATAATAATAATAGTTATAGCGATAATAATAATAGTAATAAGGATAATAATAATAGTTATAAGGATAGAGACAAGAGTAATAGGGATAGTAATAGTAGAGTAAGGATAATAATAACAGTCATAGCGATAATAATAGTAATAAGGATAATAATAATAGCTATAGTGCTAATAATAATAGTAATGAGGATAACAATAATAGTTATAGAGATAATAATACCAGTAATAAGGATAATAATAACAGTTATAATGATAATAATAATAGTAATAAGGGAAATAATAATAGTTATAAGGATAAAGACACGAGTAATAGGGATAGTAATAGTAGAATAAGGATAATAATAACAGTCATAGCGATAATAATAATAGTAATAAGGATAATAATAATAGTTATAAGGATAATAATAATAGTTATAAGGATAAAGACAAGAGTAAAAGGGACAGTAATAATAGAATAAGTATAATAATAACAGTCATAGCGATAATAACAATAGTAATAAGGATAATAATAATAGTTACAGTGCGAATAATAATAGTAATAAGGATAAACATAATAGTTATAGTGCTAATAATACTAGTAATAAGGATAATAATAACAATTATAGCGATAATAATAATAGTAATAAGGACAATGATAATAGTTATAAGGATAAAGTGAAGAGTAATAGGGAAGTAATAATAGAATAAGGATAATAATAACAGTCATAGCGATAATAATAGTAATAAGGATAATAATAATAGTTATAGCGATAATAATAATAGTGATAAGGGAAATAATAATAGAATAAGGATAATGATAACAGTCATAGCGATAATAATAATAGTTATAGCGATAATAATAATAGTAATAAGGATAAAGACAAGAGTAAGAGGGATAGTAATAGTACAATAAGGATAATAATAACAGTCATAACGATAATAATAATAGTTATAGCGATAATAATAATAGTTATAAGGATAAAGACAAGAGTAATAGGGATAGTAATAATAGAATAAGGATAATAATTACAGTCATAGCGATAATAATAATAGTAGTAAGGATAATAATAATAGTTATAGCGATAATAATAATAGTAATAAGGGAAATAATAATAGAATAAGGATAATAATAACAGTCATAGCGATACTACTAATAGTTATAGCGATAATAATAATAGTTATAAGGATAATAATAATAGTTATAAGGATAAAGAGAAGAGTAATAGGGATAGTAATAATAGAATAAGGATAATAATAACAGTCATAGCGATGATAATAATAGTAGTAAGGATAATAATAATAGATATAGCGATAATAATAATAGCAATAAGGATAATAATAATAGTTAAAGTGCTAATAATAATAGTAATAAGCATAATAATAATAGTTATAGGGATAGAGACAGGAGTAATAGGGATAGTAATAGTAGAATAAGGATAATAATAACAGTCATAGCGATAATAATAGTAATAAGGATAATAATAATAGTTATAGCGATAATAATAATAGTGATAAGGGAAATAATAATAGAATAAGGATAATGATAACAGTCATAGCGATAATAATAATAGTTATAGCGATAATAATAATAGTAATAAGGATAATAATAATAGTTATAAGGATAGAGACAAGAGTAATAGGGATAGTAATAGTAGAGTAAGGATAATAATAACAGTCATAGCGATAATAATAGTAATAAGGATAATAATAATAGCTATAGTGCTAATAATAATAGTAATGAGGATAACAATAATAGTTATAGAGATAATAATACTAGTAATAAGGATAATAATAACAGTTATAATGATAATAATAATAGTAATAAGGGAAATAATAATAGTTATAAGGATAAAGACACGAGTAATAGGGATAGTAATAGTAGAATAAGGATAATAATAACAGTCATAGCGATAATAATAATAGTAATAAGGATAATAATAATAGTTATAAGGATAATAATAATAGTTATAAGGATAAAGACAAGAGTAAAAGGGACAGTAATAATAGAATAAGTATAATAATAACAGTCATAGCGATAATAACAATAGTAATAAGGATAATAATAATAGTTACAGTGCGAATAATAATAGTAATAAGGATAAACATAATAGTTATAGTGCTAATAATACTAGTAATAAGGATAATAATAACAATTATAGCGATAATAATAATAGTAATAAGGACAATGATAATAGTTATAAGGATAAAGTGAAGAGTAATAGGGAAGTAATAATAGAATAAGGATAATAATAACAGTCATAGCGATAATAATAGTAATAAGGATAATAATAACAGTTATAATGATAATAATAATAGTAATAAGGGAAAAATAATAGTTATAAGGATAAAGACACGAGTAATAGGGATAGTAATAGTAGAATAAGGATAATAATAACAGTCATAGCGATAATAATAATAGTAATAAGGATAATAATAATAGTTATAAGGATAAAGAGAAGAGTAATAGGGATAGTAATAATAGAATAAGGATAATAATAACAGTCATAGCGATAATAATAATAGTAGTAAGGATAATAATAACAGTTATAGCGATAATAATAATAGTAATAAGCATAATAATAATAGTTGTAAGGATAAAGACAAGAGTAATAGGGATATTAATAATACAATAAGGATAATAATAACAGTCATAGCGATAATAATAATAGTAATAAGGATAATAATAATAGTTTTAGTGCTAATAATAATAGTTTTAGTGCTAATAATAATAGTTTTAGTGCTAATAATAATAGTAATAAGCATAACAATAATAGTTATAGCGATAATAATAATTGTAATAAGGGAAATAATAATAATTATCAGGATAAAGACAAGAGTAATAGGGATAGTAACAATAGAATAACGATAATAAAAACAGTCATAGCGATAATAATATTCGTAGTAAGGATAATAATAATAGTTATAGCGATAATAATAATAGTAATAAGCATATTAATAATAGTTATAAGGATAGAGACAAGAGTATTAGGGATAGTAATAGTAGAATAAGGATAATAATAACAGTCATAGCGATAATATTAATAGTCATCACGATAATAATAATAGTTATAAGGATAAAGAGAAGAGTAATAGGGATAGTAATGATAGAATAAGGATAATAATAACATTCATAGCGATAATAATAATAGTAGTGAGGATAATAATAACAGTTATAGCGATAATAATAATAGTAATAAGCATAATAATAATAGTTGTAAGGATAAGGACAAGAGTAATAGGGATATTAATAATACAATAAGGATAATAATAACAGTCATAGCGATAATAATAATAGTAATAAGGATAATAATAATAGTTTTAGTGCTAATAATAATAGTAATAAGCATAACAATAATAGTTATAGCGATAATAATAATTGTAATAAGGGAAATAATAATAATTATCAGGATAAAGACAAGAGTAATAGGGATAGTAATAATAGAATAAGTATAATAATAACAGTCATAGCGATAATAATAATAGTAATAAGGATAATAATAATAGTTATAAGGATAATAATAATAGTTATAAGGATAAAGAGAAGAGTAATAGGGATAGTAATAATAGAATAAGGATAATAATACAGTCATAGCGATAATAATAATAGTAGTATGGATAATAATAATAGTTTTAGTGCTAATAACAATAGTAATAAGCATAACAATAATAGTTATAAGGATAAAGACAAGAGTAATAGGGATAGTAATAATAGAATAAGTATAATAATAACAGTCATAGCGATAATAATAATAGTAATAAGGATAATAATAATAGTTTTAGTGCGAATAATAATAGTAATAAGGATAAACATAACAGTTATAGTGCTAATAATACTAGTATAAGGATAATAATAACAGTTATAGCGATAATAATAATAGTAATAAGGACAATGATAATAGTTATAAGGATAGTAATAACAGTTATAAGGATAAAGAGAAGAGTAATAGGGATAGTAATAATAGAATAAGGATAATAATAACAGTCATAGCGATAATAATAATAGTTATAGCGATAATAATAATAGTTATAAGGATAAAGACAAGACTAATAGGGATAGTAATAATAGAATAAGTATAATAATAACAGTCATAGCGATAATAATAATAGTAATAAGGATAATAATAACAGTTATAGTGGTAATAATAATAGTAATAAGCATAATAATAATAGTTATAAGGATAGAGACAAGAGTTATATGGATAGTAATAATAGAATAAGTATAATAATAACAGTCATAGCGATAATAATAATAGTAATAAGGATAATAATAATAGTTTTAGTGCTAATAATAATAGTTTTAGTGCCAATAATAATAGTAATAAGCATAACAATGATAGTTATAACGATAAAGAGAAGAGTAATAGGGATAGTAATAATGGAATAAGGATAATAATAACAGTTATAGCAATAATAATAATAGTAATAAGGATAAACATAATAGTTATAGTGCTAGTAATAATAGTGATAAGGATAATAATAATAGTTATAGCGATAATAATAATAGTAATGAGGATAACAATAATAGTTATAGAGATAATAATACTAGTAATAAGGATAATAATAACAGTTATAATGATAATAATAATAGTAATAAGAAAAATAATAATAATTATCAGGATAAAGACAAGAGTAATAGGGATAGTACTAATAGAATAAGTATAATAATAACAGTCATAGCGATAATAATAATAGTAATAAGGATAATAATAATAGTTATAAGGATAGTAATAACAGTTACAAGGATAAAGAGAAGAGTAATAGCGATAGTAATAATAGAATAAGGATAATAATAACAGTCATAGCGATAATAATAATATTAGTAAGGATAATAATAACAGTTATAGCGATAATAATAATAGTAATAAGCATAATAATAATAGTTGTAAGGATAAAGACAAGAGTAATAGGGATATTAATAATACAATAAGGATAATAATAACAGTCATATCGATAATAATAATAGTTATAGCGATAATAATAATAGTTATAAGGGTAAAGACAAGAGTAATAGGGATAGTAATAATAGAATAAGGATAATAATAACAGTCATAGCGATAATAATAATAGTAGTAAGGATAATAATAATAGTTATAGCGATAATAATAATAGTAATAAGCATATTAATAATAGCTATAAGGATAGAGACAAGAGTAATCGGGATAGTAATATTAGAATAAGGATAATAATAACAGTCATAGCGATAATAATAGTAATAAGGATAATAATAATAGTTATAGCGCTAATAATAATAGTAATAAGGACAATGATAATAGTTATAAGGATAGTAATAACAGTTATAAGGATAAAGAGAAGAGTAATAGGGATAGTAATAATAGAATAAGGATAATAATAACAGTCATAGCGATAATAATAATAGTTATAGCGATAATAATAATAGTTATAAGGATAAAGACAAGACTAATACGGATAGTAATAATAGAATAAGTATAATAATAACAGTCATAGCGATAATAATAATAGTAATAAGGATAATAATAACAGTTATAGTGGTAATAATAATAGTAATAAGCATAATAATAATAGTTATAAGGATAGAGACAAGAGTTATATGGATAGTAATAATAGAATAAGTATAATAATAACAGTCATAGCGATAATAATAATAGTAATAAGGATAATAATAATAGTTTTAGTGCTAATAATAATAGTTTTAGTACCAATAATAATAGTAATAAGCATAACAATAATAGTTATAAGGATAAAGACAAGAGTAATAGGGATAGTAATAATAGAATAAGTATAATAATAACAGTCATAGCGATAATAATAATAGTAATAAGGATAATAATAATAGTTTTAAGGATAATAATAATAGTTATAAGGATAAAGAGAAGAGTAATAGGGATAGTAATAATAGAATAAGGATAATAATAACAGTCATAGCGATAATAATAATAGTTATAGCGATAATAATAATAGTTATAAGGATAAAGACAAGACTAATAGGGATAGTAATAATAGAATAAGTATAATAATAACAGTCATAGCGATAATAATAATAGTAATAAGGATAATAATAACAGTTATAGTGGTAATAATAATAGTAATAAGCATAATAATAATAGTTATAAGGATAGAGACAAGAGTTATATGGATAGTAATAATAGAATAAGTATAATAATAACAGTCATAGCGATAATAATAATAGTAATAAGGATAATAATAATAGTTATAAGGATAGTAATAACAGTTATAAGGATAAAGAGAAGAGTAATAGCGATAGTAATAATAGAATAAGGATAATAATAACAGTCATAGCGATAATAATAATATTAGTAAGGATAATAATAACAGTTATAGCGATAATAATAATAGTAATAAGCATAATAATAATAGTTGTAAGGATAAAGACAAGAGTAATAGGGATATTAATAATACAATAAGGATAATAATAACAGTCATAGCGATAATAATAATAGTTATAGCGATAATAATAATAGTTATAAGGGTAAACATAACAGTTATAGTGTGAAAAAAAATATAATAAGGATAAACATAATAGTTATAGTGCTAATAATACTAGTAATAAGGATAATAATAACAGTTATAGCGATAATAATAATTGTAATATGGGAAATAAAAATAATTATCAGGATAAAGACAAGAGTAATAGGGATAGTAATAATACAATAAGGATAATAATAACAGTCATAGCGATAATAATAATAGTTATAGTGATAATCATAGTTATAAGGATAAAGTCAAGACTAATAGGGATAGTAATAATAGAATAAGTATAATAATAACAGTCATAGCGATAATAATAATAGTTATAGTGGTAATAATAATAGTAATAAGCATAATAATAATTGTTATAAGGATAGAGACAAGAGTTATAGGGATAGTAATAATAGAATAAGTATAATAATAACAGTCATAGCGATAATAATAATAGTAATAAGGGTAATAATAATAGTTTTAGTGCTAATAATAATAGTAATAAGCATAACAATAATATTTATAAGGATAAAGACAAGAGTAATAGGGATAGTAATAATAGAATAAGTATAATAATAACAGTCATAGCGATAATAATAGTAATAAGGATAATAATAATAGTTATAGCGCTAATAATAATAGTAATAAGGATAAACATAATAGTTATAGTGCGAATAAAAATAGTAATAAGGATAAACATAATAGTTATAGTGCTAATAATACTAGTAATAAGGATAATAATAACAGTTATAGCGATAATAATAATTGTAATATGGGAAATAAAAATAATTATCAGGATAAAGACAAGAGTAATAGGGATAGTAATAATACAATAAGGATAATAATAACAGTCATAGCGATAATAATAATAGTAGTAAGGATAATAATAATAGTTTTAGTGCTAAGAACAATAGTAATAAGCATAACAATAATAGTTATAAGGATAAAGACAAGAGTAATAGGGATAGTAATAATAGAATAAGTATAATAATAACAGTCATAGCGATAATAATAATAGTAATAAGGATAATAATAATAGTTATAGTGCGAATAATAATAGTAATAAGGATAAACATAACAGTTATAGTGCTAATAATACTAGTAATAAGGATAATAATAACAGTTATAGCGATAATAATAATAGTAATAAGGACAATGATAATAGTTATAAGGATAGTAATAACAGTTATAAGGATAAAGAGAAGAGTAATAGGGATAGTAATAATAGAATAAGGATAATAATAACAGTCATAGCGATAATAATAATAGTTATAGCGATAATAATAATAGTTATAAGGATAAAGACAAGACTAATAGGGATAGTAATAATAGAATAAGTATAATAATAACAGTCATAGCGATAATAATAATAGTAATAAGGATAATAATAACAGTTATAGTGGTAATAATAATAGTAATAAGCATAATAATAATAGTTATAAGGATAGAGACAAGAGTTATATGGATAGTAATAATAGAATAAGTATAATAATAACAGTCATAGCGATAATAATAAAAGTAATAAGGATAATAATAATAGTTTTAGTGCTAATAATAATAGTTTTAGTACCAATAATAATAGTAATAAGCATAACAATAATAGTTATAAGGATAAAGACAAGAGTAATAGGGATAGTAATAATAGAATAAGTATAATAATAACAGTCATAGCGATAATAATAATAGTAATAAGGATAATAATAATAGTTATAAGGATAATAATAATAGTTATAAGGATAAAGAGAAGAGTAATAGGGATAGTAATAATAGAATAAGGATAATAATAACAGTTATAGCAATAATAATAATAGTAATAAGGATAAACATAATAGTTATAGTGCTAGTAATAATAGTGATAAGGATAATAATAATAGTTATAGCGATAATAATAATAGTAATGAGGATAACAATAATAGTTATAGAGATAATAATACTAGTAATAAGGATAATAATAACAGTCATAGCGATAATAATAATAGGATTAAGGATAATAATAATAGTTATAAGGATAGTAATAACAGTTATAAGGATAAAGAGAAGAGTAATAGCGATAGTAATAATAGAATAAGGATAATAATAACAGTCATAGCGATAATAATAATATTAGTAAGGATAATAATAACAGTTATAGCGATAATAATAATAGTAATAAGCATAATAATAATAGTTGTGAGGATAAAGACAAGAGTAATAGGGATATTAATAATACAATAAGGATAATAATAACAGTCATAGCGATAATAATAATAGTTATAGCGATAATAATAATAGTTATAAGGGTAAACATAATAGTTATAGTGCGAATAAAAATAGTAATAAGGATAAACATAATAGTTATAGTGCTAATAATACTAGTAATAAGGATAATAATAACAGTTATAGCGATAATAATAATTGTAATATGGGAAATAAAAATAATTATCAGGATAAAGACAAGAGTAATAGGGATAGTAATAATACAATAAGGATAATAATAACAGTCATAGCGATAATAATAATAGTTATAGTGATAATCATAGTTATAAGGATAAAGACAAGACTAATAGGGATAGTAATAATAGAATAAGTATAATAATAACAGTCATAGCGATAATAATAATAGTTATAGTGGTAATAATAATAGTAATAAGCATAATAATAATAGTTATAAGGATAGAGACAAGAGTTATAGGGATAGTAATAATAGAATAAGTATAATAATAACAGTCATAGCGATAATAATAATAGTAATAAGGGTAATAATAATAGTTTTAGTGCTAATAATAATAGTAATAAGCATAACAATAGTAGTTATAAGGATAAAGACAAGAGTAATAGGGATAGTAATAATAGAATAAGTATAATAATAACAGTCATAGCGATAATAATAATAGTTATAGCGATAATAATAATAGTAATAAGGATAATAATAATAGTTATAAGGATAAAGACAAGAGTAATAGGGATAGTAATAATAGAATAAGGATAATAATAACAGTCATAGCGATAATAATAATAGTAGTAAGGATAATAATAATAGTTTTAGTGCTAATAACAATAGTAATAAGCATAACAATAATAGTTATAAGGATAAAGACAAGAGTAATAGGGATAGTAATAATAGAATAAGTATAATAATAACAGTCATAGCGATAATAATAATAGTAATAAGGATAATAATAATAGTTATAGTGCGAATAATAATAGTAATAAGGATAAACATAACAGTTATAGTGCTAATAATACTAGTAATAAGGATAATAATAACAGTCATAGCGATAATAATAATAGTAATAAGAATAATAATAACAGTTATAGTGGTAATAATAATAGTAATAAGCGTAATAATAATAGTTATAAGGATAGAGACAAGAGTTATATGGATAGTAATAATAGAATAAGTATAATAATAACAGTCATAGCGATAATAATAATAGTAATAAGGATAATAATAATAGTTTTAGTGCTAATAATAATAGTTTTAGTGCTAATAATAATAGTAATAATCATAACAATAATAGTTATAAGGATAAAGACAAGAGTAATAGGGATAGTAATAATAGAATAAGTATAATAATAACAGTCATAGCGATAATAATAATAGTAATTAGGATAATAATAATAGTTATAAGGATAATAATAATAGTTATAAGGATAAAGAGAAGAGTAATAGGGATAGTAATAATAGAATAAGGATAATAATAACAGTTATAGCAATAATAATAATAGTAATAAGGATAAACATAATAGTTATAGTGCTAGTAATAATAGTGATAAGGATAATAATAATAGTTATAGCGATAATAATAATAGTAATGAGGATAACAATAATAGTTATAGAGATAATAATACTAGTAATAAGGATAATAATAACAGTTATAATGATAATAATAATAGTAATAAGAAAAATAATAATAATTATCAGGATAAAGACAAGAGTAATAGGGATAGTAATAATAGAATAAGTATAATAATAACAGTCATAGCGATAATAATAATAGTAATAAGGATAATAATAATAGTTATAAGGATAGTAATAACAGTTATAAGGATAAAGAGAAGAGTAATAGCGATAGTAATAATAGAATAAGGATAATAATAACAGTCATAGCGATAATAATAATATTAGTAAGGATAATAATAACAGTTATAGCGATAATAATAATAGTTATAGCGATAATAATAATAGTTATAAGGGTAAAGACAAGACTAATAGTGATAGTAATTATAGAATAAGTATAATAATAACAGTCATAGCGATAATAATAATAGTAATAAGGATAATAATAATAGTTATAGTGCGAATAATAATAGTAATAAGGATAAACATAACAGTTATAGTGCTAATAATACTAGTAATAAGGATAATAATAACAGTTATAGCGATAATAATAATAGTAATAAGGACAATGATAATAGTTATAAGGATAGTAATAACAGTTATATGGATAAAGAGAAGAGTAATAGGGATAGTAATAATAGAATAAGGATAATAATAACAGTCATAGCGATAATAATAATAGTAATAAGAATAATAATAACAGTTATAGTGGTAATAATAATAGTAATAAGCATAATAATAATAGTTATAAGGATAGAGACAAGAGTTATATGGATAGTAATAATAGAATAAGTATAATAATAACAGTCATAGCGATAATAATAATAGTAATAAGGATAATAATAATAGTTTTAGTGCTAATAATAATAGTTTTAGTGCTAATAATAATAGTAATAAGCATAACAATAATAGTTATAAGGATAGAGACAAGAGTTATATGGATAGTAATAATAGAATAAGTATAATAATAACAGTCATAGCGATAATAATAATAGTAATAAGGGTAATAATAATAGTTTTAGTGCTAATAATAATAGTAATAAGCATAACAATAATAGTTATAAGGATAAAGACAAGAGTAATAGGGATAGTAATAATAGAATAAGTATAATAATAACAGTCATAGCGATAATAATAATAGTTATAGCGATAATAATAATAGTAATAAGGATAATAATAATAGTTATAAGGATAAAGACAAGAGTAATAGGGATAGTAATAATAGAATAAGGATAATAATAACAGTCATAGCGATAATAATAATAGTAGTAAGGATAATAATAATAGTTTTAGTGCTAATAACAATAGTAATAAGTATAACAATAATAGTTATAAGGATAAAGACAAGAGTAATAGGGATAGTAATTATAGAATAAGTATAATAATAACAGTCATAGCGATAATAATAATAGTAATAAGGATAATAATAATAGTTATAGTGCGAATAATAATAGTAATAAGGATAAACATAACAGTTATAGTGCTAATAATACTAGTAATAAGTATAATAATAACAGTCATAGCGATAATAATAATAGTAATAAGAATAATAATAACAGTTATAGTGGTAATAATAATAGTAATAAGCATAATAATAATAGTTATAAGGATAGAGACAAGAGTTATATGGATAGTAATAATAGAATAAGTATAATAATAACAGTCATAGCGATAATAATAATAGTAATAAGGATAATAATAATAGTTTTAGTGCTAATAATAATAGTTTTAGTGCTAATAATAATAGTAATAAGCATAACAATAATAGTTATAAGGATAAAGACAAGAGTAATAGGGATAGTAATAATAGAATAAGTATAATAATAACAGTCATAGCGATAATAATAATAGTAATAAGGATAATAATAATAGTTATAGCGATAATAATAATAGTAATAAGCATAATAATAATAGTTGTAAGGATAAAGACAAGAGTAATAGGGATATAAATAATACAATAAGGATAATAATAACAGTCATAGCGATAATAATAATAGTTATAGCGATAATAATAATAGTTATAAACGTAAAGACAAGAGTAATAGGGATAGTAATAATAGAATAAGGATAATAATAACAGTCATAGCGATAATAATAATAGTAGTAAGGATAATAATAATAGTTATAAGGATAATAATAATAGTTATAAGGATAAAGTGAAGAGTAATAGGGATAGTAATAATAGAATAAGGATAATAATAACAGTTATAGCAATAATAATAATAGTAATAAGGATAAACATAATAGTTATAGTGCTAGTAATAATAGTGATAAGGATAATAATAATAGTTATAGCGATAATAATAATAGTAATGAGGATAACAATAATAGTTATAGAGATAATAATACTAGTAATAAGGATAATAATAACAGTCATAGCGATAATAATAATAGGATTAAGGATAATAATAATAGTTATAAGGATAGTAATAACAGTTATAAGGATAAAGAGAAGAGTAATAGCGATAGTAATAATAGAATAAGGATAATAATAACAGTCATAGCGATAATAATAATATTAGTAAGGATAATAATAACAGTTATAGCGATAATAATAATAGTAATAAGCATAATAGTAATAGTTGTAAGGATAAAGACAAGAAATAATAGGGATATTAATAATACAATAAGGATAATAATAACAGTCATAGCGATAATAATAATAGTTATAGCGATAATAATAATAGTTATAAGGGTAAACATAATAGTTATAGTGCGAATAAAAATAGTAATAAGGATAAACATAATAGTTATAGTGCTAATAATACTAGTAATAAGGATAATAATAACAGTTATAGCGATAATAATAATTGTAATATGGGAAATAAAAATAATTATCAGGATAAAGACAAGAGTAATAGGGATAGTAATAATACAATAAGGATAATAATAACAGTCATAGCGATAATAATAATAGTTATAGTGATAATCATAGTTATAAGGATAAAGACAAGACTAATCGGGATAGTAATAATAGAATAAGTATAATAATAACAGTCATAGCGATAATAATAATAGTTATAGTGGTAATAATAATAGTAATAAGCATAATAATAATAGTTATAAGGATAGAGACAAGAGTTATAGGGATAGTAATAATAGAATAAGTATAATAATAACAGTCATAGCGATAATAATAATAGTAATAAGGGTAATAATAATAGTTTTAGTGCTAATAATAATAGTAATAAGCATAACAATAATAGTTATAAGGATAAAGACAAGAGTAATAGGGATAGTAATAATAGAATAAGTATAATAATAACAGTCATAGCGATAATAATAATAGTTATAGCGATAATAATAATAGTAATAAGGATAATAATAATAGTTATAAGGATAAAGACAAGAGTAATAGGGATAGTAATAATAGAATAAGGATAATAATAACAGTCATAGCGATAATAATAATAGTAGTAAGGATAATAATAATAGTTTTAGTGCTAATAACAATAGTAATAAGCATAACAATAATAGTTATAAGGATAAAGACAAGAGTAATAGGGATAGTAATTATAGAATAAGTATAATAATAACAGTCATAGCGATAATAATAATAGTAATAAGGATAATAATAATAGTTATAGTGCGAATAATAATAGTAATAAGGATAAACATAATAGTTATAGTGCGAATAAAAATAGTAATAAGGATAAACATAATAGTTATAGTGCTAATAATACTAGTAATAAGGATAATAATAACAGTTATAGCGATAATAATAATTGTAATATGGGAAATAAAAATAATTATCAGGATAAAGACAAGAGTAATAGGGATAGTAATAATACAATAAGGATAATAATAACAGTCATAGCGATAATAATAATAGTAGTAAGGATAATAATAATAGTTTTAGTGCTAAGAACAATGGTAATAAGCATAACAATAATAGTTATAAGGATAAAGACAAGAGTAATAGGGATAGTAATAATAGAATAAGTATAATAATAACAGTCATAGCGATAATAATAATAGTAATAAGGATAATAATAATAGTTATAGTGCGAATAATAATAGTAATAAGGATAAACATAACAGTTATAGTGCTAATAATACTAGTAATAAGGATAATAATAACAGTTATAGCGATAATAATAATAGTAATAAGGACAATGATAATAGTTATAAGGATAGTAATAACAGTTATAAGGATAAAGAGAAGAGTAATAGGGATAGTAATAATAGAATAAGGATAATAATAACAGTCATAGCGATAATAATAATAGTTATAGCGATAATAATAATAGTTATAAGGATAAAGACAAGACTAATAGGGATAGTAATAATAGAATAAGTATAATAATAACAGTCATAGCGATAATAATAATAGTAATAACGATAATAATAACAGTTATAGTGGTAATAATAATAGTAATAAGCATAATAATAATAGTTATAAGGATAGAGACAAGAGTTATATGGATAGTAATAATAGAATAAGTATAATAATAACAGTCATAGCGATAATAATAATAGTAATAAGGATAATAATAATAGTTTTAGTGCTAATAATAATAGTTTTAGTACCAATAATAATAGTAATAAGCATAACAATAATAGTTATAAGGATAAAGACAAGAGTAATCGGGATAGTAATAATAGAATAAGTATAATAATAACAGTCATAGCGATAATAATAATAGTAATAAGGATAATAATAATAGTTATAAGGATAATAATAATAGTTATAAGGATAAAGAGAAGAGTAATAGGGATAGTAATAATAGAATAAGGATAATAATAACAGTTATAGCAATAATAATAATAGTAATAAGGATAAACATAATAGTTATAGTGCTAGTAATAATAGTGATAAGGATAATAATAATAGTTATAGCGATAATAATAATAGTAATGAGGATAACAATAATAGTTATAGAGATAATAATACTAGTAATAAGGATAATAATAACAGTTATAATGATAATAATAATAGTAATAAGAAAAATAATAATAATTATCAGGATAAAGACAAGAGTAATAGGGATAGTAATAATAGAATAAGTATAATAATAACAGTCATAGCGATAATAATAATAGTAATAAGGATAATAATAATAGTTATAAGGATAGTAATAACAGTTATAAGGATAAAGAGAAGAGTAATAGCGATAGTAATAATAGAATAAGGATAATAATAACAGTCATACCGATAATAATAATATTAGTAAGGATAATAATAACAGTTATACCGATAATAATAATAGTAATAAGCATAATAATAATAGTTGTAAGGATAAAGACAAGAGTAATAGGGATAGTAATAATACAATAAGGATAATAATAACAGTCATAGCGATAATAATAATAGTTATAGTGATAATCATAGTTATAAGGATAAAGACAAGACTAATAGGGATAGTAATAATGGAATAAGTATAATAATAACAGTCATAGCGATAATAATAATAGTTATAGTGGTAATAATAATAGTAATAAGCATAATAATAATAGTTATAAGGATAGAGACAAGAGTTATAGGGATAGTAATAATAGAATAAGTATAATAATAACAGTCATAGCGATAATAATAATAGTAATAAGGGTAATAATAATAGTTTTAGTGCTAATAATAATAGTAATAAGCATAAGAATAATAGTTATAAGGATAAAGACAAGAGTAATAGGGATAGTAATAATAGAATAAGTATAATAATAACAGTCATAGCGATAATAATAATAGTTATAGCGATAATAATAATAGTAATAAGGATAATAATAATAGTTATAAGGATAAAGACAAGAGTAATAGGGATAGTAATAATAGAATAAGGATAATAATAACAGTCATAGCGATAATAATAATAGTAGTAAGGATAATAATAATAGTTTTAGTGCTAATAACAATAGTAATAAGCATAACAATAATAGTTATAAGGATAAAGACAAGAGTAATAGGGATAGTAATAATAGAATAAGTATAATAATAACAGTCATAGCGATAATAATAATAGTAATAAGGATAATAATAATAGTTATAATGCGAATAATAATAGTAATAAGGATAAACATAACAGTTATAGTGCTAATAATACTAGTAATAAGGATAATAATAACAGTTATAGCGATAATAATAATAGTAATAACGACAATGATAATAGTTATAAGGATAGTAATAACAGTTATATGGATAAAGAGAAGAGTAATAGGGATAGTAATAATAGAATAAGGATAATAATAACAGTCATAGCGATAATAATAATAGTTATAGCGATAATAATAATAGTTATAAGGGTAAAGACAAGACTAATAGGGATAGTAATAATAGAATAAGTATAATAATAACAGTCATAGCGATAATAATAATAGTAATAAGAATAATAATAACAGTTATAGTGGTAATAATAATAGTAATAAGCATAATAATAATAGTTATAAGGATAGAGACAAGAGTTATATGGATAGTAATAATAGAATAAGTATAATAATAACAGTCATAGCGATAATAATAATAGTAATAAGGATAATAATAATAGTTTTAGTGCTAATAATAATAGTTATTGCTAATAATAATAGTAATAAGCATAATAATAATAGTTATAAGGATAAAGACAAGAGTAATAGGGATAGTAATAATAGAATAAGTATAATAATAACAGTCATAGCGATAATAATAATAGTAATAAGGATAATAATAATAGTTATAGCGATAATAATAATAGTAATAAGCATAATAATAATAGTTGTAAGGATAAAGACAAGAGTAATAGGGATATAAATAATACAATAAGGATAATAATAACAGTCATAGCGATAATAATAATCGTTATAGCGATAATAATAATAGTCATAAGGGTAAAGACAAGAGTAATAGGGATAGTAATAATAGAATAAGGATAATAATAACAGTCATAGCGATAATAATAATAGTAGTAAGGATAATAATAATAGTAATAAGCATATTAATAATAGCTATAAGGATAGAGACAAGAGTAATAGGGATAGTAATATTAGAATAAGGATAATAATAACAGTCATAGCGATAATAATAGTAATAAGGATAATAATAATAGTTATAGCGCTAATAATAATAGTAATAAGGATAAACATAATAGTTCGAGTGCGAATAAAAATAGTAATAAGGATAAACATAATAGTTATAGTGCTAATAATACTAGTAATAAGGATAATAATAACAGTTATAGCGATAATAATAATTGTAATATGGGAAATAATAATAATTATCAGGATAAAGACAAGAGTAATAGGGATAGTAATAATACAATAAGGATAATAATAACAGTCATAGCGATAATAATAATAGTAGTAAGGATAATAATAATAGTTATAGCTATAATAATAGTAGTAATAAGCATATTAATAATAGTTATAAGGATAGAGACAAGAGTAATAGGGATAGTAATATTAGAATAAGGATAATAATAACAGTCATAGCGATAATAATAGTAATAAGGATAATAATAATAGCTATAGTGCTAATAATAATAGTAATAAGGATAAACATAATAGTTACAGTGCTAGTAATAATAGGGATAAGGATAATAATAACAATCATAGCGATAATAATAATAGTAGTATGGATAATAATAATAGTTATAGCGATAATAATAAAAGTAATAAGCATAATAATAATAGTTATAAGGATAGAGACAAGAGTAATAGGGATAGTGATAGTAGAATAAGGATAATAATAACAGTCATAGCGATATTAATAGTAATAAGGATAATAATAATAGTTATAGCGATAATAATAATAGTAATAAGCATAAGAATAATAGTTATAAGAATAGAGACAAGAGTAATAGGGATAGTAATAGTAGAATAAGCATAATAATAACAGTCATAGCGATAATAATAATAGTAATAAGGATAATAATAATAGTTATAGTCCTAGTAATAATAGTAATAAGGATAATAATAATAGTTATAGCGATAATAATAATAGTAATAAAGATAATAATAATAGTTATAGTGCGAATAATAATAGTAATAAGGATAAACATAATAGTTATAGTGCTAATAATACTAGTAATAAGGATAATAATAATAGTTATAGCGATAATAATAATAGTAATAAGCATAATAATAATAGTTATAAGAATAGAGACAAGAGTAATAGGGATAGTAATAGTAGAATAAGCATAATAATAACAGTCATAGCGATAATAATAATAGTAATAAGGATAATAATAATAGTTATAGTGCTAGTAATAATAGTAATAAGGATAATAATAATAGTTATAGCGATAATAATAATAGTAATAAGGATAATAATAACAGTTATAGTGGTAATAATAATAGTAATAAGCATAATAATAATAGTTATAAGGATAGAGACAAGAGTTATATGGATAGTAATAATAGAATAAGTATAATAATAACAGTCATAGCGATAATAATAATAGTAATAAGGATAATAATAATAGTTTTAGTGCTAATAATAATAGTTTTAGTGCCAATAATAATAGTAATAAGCATAACAATAATAGTTATAGCGATAATAATAATAGTAATAAGGATAATAATAATAGTTATAAGGATAAAGAGAAGAGTAATAGGGATAGTAATAATAGAATAAGGATAATAATAACAGTCATAGCGATAATAATAATAGTAGTAAGGATAATAATAACAGTTATAGCGATAATAATAATAGTAATAAGCATAATAATAATAGTTGTAAGGATAAAGACAAGAGTAATAGGGATATTAATAATACAATAAGGATAATAATAACAGTCATAGCGATAATAATAATAGTAATAAGGATAATAATAATAGTTTTAGTGCTAATAATAATAGTTTGAGTGCTAATAATAATAGTAATAAGCATAACAATAATAGTTATAGCGATAATAATAATTGTAATAAGGGAAATAATAATAATTATCAGGATAAAGACAAGAGTAATAGGGATAGTAATAATAGAATAACGATAATAATAACAGTCATAGCGATAATAATATTCGTAGTAAGGATAATAATAATAGTTATAGCGATAATAATAATAGTAATAAGCATAATAATAAAAGTTATAAGGATAGAGACAAGAGTAATTCGGATAGTAATAGTAGAATAAGGATAATAATAACAGTCATAGCGATAATAATAGTAATAAGGATAAGAATAACATTCATAGCGATAATAATAATAGTAGTAAGGATAATAATAATAGTTATAGCGATAATAATAATAGTAATAAGCATATTAATAATAGTTATAAGGATAGAGACAAGAGTATTAGGGATAGTAATAGTAGAATAAGGATAATAATAACAGTCATAGCGATAATATTAATAGTCATAGCGATAATAATAATAGTTATAAGGATAAAGAGAAGAGTAATAGGGATAGTAATAATAGAATAAGGATAATAATAACATTCATAGCGATAATAATAATAGTAGTGAGGATAATAATAACAGTTATAGCGATAATAATAATAGTAATAAGCATAATAATAATAGTTGTAAGGATAAAGACAAGAGTAATAGGGATATTAATAATACAATAAGGATAATAATAACAGTCATAGCGATAATAATAATAGTTATAGCGATAATAATAATAGTTATAAGGGTAAAGACAAGAGTAATAGGGATAGTAATAATAGAATAAGGATAATAATAACAGTCATAGCGATAATAATAATAGTAGTAAGGATAATAATAATAGTTATAAGGATAATAATAATAGTTATAAGGATAAAGTGAAGAGTAATAGGGATAGTAATAATAGAATAAGGATAATAATAACAGTTATAGCAATAATAATAATAGTAATAAGGATAAACATAATAGTTATAGTGCTAGTAATAATAGTGATAAGGATAATAATAATAGTTATAGCGATAATAATAATAGTAATGAGGATAACAATAATAGTTATAGAGATAATAATACTAGTAATAAGGATAATAATAACAGTCATAGCGATAATAATAATAGGATTAAGGATAATAATAATAGTTATAAGGATAGTAATAACAGTTATAAGGATAAAGAGAAGAGTAATAGCGATAGTAATAATAGAATAAGGATAATAATAACAGTCATAGCGATAATAATAATAGTAGTAAGGATAATAATAACAGTTATAGCGATAATAATAATAGTAATAAGCATAATAATAATAGTTGTAAGGATAAAGACAAGAGTAATAGGGATATTAATAATACAATAAGGATAATAATAACAGTCATAGCGATAATAATAATAGTTATAGCGATAATAATAATAGTTATAAGGGTAAACATAATAGTTATAGTGCGAATAAAAATAGTAATAAGGATAAACATAATAGTTATAGTGCTAATAATACTAGTAATAAGGATAATAATAACAGTTATAGCGATAATAATAATTGTAATATGGGAAATAAAAATAATTATCAGGATAAAGACAAGAGTAATAGGGATAGTAATAATACAATAAGGATAATAATAACAGTCATAGCGATAATAATAATAGTTATAGTGATAATCATAGTTATAAGGATAAAGACAAGACTAATAGGGATAGTAATAATAGAATAAGTATAATAATAACAGTCATAGCGATAATAATAATAGTAATAAGGGTAATAATAATAGTTTTAGTGCTAATAATAATAGTAATAAGCATAACAATAATAGTTATAAGGATAAAGACAAGAGTAATAGGGATAGTAATAATAGAATAAGTATAATAATAACAGTCATAGCGATAATAATAATAGTTATAGCGATAATAATAATAGTAATAAGGATAATAATAATAGTTATAAGGATAAAGACAAGAGTAATAGGGATAGTAATAATAGAATAAGGATAATAATAACAGTCATAGCGATAATAATAATAGTAGTAAGGATAATAATAATAGTTTTAGTGCTAATAACAATAGTAATAAGCATAACAATAATAGTTATAAGGATAAAGACAAGAGTAATAGGGATAGTAATTATAGAATAAGTATAATAATAACAGTCATAGCGATAATAATAATAGTAATAAGGATAATAATAATAGTTATAGTGCGAATAAAAATAGTAATAAGGATAAACATAATAGTTATAGTGCTAATAATACTAGTAATAAGGATAATAATAACAGTTATAGCGATAATAATAATTGTAATATGGGAAATAAAAATAATTATCAGGATAAAGACAAGAGTAATAGGGATAGTAATAATACAATAAGGATAATAATAACAGTCATAGCGATAATAATAATAGTAGTAAGGATAATAATAATAGTTTTAGTGCTAAGAACAATGGTAATAAGCATAACAATAATAGTTATAAGGATAAAGACAAGAGTAATAGGGATAGTAATAATAGAATAAGTATAATAATAACAGTCATAGCGATAATAATAATAGTAATAAGGATAATAATAATAGTTATAGTGCGAATAATAATAGTAATAAGGATAAACATAACAGTTATAGTGCTAATAATACTAGTAATAAGGATAATAATAACAGTTATAGCGATAATAATAATAGTAATAAGGACAATGATAATAGTTATAAGGATAGTAATAACAGTTATAAGGATAAAGAGAAGAGTAATAGGGATAGTAATAATAGAATAAGGATAATAATGACAGTCATAGCGATAATAATAATAGTTATAAGGATAAAGACAAGACTAATAGGGATAGTAATAATAGAATAAGTATAATAATAACAGTCATAGCGATAATAATAATAGTAATAACGATAATAATAACAGTTATAGTGGTAATAATAATAGTAATAAGCATAATAATAATAGTTATAAGGATAGAGACAAGAGTTATATGGATAGTAATAATAGAATAAGTATAATAATAACAGTCATAGCGATAATAATAATAGTAATAAGGATAATAATAATAGTTTTAGTGCTAATAATAATAGTTTTAGTACCAATAATAATAGTAATAAGCATAACAATAATAGTTATAAGGATAAAGACAAGAGTAATAGGGATAGTAATAATAGAATAAGTATAATAATAACAGTCATAGCGATAATAATAATAGTAATAAGGATAATAATAATAGTTATAAGGATAATAATAATAGTTATAAGGATAAAGAGAAGAGTAATAGGGATAGTAATAATAGAATAAGGATAATAATAACAGTTATAGCAATAATAATAATAGTAATAAGGATAAACATAATAGTTATAGTGCTAGTAATAATAGTGATAAGGATAATAATAATAGTTATAGCGATAATAATAATAGTAATGAGGATAACAATAATAGTTATAGAGATAATAATACTAGTAATAAGGATAATAATAACAGTTATAATGATAATAATAATAGTAATAAGAAAAATAATAATAATTATCAGGATAAAGACAAGAGTAATAGGGATAGTAATAATAGAATAAGTATAATAATAACAGTCATAGCGATAATAATAATAGTAATAAGGATAATAATAATAGTTATAAGGATAGTAATAACAGTTATAAGGATAAAGAGAAGAGTAATAGCGATAGTAATAATAGAATAAGGATAATAATAACAGTCATAGCGATAATAATAATATTAGTAAGGATAATAATAACAGTTATAGCGATAATAATAATAGTAATAAGCATAATAATAATAGTTGTAAGGATAAAGACAAGAGTAATAGGGATATTAATAATACAATAAGGATAATAATAACAGTCATAGCGATAATAATAATAGTTATAGCGATAATAATAATAGTTATAAGGGTAAACATAATAGTTATAGTGCGAATAAAAATAGTAATAAGGATAAACATAATAGTTATAGTGCTAATAATACTAGTAATAAGGATAATAATAACAGTTATAGCGATAATAATAATTGTAATATGGGAAATAAAAATAATTATCAGGGTAAAGACAAGAGTAATAGGGATAGTAATAATACAATAAGGATAATAATAACAGTCATAGCGATAATAATAATAGTTATAGTGATAATCATAGTTATAAGGATAAAGACAAGACAAATAGGGATAGTAATAATGGAATAAGTATAATAATAACAGTCATAGCGATAATAATAATAGTTATAGTGGTAATAATAATAGTAATAAGCATAATAATAATAGTTATAAGGATAGAGACAAGAGTTATAGGGATAGTAATAATAGAATAAGTATAATAATAACAGTCATAGCGATAATAATAATAGTAATAAGGGTAATAATAATAGTTTTAGTGCTAATAATAATAGTAATAAGCATAACAATAATAGTTATAAGGATAAAGACAAGAGTAATAGGGATAGTAATAATAGAATAAGTATAATAATAACAGTCATAGCGATAATAATAATAGTTATAGCGATAATAATAATAGTAATAAGGATAATAATAATAGTTATAAGGATAAAGACAAGAGTAATAGGGATAGTAATAATAGAATAAGGATAATAATAACAGTCATAGCGATAATAATAATAGTAGTAAGGATAATAATAATAGTTTTAGTGCTAAGAACAATAGTAATAAGCATAACAATAATAGTTATAAGGATAAAGACAAGAGTAATAGGGATAGTAATAATAGAATAAGTATAATAATAACAGTCATAGCGATAATAATAATAGTAATAAGGATAATAATAATAGTTATAGTGCGAATAATAATAGTAATAAGGATAAACATAACAGTTATAGTGCTAATAATACTAGTAATAAGGATAATAATAACAGTTATAGCGATAATAATAATAGTAATAAGGACAATGATAATAGTTATAAGGATAGTAATAACAGTTATAAGGATAAAGAGAAGAGTAATAGGGATAGTAATAATAGAATAAGGATAATAATAACAGTCATAGCGATAATAATAATAGTTATAGCGATAATAATAATAGTTATAAGGATAAAGACAAGACTAATAGGGATATTAATAATAGAATAAGTATAATAATAACAGTCATAGCGATAATAATAATAGTAATAACGATAATAATAACAGTTATAGTGGTAATAATAATAGTAATAAGCATAATAATAATAGTTATAAGGATAGAGACAAGAGTTACATGGATAGTAATAATAGAATAAGTATAATAATAACAGTCATAGCGATAATAATAATAGTAATAAGGATAATAATAATAGTTTTAGTGCTAATAATAATAGTTTTAGTACCAATAATAATAGTAATAAGCATAACAATAATAGTTATAAGGATAAAGACAAGAGTAATAGGGATAGTAATAATAGAATAAGTATAATAATAACAGTCATAGCGATAATAATAATAGTAATAAGGATAATAATAATAGTTATAAGGATAATAATAATAGTTATAAGGATAAAGAGAAGAGTAATAGGGATAGTAATAATAGAATAAGGATAATAATAACAGTTATAGCAATAATAATAATAGTAATAAGGATAAACATAATAGTTATAGTGCTAGTAATAATAGTGATAAGGATAATAATAATAGTTATAGCGATAATAATAATAGTAATGAGGATAACAATAATAGTTATAGAGATAATAATACTAGTAATAAGGATAATAATAACAGTTATAATGATAATAATAATAGTAATAAGAAAAATAATAATAATTATCAGGATAAAGACAAGAGTAATAGGGATAGTAATAATAGAATAAGTATAATAATAACAGTCATAGCGATAATAATAATAGTAATAAGGATAATAATAATAGTTATAAGGATAGTAATAACAGTTATAAGGATAAAGAGAAGAGTAATAGCGATAGTAATAATAGAATAAGGATAATAATAACAGTCATAGCGATAATAATAATAGTAGTAAGGATAATAATAACAGTTATAGCGATAATAATAATAGTAATATGCATAATAATAATAGTTGTAAGGATAAAGACAAGAGTAATAGGGATATTAATAATACAATAAGGATAATAATAACAGTCATAGCGATAATAATAATAGATATAGCGATAATAATAATAGTTATAAGGGTAAACATAATAGTTATAGTGCGAATAAAAATAGTAATAAGGATAAACATAATAGTTATAGTGCTAATAATACTAGTAATAAGGATAATAATAACAGTTATAGCGATAATAATAATTGTAATATGGGAAATAAAAATAATTATCAGGATAAAGACAAGAGTAATAGGGATAGTAATAATACAATAAGGATAATAATAACAGTCATAGCGATAATAATAATAGTTATAGTGATAATCATAGTTATAAGGATAAAGACAAGACTAATAGGGATAGTAATAATAGAATAAGTATAATAATAACAGTCATAGCGATAATAATAATAGTTATAGTGGTAATAATAATAGTAATAAGCATAATAATAATAGTTATAAGGATAGAGACAAGAGTTATAGGGATAGTAATAATAGAATAAGTATAATAATAACAGTCATAGCGATAATAATAATAGTAATAAGGGTAATAATAATAGTTTTAGTGCGAATAATAATAGTAATAAGGATAAACATAATAGTTATAGTGCGAATAAAAATAGTAATAAGGATAAACATAATAGTTATAGTGCTAATAATACTAGTAATAAGGATAATAATAACAGTTATAGCGATAATAATAATTGTAATATGGGAAATAAAAATAATTATCAGGATAAAGACAAGAGTAATAGGGATAGTAATAATACAATAAGGATAATAATAACAGTCATAGCGATAATAATAATAGTAGTAAGGATAATAATAATAGTTTTAGTGCTAAGAACAATAGTAATAAGCATAACAATAATAGTTATAAGGATAAAGACAAGAGTAATAGGGATAGTAATAATAGAATAAGTATAATAATAACAGTCATAGCGATAATAATAATAGTAATAAGGATAATAATAATAGTTATAGTGCGAATAATAATAGTAATAAGGATAAACATAACAGTTATAGTGCTAATAATACTAGTAATAAGGATAATAATAACAGTTATAGCGATAATAATAATAGTAATAAGGACAATGATAATAGTTATAAGGATAGTAATAACAGTTATAAGGATAAAGAGAAGAGTAATAGGGATAGTAATAATAGAATAAGGATAATAATAACAGTCATAGCGATAATAATAATAGTTATAGCGATAATAATAATAGTTATAAGGATAAAGACAAGACTAATAGGGATAGTAATAATAGAATAAGTATAATAATAACAGTCATAGCGATAATAATAATAGTAATAACGATAATAATAACAGTTATAGTGGTAATAATAATAGTAATAAGCATAATAATAATAGTTATAAGGATAGAGACAAGAGTTATATGGATAGTAATAATAGAATAAGTATAATAATAACAGTCATAGCGATAATAATAATAGTAATAAGGATAATAATAATAGTTTTAGTGCTAATAATAATAGTTTTAGTACCAATAATAATAGTAATAAGCATAACAATAATAGTTATAAGGATAAAGACAAGAGTAATAGGGATAGTAATAATAGAATAAGTATAATAATAACAGTCATAGCGATAATAATAATAGTAATAAGGATAATAATAATAGTTATAAGGATAATAATAATAGTTATAAGGATAAAGAGAAGAGTAATAGGGATAGTAATAATAGAATAAGGATAATAATAACAGTTATAGCAATAATAATAATAGTAATAAGGATAAACATAATAGTTATAGTGCTAGTAATAATAGTGATAAGGATAATAATAATAGTTATAGCGATAATAATAATAGTAATGAGGATAACAATAATAGTTATAGAGATAATAATACTAGTAATAAGGATAATAATAACAGTTATAATGATAATAATAATAGTAATAAGAAAAATAATAATAATTATCAGGATAAAGACAAGAGTAATAGGGATAGTAATAATAGAATAAGTATAATAATAACAGTCATAGCGATAATAATAATAGTAATAAGGATAATAATAATAGTTATAAGGATAGTAATAACAGTTATAAGGATAAAGAGAAGAGTAATAGCGATAGTAATAATAGAATAAGGATAATAATAACAGTCATAGCGATAATAATAATATTAGTAAGGATAATAATAACAGTTATAGCGATAATAATAATAGTAATAAGCATAATAATAATAGTTGTAAGGATAAAGACAAGAGTAATAGGGATATTAATAATACAATACGGATAATAATAACAGTCATAGCGATAATAATAATAGTTATAGCGATAATAATAATAGTTATAAGGGTAAACATAATAGTTATAGTGCGAATAAAAATAGTAATAAGGATAAACATAATAGTTATAGTGCTAATAATACTAGTAATAAGGATAATAATAACAGTTATAGCGATAATAATAATTGTAATATGGGAAATAAAAATAATTATCAGGATAAAGACAAGAGTAATAGGGATAGTAATAATACAATAAGGATAATAATAACAGTCATAGCGATAATAATAATAGTTATAGTGATAATCATAGTTATAAGGATAAAGACAAGACTAATAGGGATAGTAATAATAGAATAAGTATAATAATAACAGTCATAGCGATAATAATAATAGTTATAGTGGTAATAATAATAGTAATAAGCATAATAATAATAGTTATAAGGATAGAGACAAGAGTTATAGGGATAGTAATAATAGAATAAGTATAATAATAACAGTCATAGCGATAATAATAATAGTAATAAGGGTAATAATAATAGTTTTAGTGCTAATAATAATAGTAATAAGCATAACAATAATAGTTATAAGGATAAAGACAAGAGTAATAGGGATAGTAATAATAGAATAAGTATAATAATAACAGTCATAGCGATAATAATATTAGTTATAGCGATAATAATAATAGTAATAAGGATAATAATAATAGTTATAAGGATAAAGACAAGAGTAATAGGGATAGTAATAATAGAATAAGGATAATAATAACAGTCATAGCGATAATAATAATAGTAGTAAGGATAATAATAATAGTTTTAGTGCTAATAACAATAGTAATAAGCATAACAATAATAGTTATAAGGATAAAGACAAGAGTAATAGGGATAGTAATTATAGAATAAGTATAATAATAACAGTCATAGCGATAATAATAATAGTAATAAGGATAATAATAATAGTTATAGTGCGAATAATAATAGTAATAAGGATAAACATAACAGTTATAGTGCTAATAATACTAGTAATAAGGATAATAATAACAGTTATAGCGATAATAATAATAGTAATAAGGACAATGATAATAGTTATAAGGATAGTAATAACAGTTATAAGGATAAAGAGAAGAGTCATAGCGATAATAATAATAGTAATAACGATAATATTAACAGTTATAGTGGTAATAATAATAGTAATAAGCATAATAATAATAGTTATAAGGATAGAGACAAGAGTTATATGGATAGTAATAATAGAATAAGTATAATAATAACAGTCATAGCGATAATAATAATAGTAATAAGGATAATAATAATAGTTTTAGTGCTAATAATAATAGTTTTAGTACCAATAATAATAGTAATAAGCATAACAATAATAGTTATAAGGATAAAGACAAGAGTAATAGGGATAGTAATAATAGAATAAGTATAACAATAACAGTCATAGCGATAATAATAATAGTAATAAGGATAATAATAATAGTTATAAGGATAATAATAATAGTTATAAGGATAAAGAGAAGAGTAATAGGGATAGTAATAATAGAATAAGGATAATAATAACAGTTATAGCAATAATAATAATAGTAATAAGGATAAACATAATAGTTATAGTGCTAGTAATAATAGTGATAAGGATAATAATAATAGTTATAGCGATAATAATAATAGTAATGAGGATAACAATAATAGTTATAGAGATAATAATACTAGTAATAAGGATAATAATAACAGTTATAATGATAATAATAATAGTAATAAGAAAAATAATAATAATTATCAGGATAAAGACAAGAGTAATAGGGATAGTAATAATAGAATAAGTATAATAATAACAGTCATAGCGATAATAATGATAGTAATAAGGATAATAATAATAGTTATAAGGATAGTAATAACAGTTATAAGGATAAAGAGAAGAGTAATAGCGATAGTAATAATAGAATAAGGATAATAATAACAGTCATAGCGATAATAATAATATTAGTAAGGATAATAATAACAGTTATAGCGATAATAATAATAGTAATAAGCATAATAATAATAGTTGTAAGGATAAAGACAAGAGTAATAGGGATATTAATAATACAATAAGGATAATAATAACAGTCATAGCGATAATAATAATAGTTATAGCGATAATAATAATAGTTATAAGGGTAAACATAATAGTTATAGTGCGAATAAAAATAGTAATAAGGATAAACATAATAGTTATAGTGCTAATAATACTAGTAATAAGGATAATAATAACAGTTATAGCGATAATAATAATTGTAATATGGGAAATAAAAATAATTATCAGGATAAAGACAAGAGTAATAGGGATAGTAATAATACAATAAGGATAATAATAACAGTCATAGCGATAATAATAATAGTTATAGTGATAATCATAGTTATAAGGATAAAGACAAGACTAATAGGGATAGTAATAATAGAATAAGTATAATAATAACAGTCATAGCGATAATAATAATAGTTATAGTGGTAATAATAATAGTAATAAGCATAATAATAATAGTTATAAGGATAGAGACAAGAGTTATAGGGATAGTAATAATAGAATAAGTATAATAATAACAGTCATAGCGATAATAATAATAGTAATAAGGGTAATAATAATAGTTTTAGTGCTAATAATAATAGTAATAAGCATAACAATAATAGTTATAAGGATAAAGACAAGAGTAATAGGGATAGTAATAATAGAATAAGTATAATAATAACAGTCATAGCGATAATAATAATAGTTATAGCGATAATAATAATAGTAATAAGGATAATAATAAGAGTTATAAGGATAAAGACAAGAGTAATAGGGATAGTAATAATAGAATAATGATAATAATAACAGTCATAGCGATAATAATAATAGTAGTAAGGATAATAATAATAGTTTTAGTGCTAATAACAATAGTAATAAGCATAACAATAATAGTTATAAGGATAAAGACAAGAGTAATAGGGATAGTAATTATAGAATAAGTATAATAATAACAGTCATAGCGATAATAATAATAGTAATAAGGATAATAATAATAGTTATAGTGCGAATAATAATAGTAATAAGGATAAACATAATAGTTATAGTGCGAATAAAAATAGTAATAAGGATAAACATAATAGTTATAGTGCTAATAATACTAGTAATAAGGATAATAATAACAGTTATAGCGATAATAATAATTGTAATATGGGAAATAAAAATAATTATCAGGATAAAGACAAGAGTAATAGGGATAGTAATAATACAATAAGGATAATAATAACAGTCATAGCGATAATAATAATAGTAGTAAGGATAATAATAATAGTTTTAGTGCTAAGAACAATAGTAATAAGCATAACAATAATAGTTATAAGGATAAAGACAAGAGTAATAGGGATAGTAATAATAGAATAAGTATAATAATAACAGTCATAGCGATAATAATAATAGTAATAAGGATAATAATAATAGTTATAGTGCGAATAATAATAGTAATAAGGATAAACATAACAGTTATAGTGCTAATAATACTAGTAATAAGGATAATAATAACAGTTATAGCGATAATAATAATAGTAATAAGGACAATGATAATAGTTATAAGGATAGTAATAACAGTTATAAGGATAAAGAGAAGAGTAATAGGGATAGTAATAATAGAATAAGGATAATAATAACAGTCATAGCGATAATAATAATAGTTATAGCGATAATAATAATAGTTATAACGATAAAGACAAGACTAATAGGGATAGTAATAATAGAATAAGTATAATAATAACAGTCATAGCGATAATAATAATAGTAATAACGATAATAATAACAGTTATAGTGGTAATAATAATAGTAATAAGCATAATAATAATAGTTATAAGGATAGAGACAAGAGTTATATGGATAGTAATAATAGAATAAGTATAATAATAACAGTCATAGCGATAATAATAATAGTAATAAGGATAATAATAATAGTTTTAGTGCTAATAATAATAGTTTTAGTACCAATAATAATAGTAATAAGCATAACAATAATAGTTATAAGGATAAAGACAAGAGTAATAGGGATAGTAATAATAGAATAAGTATAACAATAACAGTCATAGCGATAATAATAATAGTAATAAGGATAATAATAATAGTTATAAGGATAATAATAATAGTTATAAGGATAAAGAGAAGAGTAATAGGGATAGTAATAATAGAATAAGGATAATAATAACAGTTATAGCAATAATAATAATAGTAATAAGGATAAACATAATAGTTATAGTGCTAGTAATAATAGTGATAAGGATGATAATAATAGTTATAGCGATAATAATAATAGTAATGAGGATAACAATAATAGTTATAGAGATAATAATACTAGTAATAAGGATAATAATAACAGTTATAATGATAATAATAATAGTAATAAGAAAAATAATAATAATTATCAGGATAAAGACAAGAGTAATAGGGATGGTAATAATAGAATAAGTATAATAATAACAGTCATAGCGATAATAATAATAGTAATAACGATAATAATAACAGTTATAGTGGTAATAATAATAGTAATAAGCATAATAATAATAGTTATAAGGATAGAGACAAGAGTTATATGGATAGTAATAATAGAATAAGTATAATAATAACAGTCATAGCGATAATAATAATAGTAATAAGGATAATAATAATAGTTTTAGTGCTAATAATAATAGTTTTAGTACCAATAATAATAGTAATAAGCATAACAATAATAGTTATAAGGATAAAGACAAGAGTAATAGGGATAGTAATAATAGAATAAGTATAATAATAACAGTCATAGCGATAATAATAACAGTAATAAGGATAATAATAATAGTTATAAGGATAATAATAATAGTTATAAGGATAAAGAGAAGAGTAATAGGGATAGTAATAATAGAATAAGGATAATAATAACAGTTATAGCAATAATAATAATAGTAATAAGGATAAACATAATAGTTATAGTGCTAGTAATAATAGTGATAAGGATAATAATAATAGTTATAGCGATAATAATAATAGTAATGAGGATAACAATAATAGTTATAGAGATAATAATACTAGTAATAAGGATAATAATAACAGTTATAATGATAATAATAATAGTAATAAGAAAAATAATAATAATTATCAGGATAAAGACAAGAGTAATAGGGATAGTAATAATAGAATAAGTATAATAATAACAGTCATAGCGATAATAATAACAGTAATAAGGATAATAATAATAGTTATAAGGATAATAATAATAGTTATAAGGATAAAGACAAGACTAATAGGGATAGTAATAATAGAATAAGTATAATAATAACAGTCATAGCGATAATAATAATAGTAATAACGATAATAATAACAGTTATAGTGGTAATAATAATAGTAATAAGCATAATAATAATAGTTATAAGGATAGAGACAAGAGTTATATGGATAGTAATAATAGAATAAGTATAATAATAACAGTCATAGCGATAATAATAATAGTAATAAGGATAATAATAATAGTTTTAGTGCTAATAATAATAGTTTTAGTACCAATAATAATAGTAATAAGCATAACAATAATAGTTATAAGGATAAAGACAAGAGTAATAGGGATAGTAATAATAGAATAAGTATAACAATAACAGTCATAGCGATAATAATAATAGTAATAAGGATAATAATAATAGTTATAAGGATAATAATAATAGTTATAAGGATAAAGAGAAGAGTAATAGGGATAGTAATAATAGAATAAGGATAATAATAACAGTTATAGCAATAATAATAATAGTAATAAGGATAAACATAATAGTTATAGTGCTAGTAATAATAGTGATAAGGATAATAATAATAGTTATAGCGATAATAATAATAGTAATGAGGATAACAATAATAGTTATAGAGATAATAATACTAGTAATAAGGATAATAATAACAGTTATAATGATAATAATAATAGTAATAAGAAAAATAATAATAATTATCAGGATAAAGACAAGAGTAATAGGGATAGTAATAATAGAATAAGTATAATAATAACAGTCATAGCGATAATAATAATAGTAATAACGATAATAATAACAGTTATAGTGGTAATAATAATAGTAATAAGCATAATAATAATAGTTATAAGGATAGAGACAAGAGTTATATGGATAGTAATAATAGAATAAGTATAATAAGAACAGTCATAGCGATAATAATAATAGTAATAAGGATAATAATAATAGTTTTAGTGCTAATAATAATAGTTTTAGTACCAATAATAATAGTAATAAGCATAACAATAATAGTTATAAGGATAAAGACAAGAGTAATAGGGATAGTAATAATAGAATAAGTATAATAATAACAGTCATAGCGATAATAATAACAGTAATAAGGATAATAATAATAGTTATAAGGATAATAATAATAGTTATAATGATAATAATAATAGTAATAAGAAAAATAATAATAATTATCAGGATAAAGTCAAGAGTAATAGGGATAGTAATAATAGAATAAGTATAATAATAACAGTCATAGCGATAATAATAATAGTAATAAGGATAATAATAATAGTTATAAGGATAGTAATAACAGTTATAAGGATAAAGAGAAGAGTAATAGCGATAGTAATAATAGAATAAGGATAATAATAACAGTCATAGCGATAATAATAATATTAGTAAGGATAATAATAACAGTTATAGCGATAATAATAATAGTTATAGTGATAATCATAGTTATAAGGATAAAGACAAGACTAATAGGGATAGTAATAATAGAATAAGTATAATAATAACAGTCATAGCGATAATAATAATAGTTATAGTGGTAATAATAATAGTAATAAGCATAATAATAATAGTTATAAGGATAGAGACAAGAGTTATAGGGATAGTAATAATAGAATAAGTATAATAATAACAGTCATAGCGATAATAATAATAGTAAGAAGGGTAATAATAATAGTTTTAGTGCTAATAATAATAGTAATAAGCATAACAATAATAGTTATAAGGATAAAGACAAGAGTAATAGGGATAGTAATAATAGAATAAGTATAATAATAACAGTCATAGCGATAATAATAATAGTTATAGCGATAATAATAATAGTAATAAGGATAATAATAATAGTTATAAGGATAAAGACAAGAGTAATAGGGATAGTAATAATAGAATAAGGATAATAATAACAGTCATAGCGATAATAATAATAGTAGTAAGGATAATAATAATAGTTTTAGTGCTAATAACAATAGTAATAAGCATAACAATAATAGTTATAAGGATAAAGACAAGAGTAATAGGGATAGTGATAGTAGAATAAGGATAATAATAACAGTCATAGCGATATTAATAGTAATAAGGATAATAATAATAGTTATAGCGATAATAATAATAATAATAAGGGAAATAATAATAGAATAAGGATAATAATAACAGTCATAGCGATAATAATAATAGTAATGAGGATAACAATAATAGTTATAGAGATAATAATACTAGTAACAAGGATAATAATAACAGTTATAATGATAATAATAATAGTAATAAGGGAAATAATAATAGTTATAAGGATAAAGACAAGAAAAATAGGGATAGTAATAATAGAATAAGGATAATAATAACTGTCATAGCGATAATAATAGTAATAAGGATAATAATAATAGTTATAGCGCTAATAATAATAGTAATATGGATAAACATAATAGTTATAGTGCGAATAAAAATAGTAATAAGGATAAACATAATAGTTATAGTGCTAATAATACTAGTAATAAGGATAATAATAACAGTTGTAGCGATAATAATAATTGTAATATGGGAAATAATAATAATTATCAGGATAAAGACAAGAGTAATAGGGATAGTAATAATAGAATAAGTATAATAATAACAGTCATAGCGATAATAATAATAGTAATAAGGATAATAATAATAGTTATAAGGATAATAATAATAGTAATAAGCATAATAATAATAGTTATAAGGATAGAGACAAGAGTAATAGGGATAGTAATAATAGAATACGTATAATAATAACAGTCATAGCGATAATAATAATAGTAATAAGGATAATAATAATAGTTATAGTGCTAGTAATAATAGTAATAAGGATAATAATAATAGTTATAGCGATAATAATAATAGTAATAAGCATAATAATAATAGTTATAAGGATAGAGACAAGAGTAATAATGATAGTAATAGTAGAATAAGGATAATAATAACAGTCATAGCGATAATAATAGTAATAAGGATAATAATAACAGTCATAGCGATAATCATAATAGTTATAGCGATAATAATAATAGTAATAAGGATAATAATAATAGCTATAAGGATAAAGACAAGTGTATTAGGGATAGTAATAATAGAATAAGTATAATAATAACAGTCATAGCGATAATAATAATAGTAATAAGGATAATAATAATAGTTATAAGGATAATAATAATAGTTATAAGGATAGAGACAGGAGTAATAGGGATAGTAATAATAGAATAAGGATAATAATAACAGTCATAGCGATAATAATAATAGTTATAGCGATAATAATAATAGTTATAAGGGTAAAGACAAGACTAATAAGGATAATAATAATAGTTATAGCGATAATAATAATAGTAATAAAGATAATAATAATAGTTATAGTGCGAATAATAATAGTATTAAGGATAAACATAATAGTTATAGTGCTAATAATACTAGTAATAAGGATAATAATAATAGTTATAGCGATAATAATAATAGTAATAAGCATAATAATAATAGTTATAAGAATAGAGACAAGAGTAATAGGGATAGTAATAGTAGAATAAGCATAATAATAACAGTCATAGCGATAATAATAATAGTAATAAGGATAATAATAATAGCTATAGTGCTAATAATAGTAATAAGGATAATAATAATAGTTATAGCGATAATAATAATAGTAATAAAGATAATAATAATAGTTATAGTGCGAATAATAATAGTAATAAGGATAAACATAATAGTTATAGTGCTAATAATACTAGTAATAAGGATAATAATAATAGTTATAGCGATAATAATAATAGTAATAAGCATAATAATAATAGTTATAAGAATAGAGACAAGAGTAATAGGGATAGTAATAGTAGAATAAGCATAATAAGAACAGTCATAGCGATAATAATAATAGTAATAAGGATAATAATAATAGTTATAGTGCTAGTAATAATAGTAATAAGGATAATAATAATAGTTATAGCGATAATAATAATAGTAATAAGGATAATAATAACAGTTATAGCGATAATAATAATAGTAATGAGCATAATAATAATAGTTGTAAGGATAAAGACAAGAGTAATAGGGATATTAATAATACAATAAGGATAATAATAACAGTCATAGCGATAATAATAATAGTTATAGCGATAATAATAATAGTTATAAGGGTAAAAGAGGAGAGTAATAGGGATAGTAATAATAGAATAAGGATAATAATAACAGTCATAGCGATAATAATAATAGTAATAAGGGTAATAATAATAGTTTTAGTGCTAATAATAATAGTAATAAGCATAACAATAATAGTTATAAGGATAAAGACAAGAGTAATAGGGATAGTAATAATAGAATAAGTATAATAATAACAGTCATAGCGATAATAATAATAGTTATAGCGATAATAATAATAGTAATAAGGATAATAATAATAGTTATAAGGATAAAGACAAGAGTAATAGGGATAGTAATAATAGAATAAGGATAATAATAACAGTCATAGCGATAATAATAATAGTAGTAAGGATAATAATAATAGTTTTAGTGCTAATAACAATAGTAATAAGCATAACAATAATAGTTATAAGGATAAAGACAAGAGTAATAGGGATAGTGATAGTAGAATAAGGATAATAATAACAGTCATAGCGATATTAATAATAGTAGTAAGGATAATAATAATAGTTATAGCGATAATAATAATAGTAATAAGCATAATAATAATAGTTATAAGAATAGAGACAAGAGTAATAGGGATAGTAATAGTAGAATAAGCATAATAATAACAGTCATAGCGATAATAATAATAGTAATAAGGATAATAATAATAGTTATAGTGCTATTAATAATAGTAATAAGGATAATAATAATAGTTATAGCGATAATAATAATAGAAATAAGGATAATAATAACAGTTATAGTGGTAATAATAATAGTAATAAGCATAATAATAATAGTTATAAGGATAGAGACAAGAGTTATATGGATAGTAATAATAGAATAAGTATAATAATAACAGTCATAGCGATAATAATAATAGTAATAAGGATAATAATAATAGTTTTAGTGCTAATAATAATAGTTTTAGTGCCAATAATAATAGTAATAAGCATAACAATAATAGTTATAAGGATAAAGACAAGAGTAATAGGGATAGTAATAATAGAATAAGTATAATAATAACAGTCATAGCGATAATAATAATAGTAATAAGGATAATAATAATAGTTATAAGGATAATAATAATAGTTATAAGGATAAAGAGAAGAGTAATAGCGATAATAATAATATTAGTAAGGATAATAATAACAGTTATAGCGATAATAATAATAGTAATAAGCATAATAATAATAGTTGTAAGGATAAAGACAAGAGTAATAGGGATATTAATAATACAATAAGGATAATAATAACAGTCATAGCGATAATAATAATAGTTATAGCGATAATAATAATAGTTATAAGGGTAAAGACAAGAGTAATAGGGATAGTAATAATAGAATAAGTATAGTAATAACAGTCATAGCGATAATAATAATAGTAATAAGGATAATAATAATAGTTATAGTGCTAATAATAATAGTTTTAGTGCTAATAATAATAGTAATAAGCATAACAATAATAGTTATAAGGATAAAGACAAGAGTAATATGGATAGTAATAATAGAATAAGTATAATAATAACAGTCATAGCGATAATAATACTAGTAATAAGGATAATAATAACAGTTATAATGATAATAATAATAGTAATAAGGGAAATAATAATAGTTATAAGGATAAAGACAAGAGTAATAGGGATAGTTATAATAGAATAACGATAATAATAACAGTCATAGCGATAATAATAATCGTAGTAAGGATAATAATAATAGTTATAGCGCTAATAATAATAGTAATAAGGATAAACATAATAGTTATAGTGCGAATAAAAATAGTAATAAGGATAAACATAATAGTTATAGTGCTAATAATACTAGTAATAAGGATAATAATAACAGTTATAGCGATAATAATAATTGTAATATGGGAAATAATAATAATTATCAGGATAAAGACAAGAGTAATAGGGATAGTAATAATACAATAAGGATAATAATAACAGTCATAGCGATAATAATAATAGTTATAGTGATAATCATAGTTATAAGGATAAAGACAAGACTAATAGGGATAGTAATAATAGAATAAGTATAATAATAACAGTCATAGCGATAATAATAATAGTAATAAGGATAATAATAATAGTTTTAGTGCTAATAATAGTAGTAATAAGCATAACAATAATAGTTATAAGCATAAAGACAAGAGTAATAGGGATAGTAATAATAGAATAAGTATAATAATAACAGTCATAGCGATAATAATAATAGTAATAAGGATAATAATAATAGTTATAAGGATAATAATAATAGTTATAAGGATAATAATAATAGTTATAAGGATAAAGAGAAGAGTAATAGGGATAGTAATAATAGAATAAGGATAATAATAACAGTCATAGCGATAATAATAATAGTAGTAAGGATAATAATAATAGTTTTAGTGCTAATAACAATAGTAATAAGCATAACAATAATAGTTATAAGGATAAAGACAAGAGTAATAGGGATAGTAATAATAGAATAAGTATAATAATAACAGTCATAGCGATAATAATAATAGTAATAAGGATAATAATAATAGTTATAGTGCGAATAATAATAGTAATAAGGATAAACATAACAGTTATAGTGCTAATAATACTAGTAATAAGGATAATAATAACAGTTATAGCGATAATAATAATAGTAATAAGGACAATGATAATAGTTATAAGGATAAAGTGAAGAGTAATAGGGAAAGTAATAATAGAATAAGGATAATAATAACAGTCATAGCGATAATAATAATAATAGTAAGGATAATAATAATAGTTATAGTGCGAATAATAATAGTAATGAGGATAAACATAATAGTTATAGTGCTAATAATACTAGTAATAAGGATAATAATAACAGTTGTAGCGATAATAATAATTGTAATATGGGAAATAATAATAATTATCAGGATAAAGACAAGAGTAATAGGGATAGTAATAATAGAATAAGTATAATAATAACAGTCATAGCGATAATAATAATAGTAATAAGGATAATAATAATAGTTATAAGGATAATAATAATAGTAATAAGCATAATAATAATAGTTATAAGGATAGAGACAAGAGTAATAGGGATAGTAATAATAGAATACGTATAATAATAACAGTCATAGCGATAATAATAATAGTAATAAGGATAATAATAATAGTTATAGTGCTAGTAATAATAGTAATAAGGATAATAATAATAGTTATAGCGATAATAATAATAGTAATAAGCATAATAATAATAGTTATAAGGATAGAGACAAGAGTAATAATGATAGTAATAGTAGAATAAGGATAATAATAACAGTCATAGCGATAATAATAGTAATAAGGATAATAATAACAGTCATAGCGATAATCATAATAGTTATAGCGATAATAATAATAGTAATAAGGATAATAATAATAGCTATAAGGATAAAGACAAGTGTATTAGGGATAGTAATAATAGAATAAGTATAATAATAACAGTCATAGCGATAATAATAATAGTAATAAGGATAATAATAATAGTTATAAGGATAATAATAATAGTTATAAGGATAGAGACAGGAGTAATAGGGATAGTAATAATAGAATAAGGATAATAATAACAGTCATAGCGATAATAATAATAGTTATAGCGATAATAATAATAGTTATAAGGGTAAAGACAAGACTAATAAGGATAATAATAATAGTTATAGCGATAATAATAATAGTAATAAAGATAATAATAATAGTTATAGTGCGAATAATAATAGTATTAAGGATAAACATAATAGTTATAGTGCTAATAATACTAGTAATAAGGATAATAATAATAGTTATAGCGATAATAATAATAGTAATAAGCATAATAATAGTAGTTATAAGAATAGAGACAAGAGTAATAGGGATAGTAATAGTAGAATAAGCATAATAATAACAGTCATAGCGATAATAATAATAGTAATAAGGATAATAATAATAGCTATAGTGCTAATAATAGTAATAAGGATAATAATAATAGTTATAGCGATAATAATAATAGTAATAAAGATAATAATAATAGTTATAGTGCGAATAATAATAGTAATAAGGATAAACATAATAGTTATAGTGCTAATAATACTAGTAATAAGGATAATAATAATAGTTATAGCGATAATAATAATAGTAATAAGCATAATAATAATAGTTATAAGAATAGAGACAAGAGTAATAGGGATAGTAATAGTAGAATAAGCATAATAAGAACAGTCATAGCGATAATAATAATAGTAATAAGGATAATAATAATAGTTATAGTGCTAGTAATAATAGTAATAAGGATAATAATAATAGTTATAGCGATAATAATAATAGTAATAAGGATAATAATAACAGTTATAGCGATAATAATAATAGTAATGAGCATAATAATAATAGTTGTAAGGATAAAGACAAGAGTAATAGGGATATTAATAATACAATAAGGATAATAATAACAGTCATAGCGATAATAATAATAGTTATAGCGATAATAATAATAGTTATAAGGGTAAAGACAAGAGTAATAGGGATAGTAATAATAGAATAAGGATAATAATAACAGTCATAGCGATAATAATAATAGTAATAAGGGTAATAATAATAGTTTTAGTGCTAATAATAATAGTAATAAGCATAACAATAATAGTTATAAGGATAAAGACAAGAGTAATAGGGATAGTAATAATAGAATAAGTATAATAATAACAGTCATAGCGATAATAATAATAGTTATAGCGATAATAATAATAGTAATAAGGATAATAATAATAGTTATAAGGATAAAGACAAGAGTAATAGGGATAGTAATAATAGAATAAGGATAATAATAACAGTCATAGCGATAATAATAATAGTAGTAAGGATAATAATAATAGTTTTAGTGCTAATAACAATAGTAATAAGCATAACAATAATAGTTATAAGGATAAAGACAAGAGTAATAGGTATAGTGATAGTAGAATAAGGATAATAATAACAGTCATAGCGATATTAATAATAGTAGTAAGGATAATAATAATAGTTATAGCGATAATAATAATAGTAATAAGCATAATAATAATAGTTATAAGAATAGAGACAAGAGTAATAGGGATAGTAATAGTAGAATAAGCATAATAATAACAGTCATAGCGATAATAATAATAGTAATAAGGATAATAATAATAGTTATAGTGCTATTAATAATAGTAATAAGGATAATAATAATAGTTATAGCGATAATAATAATAGAAATAAGGATAATAATAACAGTTATAGTGGTAATAATAATAGTAATAAGCATAATAATAATAGTTATAAGGATAGAGACAAGAGTTATATGGATAGTAATAATAGAATAAGTATAATAATAACAGTCATAGCGATAATAATAATAGTAATAAGGATAATAATAATAGTTTTAGTGCTAATAATAATAGTTTTAGTGCCAATAATAATAGTAATAAGCATAACAATAATAGTTATAAGGATAAAGACAAGAGTAATAGGGATAGTAATAATAGAATAAGTATAATAATAACAGTCATAGCGATAATAATAATAGTAATAAGGATAATAATAATAGTTATAAGGATAATAATAATAGTTATAAGGATAAAGAGAAGAGTAATAGCGATAATAATAATATTAGTAAGGATAATAATAACAGTTATAGCGATAATAATAATAGTAATAAGCATAATAATAATAGTTGTAAGGATAAAGACAAGAGTAATAGGGATATTAATAATACAATAAGGATAATAATAACAGTCATAGCGATAATAATAATAGTTATAGCGATAATAATAATAGTTATAAGGGTAAAGACAAGAGTAATAGGGATAGTAATAATAGAATAAGTATAGTAATAACAGTCATAGCGATAATAATAATAGTAATAAGGATAATAATAATAGTTATAGTGCTAATAATAATAGTTTTAGTGCTAATAATAATAGTAATAAGCATAACAATAATAGTTATAAGGATAAAGACAAGAGTAATATGGATAGTAATAATAGAATAAGTATAATAATAACAGTCATAGCGATAATAATACTAGTAATAAGGATAATAATAACAGTTATAATGATAATAATAATAGTAATAAGGGAAATAATAATAGTTATAAGGATAAAGACAAGAGTAATAGGGATAGTTATAATAGAATAACGATAATAATAACAGTCATAGCGATAATAATAATCGTAGTAAGGATAATAATAATAGTTATAGCGCTAATAATAATAGTAATAAGGATAAACATAATAGTTATAGTGCGAATAAAAATAGTAATAAGGATAAACATAATAGTTATAGTGCTAATAATACTAGTAATAAGGATAATAATAACAGTTATAGCGATAATAATAATTGTAATATGGGAAATAATAATAATTATCAGGATAAAGACAAGAGTAATAGGGATAGTAATAATACAATAAGGATAATAATAACAGTCATAGCGATAATAATAATAGTTATAGTGATAATCATAGTTATAAGGATAAAGACAAGACTAATAGGGATAGTAATAATAGAATAAGTATAATAATAACAGTCATAGCGATAATAATAATAGTAATAAGGATAATAATAATAGTTTTAGTGCTAATAATAGTAGTAATAAGCATAACAATAATAGTTATAAGCATAAAGACAAGAGTAATAGGGATAGTAATAATAGAATAAGTATAATAATAACAGTCATAGCGATAATAATAATAGTAATAAGGATAATAATAATAGTTATAAGGATAATAATAATAGTTATAAGGATAATAATAATAGTTATAAGGATATAGAGAAGAGTAATAGGGATAGTAATAATAGAATAAGGATAATAATAACAGTCATAGCGATAATAATAATAGTAGTAAGGATAATAATAATAGTTTTAGTGCTAATAACAATAGTAATAAGCATAACAATAATAGTTATAAGGATAAAGACAAGAGTAATAGGGATAGTAATAATAGAATAAGTATAATAATAACAGTCATAGCGATAATAATAATAGTAATAAGGATAATAATAATAGTTATAGTGCGAATAATAATAGTAATAAGGATAAACATAACAGTTATAGTGCTAATAATACTAGTAATAAGGATAATAATAACAGTTATAGCGATAATAATAATAGTAATAAGGACAATGATAATAGTTATAAGGATAAAGTGAAGAGTAATAGGGAAAGTAATAATAGAATAAGGATAATAATAACAGTCATAGCGATAATAATAATAATAGTAAGGATAATAATAATAGTTATAGTGCGAATAATAATAGTAATGAGGATAAACATAATAGTTATAGTGCTAATAATACTAGTAATAAGGATAATAATAACATTCATATCGATAATAATAATTGTAATATGGGAAATAATAATAATTATCAGGATAAAGACAAGAGTAATAGGGATAGTAATAATACAATAAGGATAATAATAACAGTCATAGCGATAATAATAATAGTAATAAGGATAATAATAATAGTTTTAGTGCTAATAATAGTAGTAATAAGCATAACAATAATAGTTATAAGCATAAAGACAAGAGTAATAGGGATAGTAATAATAGAATAAGTATAATAATAACAGTCATAGCGATAATAATAATAGTAATAAGGATAATAATAATAGTTATAAGGATAATAATAATAGTTATAAGGATAAAGACAAGAGTAATAGGGATAGTAATAATAGAATAAGTATAATAATAACAGTCATAGCGATAATAATAATAGTAATAAGGATAATAATAATAGTTATAGTGCGAATAATAATAGTAATAAGGATAAACATAACAGTAATAGTGCTAATAATACTAGTAATAAGGATAATAATAACAGTTATAGCGATAATAATAATAGTAATAAGGACAATGATAATAGTTATAAGGATAAAGTGAAGAGTAATAGGGAAAGTAATAATAGAATAAGGATAATAATAACAGTCATAGCGATAATAATAATAATAGTAAGGATAATAATAATAGTTATAGTGCGAATAATAATAGTAATGAGGATAAACATAATAGTTATAGTGCTAATAATACTAGTAATAAGGATAATAATAGCAGTTATAGCGATAATAATAATTGTAATAAGGGAAACAATAATAATTATCAGGATAAAGACAAGAGTAATAGGGATAGTAATAATAGAATAAGTATAATAATAACAGTCATAGCGATAATAATAATAGTAATAAGGATAATAATAATAGTTATAGCGATAATAATAATAGTAATAAGGATAATAATAATAGTTATAAGGATAAAGACAAGAGTAATAGGGATAGTAATAATAGAATAAGTATAATAATAACAGTCATAGCGATAATAATAATAGTAATAAGGATAATAATAATAGTTATAAGGATAATAATAATAGTTATAAGGATAAAGAGAAGAGTAATAGGGATAGTAATAATAGAATAAGGATAATGATAACAGTCATAGCGATAATAATAATAGTAGTAAGGATAATAATAATAGTTTTAGTGCTAATAACAATAGTAATAAGCATAACAATAGTAGTTATAAGGATAAAGACAAGAGTAATAGGGATATTAATAATACAATAAGGATAATAATAACAGTCATATCGATAATAATAATAGTTATAGTGATAATCATAGTTATAAGGATAAAGACAAGACTAATAGGGATAGTAATAATAGAATAAGTATAATAATAACAGTCATAGCGATAATAATAATAGTAATAAGGATAATAATAATAGTTATAGTGGTAATAATAATAGTAATAAGCATAATAATAATAGTTATAAGGATAGAGACAAGAGTTATAGGGATAGTAATAATAGAATAAGTATAATAATAACAGTCATAGCGATAATAATAATAGTAATAAGGATAGAGACAAGAGTAATAGGGATAGTAATAATAGAATAAGGATAATAATAACAGTCATAGCGATAATAATAATAGTAGTAAGGATAATAATAACAGTTATAGCGATAATAATAAAAGTAATAAGCATAATAATAATAGTTGTAAGAATAAAGACAAGAGTAATAGGGATATTAATAATGCAATAAGGATAATAATAACAGTCATAGCGATAATAATAATAGTTATAGTGATAATCATAGTTATAAGGATAAAGACAAGACTAATAGGGATAGTAATAATAGAATAAGTATAATAATAACAGTCATAGCGATAATAATAATAGTAATAAGCATAATAATAATAGTTATAGTGCTAATAATAATAGTAATAAGTATAATAATAATAGTTATAAGGATAGAGACAAGAGTAATAGGGATAGTAATAATAGAATAAGTATAATAATAACAGTCATAGCGATAATAATAATAGTTATAAGGATAGAGACAAGAGTAATAGGGATAGTAATAATAGAATAAGTATAATAATAACAGTCATAGCGATAATAATAATAGTAATAAGGATAATAATAATAGTTATAAGGATAGTAATAATAGTTATAAGGATAAAGACAAGAGTAATAGGGATAGTAATAATAGAATAACGATAATAATAACAGTCATAGCGATAATAATAATCGTAGTAAGGATAATAATAATAGTTATAGCGATAATAATAATAGTAATAAGGATAATAATAACAGTTATAGCGATAATAATAATAGTAATAAGCATAATAATAATAGTTGTAAGAATAAAGACAAGAGTAATAGGGATATTAATAATACAATAAGGATAATAATAACAGTCATAGCGATAATAATAATAGTTATAGTGATAATCATAGTTATAAGGATAAAGACAAGACTAATAGGGATAGTAATAATAGAATAAGGATAATAATAACAGTCATAGCGATAATAATAATAGTAATGATGATAACAATAATAGTTATAGAGATAATAATACTAGTAATAAGGATAATAATAACAGTTATAATGATAATAATAATAGTAATAAGGGAAATAATAATAGTTATAAGGATAAAGACAAGAGTAATAGGGATAGTAATAATACAATAAGGATAATAATAACAGTCATAGCGATAATAATAATAGTTATAGTGATAATCATAGTTATAAGGATAAAGACAAGACTAATAGGGATAGTAATAATAGAATAAGTATAATAATAACAGTCATAGCGATAATAATAATAGTAATAAGGATAATAATAATAGTTTTAGTGCTAATAATAGTAGTAATAAGCATAACAATAATAGTTATAAGCATAAAGACAAGAGTAATAGGGATAGTAATAATAGAATAAGTATAATAATAACAGTCATAGCGATAATAATAATAGTAATAAGGATAATAATAATAGTTATAAGGATAATAATAATAGTTATAAGGATAAAGAGAAGAGTAATAGGGATAGTAATAATAGAATAAGGATAATAATAACAGTCATAGCGATAATAATAATAGTAGTAAGGATAATAATAATAGTTTTAGTGCTAATAACAATAGTAATAAGCATAACAATAATAGTTATAAGGATAAAGACAAGAGTAATAGGGATAGTAATAATAGAATAAGTATAATAATAACAGTCATAGCGATAATAATAATAGTAATAAGGATAATAATAATAGTTATAGTGCGAATAATAATAGTAATAAGGATAAACATAACAGTTATAGTGCTAATAATACTAGTAATAAGGATAATAATAACAGTTATAGCGATAATAATAATAGTAATAAGGACAATGATAATAGTTATAAGGATAAAGTGAAGAGTAATAGGGAAAGTAATAATAGAATAAGGATAATAATAACAGTCATAGCGATAATAATAATAATAGTAAGGATTATAATAATAGTTATAGTGCGAATAATAATAGTAATGAGGATAAACATAATAGTTATAGTGCTAATAATACTAGTAATAAGGATAATAATAGCAGTTATAGCGATAATAATAATTGTAATAAGGGAAACAATAATAATTATCAGGATAAAGACAAGAGTAATAGGGATAGTAATAATAGAATAAGTATAATAATAACAGTCATAACGATAATAATAATAGTAATAAGGATAATAATAATAGTTATAGCGATAATAATAATAGTAATAAGGATAATAATAATAGTTATAAGGATAAAGACAAGAGTAATAGGGATAGTAATAATAGAATAAGTATAATAATAACAGTCATAGCGATAATAATAATAGTAATAAGGATAATAATAATAGTTTTAGTGCTAATAATAATAGTAATAAGCATAACAATAATAGTTATAAGGACAAAGACAAGAGTAATAGGGATAGTAATAATAGAATAAGTATAATAATAACAGTCATAGCGATAATAATAATAGTTATAGCGATAATAATAATAGTAATAATGATAATAATCATAGTTATAAGGATAAAGACAAGAGTAATAGGGATAGTAATAATAGAATAAGGATAATAATAACAGTTATGGCAATAATAATAATAGTAATAAGGATAAACATAATAGTTATAGTGCGAATAAAAATAGTAATAAGGATAAACATAATAGTTATAGTGCTAATAATACTAGTAATAAGGATAATAATAACAGTTATAGCGATAATAATAATTGTAATATGGGAAATAATAATAATTATCAGGATAAAGACAAGAGTAATAGGGATAGTAATAATACAATAAGGATAATAATAACAGTCATAGCGATAATAATAATAGTTATAGTGATAATCATAGTTATAAGGATAAAGACAAGACTAATAGGGATAGTAATAATAGAATAAGTATAATAATAACAGTCATAGCGATAATAATAATAGTAATAAGGATAATAATAATAGTTATAGTGGTAATAATAATAGTAATAAGCATAATAATAATAGTTATAAGGATAGAGACAAGAGTTATAGGGATAGTAATAATAGAATAAGTATAATAATAACAGTCATAGCGATAATAATAATAGTAATAAGGATAATAATAATAGTTTTAGTGCTAATAATAATAGTAATAAGCATAACAATAATAGTTATAAGGACAAAGACAAGAGTAATAGGGATAGTAATAATAGAATAAGTATAATAATAACAGTCATAGCGATAATAATAATAGTTATAGCGATAATAATAATAGTAATAATGATAATAATAATAGTTATAAGGATAAAGACAAGAGTAATAGGGATAGTAATAATAGAATAAGGATAATAATAACAGTCATAGCGATAATAATAATAGTAGTAAGGATAATAATAATAGTTATAGCGATAATAATAATAGTAATAAGCATATTAATAATAGTTATAAGGATAGAGACAAGAGTAATAGGGATAGTAATAGTAGAATATGGATAATAATAACAGTCATAGCGATAATAATAATAGTAATAAGGATAATAATAATAGTTTTAGTGCTAATAATAATAGTTATAGTGGTAATAATAATAGTAATAAGCATAATAATAATAGTTATATGGATAGAGACAAGAGTTATAGGGATAGTAATAATAGAATAAGTATAATAATAACAGTCATAGCGATAATAATAATAGTAATAAGGATAATAATAATAGTTTTAGTGCTAATAATAATAGTAATAAGCATAACAATAATAGTTATAAGGACAAAGACAAGAGTAATAGGGATAGTAATAATAGAATAAGTATAATAATAACAGTCATAGCGATAATAATAATAGTTATAGCGATAATAATAATAGTAATAATGATAATAATAATAGTTATAAGGATAAACATAACAGTTATAGTGCTAATTATACTAGTAATAAGGATAATAATAACAGTTATAGCGATAATAATAATAGTAATAAGGACAATGATAATAGTTATAAGGATAAAGTGAAGAGTAATAGGGAAAGTAATAATAGAATAAGGATAATAATAACAGTCATAGCGATAATAATAATAATAGTAAGGATAATAATAATAGTTATAGTGCGAATAATAATAGTAATGAGGATAAACATAATAGTTATAGTGCTAATAATACTAGTAATAAGGATAATAATAGCAGTTATAGCGATAATAATAATAGTTATAGCGATAATAATAATAGTAATAATGATAATAATCATAGTTATAAGGATAAAGACAAGAGTAATAGGGATAGTAATAATAGAATAAGGATAATAATAACAGTTATGGCAATAATAATAATAGTAATAAGGATAAACATAATAGTTATAGTGCGAATAAAAATAGTAATAAGGATAAACATAATAGTTATAGTGCTAATAATACTAGTAATAAGGATAATAATAACAGTTATAGCGATAATAATAATTGTAATATGGGAAATAATAATAATTATCAGGATAAAGACAAGAGTAATAGGGATAGTAATAATACAATAAGGATAATAATAACAGTCATAGCGATAATAATAATAGTTATAGTGATAATCATAGTTATAAGGATAAAGACAAGACTAATAGGGATAGTAATAATAGAATAAGTATAATAATAACAGTCATAGCGATAATAATAATAGTAATAAGGATAATAATAATAGTTATAGTGGTAATAATAATAGTAATAAGCATAATAATAATAGTTATAAGGATAGAGACAAGAGTTATAGGGATAGTAATAATAGAATAAGTATAATAATAACAGTCATAGCGATAATAATAATAGTAATAAGGATAATAATAATAGTTTTAGTGCTAATAATAATAGTAATAAGCATAACAATAATAGTTATAAGGACAAAGACAAGAGTAATAGGGATAGTAATAATAGAATAAGTATAATAATAACAGTCATAGCGATAATAATAATAGTTATAGCGATAATAATAATAGTAATAATGATAATAATAATAGTTATAAGGATAAAGACAAGAGTAATAGGGATAGTAATAATAGAATAAGGATAATAATAACAGTCATAGCGATAATAATAATAGTAGTAAGGATAATAATAATAGTTATAGCGATAATAATAATAGTAATAAGCATATTAATAATAGTTATAAGGATAGAGACAAGAGTAATAGGGATAGTAATAGTAGAATATGGATAATAATAACAGTCATAGCGATAATAATAATAGTAATAAGGATAATAATAATAGTTTTAGTGCTAATAATAATAGTTATAGTGGTAATAATAATAGTAATAAGCATAATAATAATAGTTATATGGATAGAGACAAGAGTTATAGGGATAGTAATAATAGAATAAGTATAATAATAACAGTCATAGCGATAATAATAATAGTAATAAGGATAATAATAATAGTTTTAGTGCTAATAATAATAGTAATAAGCATAACAATAATAGTTATAAGGACAAAGACAAGAGTAATAGGGATAGTAATAATAGAATAAGTATAATAATAACAGTCATAGCGATAATAATAATAGTTATAGCGATAATAATAATAGTAATAATGATAATAATAATAGTTATAAGGATAAACATAACAGTTATAGTGCTAATTATACTAGTAATAAGGATAATAATAACAGTTATAGCGATAATAATAATAGTAATAAGGACAATGATAATAGTTATAAGGATAAAGTGAAGAGTAATAGGGAAAGTAATAATAGAATAAGGATAATAATAACAGTCATAGCGATAATAATAATAATAGTAAGGATAATAATAATAGTTATAGTGCGAATAATAATAGTAATGAGGATAAACATAATAGTTATAGTGCTAATAATACTAGTAATAAGGATAATAATAGCAGTTATAGCGATAATAATATTTGTAATAAGGGAAATAATAATAATTATCAGGATAAAGACAAGAGTAATAGGGATATTAATAATACAATAAGGATAATAATAACAGTCATATCGATAATAATAATAGTTATAGTGATAATCATAGTTATAAGGATAAAGACAAGACTAATAGGGATAGTAATAATAGAATAAGTATAATAATAACAGTCATAGCGATAATAATAATAGTAATAAGGATAATAATAATAGTTATAGTGGTAATAATAATAGTAATAAGGATAATAATAATAGTTATAAGGATAAAGAGAAGAGTAATAGGGATAGTAATAATAGAATAAGGATAATGATAACAGTCATAGCGATAATAATAATAGTAGTAAGGATAATAATAATAGTTTTAGTGCTAATAACAATAGTAATAAGCATAACAATAGTAGTTATAAGGATAAAGACAAGAGTAATAGGGATATTAATAATACAATAAGGATAATAATAACAGTCATATCGATAATAATAATAGTTATAGTGATAATCATAGTTATAAGGATAAAGACAAGACTAATAGGGATAGTAATAATAGAATAAGGATAATAATAACAGTTATAGCAATAATAATAATAGTAATAAGGATAAACATAATAGTTATAGTGCTAGTAATAATAGTGATAAGGATAATAATAATAGTTATAGCGATAATAATAATAGTAATGAGGATAACAATAATAGTTATAGAGATAATAATAGTAGTAATAAGGATAATAATAACAGTTATAATGATAATAATAATAGTAATAAGGGAAATAATAATAATTATCAGGATAAAGACAAGAGTAATAGGGATAGTAATAATAGAATAAGTATAATAATAACAGTCATAGCGATAATAATAATAGTAATAAGGATAATAATAATAGTTATAAGGATAGTAATAACAGTTATAAGGATAAAGAGAAGAGTAATAGGGATAGTAATAATAGAATAAGTATAATAATAACAGTCATAGCGATAATAATAATAGTAATAAGGATAATAATAATAGTTATAGTGCGAATAATAATAGTAATAAGGATAAACATAACAGTTATAGTGCTAATAATACTAGTAATAAGGATAATAATAACAGTTATAGCGATAATAATAATAGTAATAAGGACAATGATAATAGTTATAAGGATAAAGTGAAGAGTAATAGGGAAAGTAATAATAGAATAAGGATAATAATAACAGTCATAGCGATAATAATAATAATAGTAAGGATAATAATAATAGTTATAGTGCGAATAATAATAGTAATGAGGATAAACATAATAGTTATAGTGCTAATAATACTAGTAATAAGGATAATAATAACAGTCATATCGATAATAATAATAGTTATAGTGATAATCATAGTTATAAGGATAAAGACAAGACTAATAGGGATAGTAATAATAGAATAAGTATAATAATAACAGTCATAGCGATAATAATAATAGTAATAAGGATAATAATAATAGTTATAGTGGTAATAATAATAGTAATAAGCATAATAATAATAGTTATATGGATAGAGACAAGAGTTATAGGGATAGTAATAATAGAATAAGTATAATAATAACAGTCATAGCGATAATAATAATAGTAATAAGGATAATAATAATAGTTTTAGTGCTAATAATAATAGTAATAAGCATAACAATAATAGTTATAAGGACAAAGACAAGAGTAATAGGGATAGTAATAATAGAATAAGTATAATAATAACAGTCATAGCGATAATAATAATAGTTATAGCGATAATAATAATAGTAATAATGATAATAATAATAGTTATAAGGATAAACATAACAGTTATAGTGCTAATTATACTAGTAATAAGGATAATAATAACAGTTATAGCGATAATAATAATAGTAATAAGGACAATGATAATAGTTATAAGGATAAAGTGAAGAGTAATAGGGAAAGTAATAATAGAATAAGGATAATAATAACAGTCATAGCGATAATAATAATAATAGTAAGGATAATAATAATAGTTATAGTGCGAATAATAATAGTAATGAGGATAAACATAATAGTTATAGTGCTAATAATACTAGTAATAAGGATAATAATAGCAGTTATAGCGATAATAATATTTGTAATAAGGGAAATAATAATAATTATCAGGATAAAGACAAGAGTAATAGGGATATTAATAATACAATAAGGATAATAATAACAGTCATATCGATAATAATAATAGTTATAGTGATAATCATAGTTATAAGGATAAAGACAAGACTAATAGGGATAGTAATAATAGAATAAGTATAATAATAACAGTCATAGCGATAATAATAATAGTAATAAGGATAATAATAATAGTTATAGTGGTAATAATAATAGTAATAAGGATAATAATAATAGTTATAAGGATAATAATAATAGTTATAAGGATAAAGAGAAGAGTAATAGGGATAGTAATAATAGAATAAGGATAATGATAACAGTCATAGCGATAATAATAATAGTAGTAAGGATAATAATAATAGTTTTAGTGCTAATAACAATAGTAATAAGCATAACAATAGTAGTTATAAGGATAAAGACAAGAGTAATAGGGATATTAATAATACAATAAGGATAATAATAACAGTCATATCGATAATAATAATAGTTATAGTGATAATCATAGTTATAAGGATAAAGACAAGACTAATAGGGATAGTAATAATAGAATAAGTATAATAATAACAGTCATAGCGATAATAATAATAGTAATAAGGATAATAATAATAGTTATAGTGGTAATAATAATAGTAATAAGCATAATAATAATAGTTATAAGGATAGAGACAAGAGTTATAGGGATAGTAATAATAGAATAAGTATAATAATAACAGTCATAGCGATAATAATAATAGTAATAAGGATAGAGACAAGAGTAATAGGGATAGTAATAATAGAATAAGGATAATAATAACAGTCATAGCGATAATAATAATAGTAGTAAGGATAATAATAACAGTTATAGCGATAATAATAAAAGTAATAAGCATAATAATAATAGTTGTAAGAATAAAGACAAGAGTAATAGGGATATTAATAATGCAATAAGGATAATAATAACAGTCATAGCGATAATAATAATAGTTATAGTGATAATCATAGTTATAAGGATAAAGACAAGACTAATAGGGATAGTAATAATAGAATAAGTATAATAATAACAGTCATAGCGATAATAATAATAGTAATAAGCATAATAATAATAGTTATAGTGCTAATAATAATAGTAATAAGTATAATAATAATAGTTATAAGGATAGAGACAAGAGTAATAGGGATAGTAATAATAGAATAAGTATAATAATAACAGTCATAGCGATAATAATAATAGTTATAAGGATAGAGACAAGAGTAATAGGGATAGTAATAATAGTTATAAGGATAAAGACAAGAGTAATAGGGATAGTAATAATAGAATAACGATAATAATAACAGTCATAGCGATAATAATAATCGTAATAAGGATAATAATAACAGTTATAGCGATAATAATAATAGTAATAAGCATAATAATAATAGTTGTAAGAATAAATACAAGAGTAATAGGGATATTAATAATACAATAAGGATAATAATAACAGTCATAGCGATAATAATAATAGATATAGTGATAATCATAGTTATAAGGATAAAGACAAGACTAATAGGGATAGTAATAATAGAATAAGGATAATAATAACAGTCATAGCGATAATAATAATAGTAATGATGATAACAATAATAGTTATAGAGATAATAATACTAGTAATAAGGATAATAATAACAGTTATAATGATAATAATAATAGTAATAAGGGAAATAATAATAGTTATAAGGATAAAGACAAGAGTAATAGGGATAGTTATAATAGAATAACGATAATAATAACAGTCATAGCGATAATAATAATCGTAGTAAGGATAATAATAATAGTTATAGCGCTAATAATAATAGTAATAAGGATAAACAGAATAGTTATAGTGCGAATAAAAATAGTAATAAGGATAAACATAATAGTTATAGTGCTAATAATACTAGTAATAAGGATAATAATAACAGTTATAGCGATAATAATAATTGTAATATGGGAAATAATAATAATTATCAGGATAAAGACAAGAGTAATAGGGATAGTAATAATACAATAAGGATAATAATAACAGTCATAGCGATAATAATAATAGTTATAGTGATAATCATAGTTATAAGGATAAAGACAAGACTAATAGGGATAGTAATAATAGAATAAGTATAATAATAACAGTCATAGCGATAATAATAATAGTAATAAGGATAATAATAATAGTTTTAGTGCTAATAATAGTAGTAATAAGCATAACAATAATAGTTATAAGCATAAAGACAAGAGTAATAGGGATAGTAATAATAGAATAAGTATAATAATAACAGTCATAGCGATAATAATAATAGTAATAAGGATAATAATAATAGTTATAAGGATAATAATAATAGTTATAAGGATAAAGAGAAGAGTAATAGGGATAGTAATAATAGAATAAGGATAATAATAACAGTCATAGCGATAATAATAATAGTAGTAAGGATAATAATAACAGTTATAGCGATAATAATAAAAGTAATAAGCATAATAATAATAGTTGTAAGAATAAAGACAAGAGTAATAGGGATATTAATAATGCAATAAGGATAATAATAACAGTCATAGCGATAATAATAATAGTTATAGTGATAATCATAGTTATAAGGATAAAGACAAGACTAATAGGGATAGTAATAATAGAATAAGTATAATAATAACAGTCATAGCGATAATAATAATAGTAATAAGCATAATAATAATAGTTATAGTGCTAATAATAATAGTAATAAGTATAATAATAATAGTTATAAGGATAGAGACAAGAGTAATAGGGATAGTAATAATAGAATAAGTATAATAATAACAGTCATAGCGATAATAATAATAGTTATAAGGATAGAGACAAGAGTAATAGGGATAGTAATAATAGTTATAAGGATAAAGACACGAGTAATAGGGATAGTAATAATAGAATAACGATAATAATAACAGTCATAGCGATAATAATAATCGTAATAAGGATAATAATAACAGTTATAGCGATAATAATAATAGTAATAAGCATAATAATAATAGTTGTAAGAATAAATACAAGAGTAATAGGGATATTAATAATACAATAAGGATAATAATAACAGTCATAGCGATAATAATAATAGATATAGTGATAATCATAGTTATAAGGATAAAGACAAGACTAATAGGGATAGTAATAATAGAATAAGGATAATAATAACAGTCATAGCGATAATAATAATAGTAATGATGATAACAATAATAGTTATAGAGATAATAATACTAGTAATAAGGATAATAATAACAGTTATAATGATAATAATAATAGTAATAAGGGAAATAATAATAGTTATAAGGATAAAGACAAGAGTAATAGGGATAGTTATAATAGAATAACGATAATAATAACAGTCATAGCGATAATAATAATCGTAGTAAGGATAATAATAATAGTTATAGCGCTAATAATAATAGTAATAAGGATAAACAGAATAGTTATAGTGCGAATAAAAATAGTAATAAGGATAAACATAATAGTTATAGTGCTAATAATACTAGTAATAAGGATAATAATAACAGTTATAGCGATAATAATAATTGTAATATGGGAAATAATAATAATTATCAGGATAAAGACAAGAGTAATAGGGATAGTAATAATACAATAAGGATAATAATAACAGTCATAGCGATAATAATAATAGTTATAGTGATAATCATAGTTATAAGGATAAAGACAAGACTAATAGGGATAGTAATAATAGAATAAGTATAATAATAACAGTCATAGCGATAATAATAATAGTAATAAGGATAATAATAATAGTTTTAGTGCTAATAATAGTAGTAATAAGCATAACAATAATAGTTATAAGCATAAAGACAAGAGTAATAGGGATAGTAATAATAGAATAAGTATAATAATAACAGTCATAGCGATAATAATAATAGTAATAAGGATAATAATAATAGTTATAAGGATAATAATAATAGTTATAAGGATAAAGAGAAGAGTAATAGGGATAGTAATAATAGAATAAGGATAATAATAACAGTCATAGCGATAATAATAATAGTAGTAAGGATAATAATAATAGTTTTAGTGCTAATAACAATAGTAATAAGCATAACAATAATAGTTATAAGGATAAAGACAAGAGTAATAGGGATAGTAATAATAGAATAAGTATAATAATAACAGTCATAGCGATAATAATAATAGTAATAAGGATAATAATAATAGTTATAGTGCGAATAATAATAGTAATAAGGATAAACATAACAGTTATAGTGCTAATAATACTAGTAATAAGGATAATAATAACAGTTATAGCGATAATAATAATAGTAATAAGGACAATGATAATAGTTATAAGGATAAAGTGAAGAGTAATAGGGAAAGTAATAATAGAATAAGGATAATAATAACAGTCATAGCGATAATAATAATAATAGTAAGGATTATAATAATAGTTATAGTGCGAATAATAATAGTAATGAGGATAAACATAATAGTTATAGTGCTAATAATACTAGTAATAAGGATAATAATAGCAGTTATAGCGATAATAATAATTGTAATAAGGGAAACAATAATAATTATCAGGATAAAGACAAGAGTAATAGGGATAGTAATAATAGAATAAGTATAATAATAACAGTCATAACGATAATAATAATAGTAATAAGGATAATAATAATAGTTATAGCGATAATAATAATAGTAATAAGCATAACAATAATAGTTATAAGGACAAAGACAAGAGTAATAGGGATAGTAATAATAGAATAAGTATAATAATAACAGTCATAGCGATAATAATAATAGTTATAGCGATAATAATAATAGTAATAATGATAATAATAATAGTTATAAGGATAAAGACAAGAGTAATAGGGATAGTAATAATAGAATAAGGATAATAATAACAGTTATGGCAATAATAATAATAGTAGTAAGGATAATAATAATAGTTATAGCGATAATAATAATAGTAATAAGCATATTAATAATAGTTATAAGGATAGAGACAAGAGTAATAGGGATAGTAATAGTAGAATATGGATAATAATAACAGTCATAGCGATAATAATAATAGTAATAAGGATAATAATAATAGTTTTAGTGCTAATAATAATAGTTTTAGTGCTAATAATAATAGTAATAAGCATAACAATAATAGTTATAAGGATAAAGACAAGAGTAATAGGGATAGTAATAATAGAATAAGTATAATAATAACAGTCATAGCGATAATAATAATAGTAATAAGGATAATAATAATAGTTATAAGGATAATAATAATAGTTATAAGGATACAGAGAAGAGTAATAGGGATAGTAATAATAGAATAAGGATAATAATAACAGTTATGGTAATAATAATAGTAATAAGGATAAACATAATAGTTATAGTGCGAATAAAAATAGTAATAAGGATAAACATAATAGTTATAGTGCTAATAATACTAGTAATAAGGATAATAATAACAGTTATAGCGATAATAATAATTGTAATATGGGAAATAATAATAATTTTCAGGATAAAGACAAGAGTAATAGGGATAGTAATAATACAATAAGGATAATAATAACAGTCATAGTGATAATAATAATAGTTATAGTGATAATCATAGTTATAAGGATAAAGACAAGACTAATAGGGATAGTAATAATAGAATAAGTATAATAATAACAGTCATAGCGATAATAATAATAGTAATAAGGATAATAATAATAGTTTTAGTGCTAATAATAGTAGTAATAAGCATAACAATAATAGTTATAAGGATAAAGACAAGAGTAATAGGGATAGTAATAATAGAATAAGTATAATAATAACAGTCAAAGCGATAATAATAATAGTAATAACGATAATAATAATAGTTATAAGGATAATCATAATAGTTATAAGGATAAAGAGAAGAGTAATAGGGATAGTAATAATAGAATAAGGATAATAATAACAGTTATAGCAATAATAATAATAGTAATAAGGATAAACATAATAGTTATAGTGCTAGTAATAATAGTGATAAGGATACTAATAATAGTTATAGCGATAATAATAATAGTAATGAGGATAACAATAATAGTTATAGAGATAATAATAGTAGTAATAAGGATAATAATAACAGTTATAATGATAATAATAATAGTAATAAGGGAAATAATAATAATTATCAGGATAAAGACAAGAGTAATAGGGATAGTAATAATAGAATAAGTATAATAATAACAGTCATAGCGATAATAATAATAGTAATAAGGATAATAATAATAGTTATAAGGATAGTAATAACAGTTATAAGGATAAAGAGAAGAGTAATAGGGATAGTAATAATAGAATAAGTATAATAATAACAGTCATAGCGATAATAATAATAGTAATAAGGATAATAATAATAGTTATAGTGCGAATAATAATAGTAATAAGGATAAACATAACAGTTATAGTGCTAATAATACTAGTAATAAGGATAATAATAACAGTTATAGCGATAATAATAATAGTAATAAGGACAATGATAATAGTTATAAGGATAAAGTGAAGAGTAATAGGGAAAGTAATAATAGAATAAGGATAATAATAACAGTCATAGCGATAATAATAATAATAGTAAGGATAATAATAATAGTTATAGTGCGAATAATAATAGTAATGAGGATAAACATAATAGTTATAGTGCTAATAATACTAGTAATAAGGATAATAATAACAGTCATATCGATAATAATAATAGTTATAGTGATAATCATAGTTATAAGGATAAAGACAAGACTAATAGGGATAGTAATAATAGAATAAGTATAATAATAACAGTCATAGCGATAATAATAATAGTAATAAGGATAATAATAATAGTTATAGTGGTAATAATAATAGTAATAAGCATAATAATAATAGTTATATGGATAGAGACAAGAGTTATAGGGATAGTAATAATAGAATAAGTATAATAATAACAGTCATAGCGATAATAATAATAGTAATAAGGATAATAATAATAGTTTTAGTGCTAATAATAATAGTAATAAGCATAACAATAATAGTTATAAGGACAAAGACAAGAGTAATAGGGATAGTAATAATAGAATAAGTATAATAATAACAGTCATAGCGATAATAATAATAGTTATAGCGATAATAATAATAGTAATAACGATAATAATAATAGTTATAAGGATAAAGACAAGAGTAATAGGGATAGTAATAATAGAATAAGGATAATAATAACAGTCATAGCGATAATGATAATAGTAGTAAGGATAATAATAATAGTTATAGCGATAATAATAATAGTAATAAGCATATTAATAATAGTTATAAGGATAGAGACAAGAGTAATAGGGATAGTAATAGTAGAATAAGGATAATAATAACAGTCATAGCGATAATATTAATAGTAATAAGGATAATAATAATAGTTTTAGTGCTAATAATAATAGTAATAAGCATAACAATAATAGTTATAAGGATAAAGACAAGAGTAATAGGGATAGTAATAATAGAATAAGTATAATAATAACAGTCATAGCGATAATAATAATAGTAATAAGGATAATAATAATAGTTATAAGGATAATAATAATAGTTATAAGGATAAAGAGAAGAGTAATAGGGATAGTAATAATAGAATAAGGATAATAATAACAGTTATGGCAATAATAATAATAGTAATAAGGATAAACATAATAGTTATAGTGCGAGTAAAAATAGTAATAAGGATAAACATAATAGTTATAGTGCTAATAATACTAGTAATAAGGATAATAATAACAGTTATAGCGATAATAATAATTGTAATATGGGAAATAATAATAATTATCAGGATAAAGACAAGAGTAATAGGGATATTAATAATACAATAAGGATAATAATAACAGTCATATCGATAATAATAATAGTTATAGTGATAATCATAGTTATAAGGATAGAGGCAAGAGTAATAGGGATAGTAATAATAGAATAAGGAAAATAATAACAGTCATAGCGATAATAATAATAGTAGTAAGGATAATAATAACAGTTATAGCGATAATAATAATAGTAATAAGCATAATAATAATAGTTGTAAGGATAAAGACAAGAGTAATAGGGATATTAATAATACAATAAGGATAATAATAACAGTCATAGCGATAATAATAATAGTAATAACGATAATAATAATAGTTTTAGTGCTAATAATAATAGTTTTAGTGCTAATAATAATAGTAATAAGCATAACAATAATAGTTATAGCGATAATAATAATTGTAATAAGGGAAATAATAATAATTATCAGGATAAAGAGAAGAGTAATAGGGATAGTAATAATAGAATAAGGATAATAATAACAGTCATAGCGATAATAATAATAGTAGTAAGGATAATTATAATAGTTTTAGTGCTAATAACAATAGTAATAAGCATAACAATAATAGTTATAAGGATAAAGACAAGAGCAATAGGGATAGTAACAATAGAATAAGTATAATAATAACAGTCATAGCGATAATAATAATAGTAATAAGGATAATAATAATAGTTTTAGTGCTAATAATAATAGTAATAAGCATAACAATAATAGTTATAAGGACAAAGACAAGAGTAATAGGGATAGTAATAATAGAATAAGTATAATAATAACAGTCATAGCGATAATAATAATAGTTATAGCGATAATAATAATAGTAATAACGATAATAATAATAGTTATAAGGATAAAGACAAGAGTAATAGGGATAGTAATAATAGAATAAGGATAATAATAACAGTTATAGCGATAATGATAATAGTAGTAAGGATAATAATAATAGTTATAGCGATAATAATAATAGTAATAAGCATATTAATAATAGTTATAAGGATAGAGACAAGAGTAATAGGGATAGTAATAGTAGAATAAGGATAATAATAACAGTCATAGCGATAATAATAATAGTAATAAGGATAATAATAATAGTTTTGGTGCTAATAATAATAGTTTTAGTGCTAATAATAATAGTAATAAGCATAACAATAATAGTTATAAGGATAAAGACAAGAGTAATAGGGATAGTAATAATAGAATAAGTATAATAATAACAGTCATAGCGATAATAATAATAGTAATAAGGATAATAATAATAGTTATAAGGATAATAATAATAGTTATAAGGATAAAGAGGAGAGTAATAGGGATAGTAATAATAGAATAAGGATAATAATAACAGTTATGGCAATAATAATAATAGTAATAAGGATAAACATAATAGTTATAGTGCGAATAAAAATACTAATAAGGATAAACATAATAGTTATAGTGCTAGTAATAATAGTGATAAGGATAATAATAATAGTTATAGCGATAATAATAATAGTAATGAGGATAACAATAATAGTTATAGAGATAATAATACTAGTAATAAGGATAATAATAACAGTTATAATGATAATAATAATAGTAATAAGGGAAATAATAATAATTATCAGGATAAAGACAAGAGTAATAGGGATAGTAATAATAGAATAAGTATAATAATAACAGTCAGAGCGATAATAATAATAGTAATAAGGATAATAATAATAGTTATAAGGATAGTAATAACAGTTATAAGGATAAAGAGAAGAGTAATAGGGATAGTAATAATAGAATAAGGATAATAATAACAGTCATAGCGATAATAATAATATTAGTAAGGATAATAATAACAGTCATAACGATAACAATAATAGTTATAGCGATAATAATAATAGTTATAAGGATAAAGACAAGAGTAATAGGGATAGTAATAATAGAATAAGGATAATAATAACAGTCATAGCGATAATATTAATAGTTATAGCGATAATAATAATAGTAATAAGGATAATAGTTATAAGGATCAAGACAAGAGTAATAGGGATAGTAATAATAGAATAAGGATAATAATAACAGTCATAGCGATAATATTAATAGTTATAGCGATAATAATAATAGCAATAAGGATAATAATAATAGTTATAAGGATCAAGACAAGAGTAATAGGGATAGTAATAATAGAATAAGGATAATAATAACAGTCATAGCGATAATAATAATAGTAATAAGCATATTAATAATAGCTATAAGGATAGAGACAAGAGTAATAGGGATAGTAATATTAGAATAAGGATAATAATAACAGTCATAGCGATAATAATAGTAATAAGGATAATAATAATAGTTATAGCGCTAATAATAATAGTAATAAGGATAAACATAATAGTTATAGTGCGTATAAAAATAGTAATAAGGATAAACATAATAGTTATAGTGCTAATAATACTAGTAATAAGGATAATAATAACAGTTATAGCGATAATAATAATTGTAATATGGGAAATAATAATAATTATCAGGATAAAGACAAGAGTAATAGGGATAGTAATAATACAATAAGGATAATAATAATAGTAATAAGGATAATAATAATAGTTATAAGGATAAAGACAAGGGTAATAGGGATAGTAATAATAGAATAAGGATAATAATAACAGTTATAGCAATAATAATAATAGTAATAAGGATAAACATAATAGTTATAGAGCTGGTAATAATAGTGATAAGGATAATAATAATAGTTATAGCGATAATAATAATAGTAATGAGGATAACAATAATAGTTATAGAGATAATAATACTAGTAATACGGATAATAATAACAGTTATAATGATAATAATAATAGTAATAAGGGAAATAATAATAGTTATAAGGATAAAGACAAGAGTAATGGGGATAGTAATAATAGAATAAGTATAATAATAACAGTCATAGCGATAATAATAATAGTAATAAGGATAATAATAATAGTTTTAGTGCTAATAATAGTAGTAATAAGCATAACAATAATAGTTATAAGGATAAAGACAAGAGTAATAGGGATAGTAATAATAGAATAAGTATAATAATAACAGTCAAAGCGATAATAATAATAGTAATAACGATAATAATAATAGTTATAAGGATAATCATAATAGTTATAAGGATAAAGAGAAGAGTAATAGGGATAGTAATAATAGAATAAGGATAATAATAACAGTTATAGCAATAATAATAATAGTAATAAGGATAAACATAATAGTTATAGTGCTAGTAATAATAGTGATAAGGATACTAATAATAGTTATAGCGATAATAATAATAGTAATGAGGATAACAATAATAGTTATAGAGATAATAATAGTAGTAATAAGGATAATAATAACAGTTATAATGATAATAATAATAGTAATAAGGGAAATAATAATAATTATCAGGATAAAGACAAGAGTAATAGGGATAGTAATAATAGAATAAGTATAATAATAACAGTCATAGCGATAATAATAATAGTAATAAGGATAATAATAATAGTTATAAGGATAGTAATAACAGTTATAAGGATAAAGAGAAGAGTAATAGGGATAGTAATAATAGAATAAGTATAATAATAACAGTCATAGCGATAATAATAATAGTAATAAGGATAATAATAATAGTTATAGTGCGAATAATAATAGTAATAAGGATAAACATAACAGTTATAGTGCTAATAATACTAGTAATAAGGATAATAATAACAGTTATAGCGATAATAATAATAGTAATAAGGACAATGATAATAGTTATAAGGATAAAGTGAAGAGTAATAGGGAAAGTAATAATAGAATAAGGATAATAATAACAGTCATAGCGATAATAATAATAATAGTAAGGATAATAATAATAGTTATAGTGCGAATAATAATAGTAATGAGGATAAACATAATAGTTATAGTGCTAATAATACTAGTAATAAGGATAATAATAACAGTCATATCGATAATAATAATAGTTATAGTGATAATCATAGTTATAAGGATAAAGACAAGACTAATAGGGATAGTAATAATAGAATAAGTATAATAATAACAGTCATAGCGATAATAATAATAGTAATAAGGATAATAATAATAGTTATAGTGGTAATAATAATAGTAATAAGCATAATAATAATAGTTATATGGATAGAGACAAGAGTTATAGGGATAGTAATAATAGAATAAGTATAATAATAACAGTCATAGCGATAATAATAATAGTAATAAGGATAATAATAATAGTTTTAGTGCTAATAATAATAGTAATAAGCATAACAATAATAGTTATAAGGACAAAGACAAGAGTAATAGGGATAGTAATAATAGAATAAGTATAATAATAACAGTCATAGCGATAATAATAATAGTTATAGCGATAATAATAATAGTAATAACGATAATAATAATAGTTATAAGGATAAAGACAAGAGTAATAGGGATAGTAATAATAGAATAAGGATAATAATAACAGTCATAGCGATAATGATAATAGTAGTAAGGATAATAATAATAGTTATAGCGATAATAATAATAGTAATAAGCATATTAATAATAGTTATAAGGATAGAGACAAGAGTAATAGGGATAGTAATAGTAGAATAAGGATAATAATAACAGTCATAGCGATAATATTAATAGTAATAAGGATAATAATAATAGTTTTAGTGCTAATAATAATAGTAATAAGCATAACAATAATAGTTATAAGGATAAAGACAAGAGTAATAGGGATAGTAATAATAGAATAAGTATAATAATAACAGTCATAGCGATAATAATAATAGTAATAAGGATAATAATAATAGTTATAAGGATAATAATAATAGTTATAAGGATAAAGAGAAGAGTAATAGGGATAGTAATAATAGAATAAGGATAATAATAACAGTTATGGCAATAATAATAATAGTAATAAGGATAAACATAATAGTTATAGTGCGAGTAAAAATAGTAATAAGGATAAACATAATAGTTATAGTGCTAATAATACTAGTAATAAGGATAATAATAACAGTTATAGCGATAATAATAATTGTAATATGGGAAATAATAATAATTATCAGGATAAAGACAAGAGTAATAGGGATATTAATAATACAATAAGGATAATAATAACAGTCATATCGATAATAATAATAGTTATAGTGATAATCATAGTTATAAGGATAGAGGCAAGAGTAATAGGGATAGTAATAATAGAATAAGGAAAATAATAACAGTCATAGCGATAATAATAATAGTAGTAAGGATAATAATAACAGTTATAGCGATAATAATAATAGTAATAAGCATAATAATAATAGTTGTAAGGATAAAGACAAGAGTAATAGGGATATTAATAATACAATAAGGATAATAATAACAGTCATAGCGATAATAATAATAGTAATAACGATAATAATAATAGTTTTAGTGCTAATAATAATAGTTTTAGTGCTAATAATAATAGTAATAAGCATAACAATAATAGTTATAGCGATAATAATAATTGTAATAAGGGAAATAATAATAATTATCAGGATAAAGAGAAGAGTAATAGGGATAGTAATAATAGAATAAGGATAATAATAACAGTCATAGCGATAATAATAATAGTAGTAAGGATAATTATAATAGTTTTAGTGCTAATAACAATAGTAATAAGCATAACAATAATAGTTATAAGGATAAAGACAAGAGCAATAGGGATAGTAACAATAGAATAAGTATAATAATAACAGTCATAGCGATAATAATAATAGTAATAAGGATAATAATAATAGTTATAGTGCGAATAATAACAGTAATAAGGATAAACATAACAGTTATAGTGCTAATTATACTAGTAATAAGGATAATAATAACAGTTATAGCGATAATAATAATAGTAATAAGGACAATGATAATAGTTATAAGGATAAAGTGAAGAGTAATAGGGAAAGTAATAATAGAATAAGGATAATAATAACAGTCATAGCGATAATAATAATAATAGTAAGGATAATAATAATAGTTATAGTGCGAATAATAATAGTAATGAGGATAAACATAATAGTTATAGTGCTAATAATACTAGTAATAAGGATAATAATAGCAGTTATAGCGATAATAATATTTGTAATAAGGGAAATAATAATAATTATCAGGATAAAGACAAGAGTAATAGGGATATTAATAATACAATAAGGATAATAATAACAGTCATATCGATAATAATAATAGTTATAGTGATAATCATAGTTATAAGGATAAAGACAAGACTAATAGGGATAGTAATAATAGAATAAGTATAATAATAACAGTCATAGCGATAATAATAATAGTAATAAGGATAATAATAATAGTTATAGTGGTAATAATAATAGTAATAAGCATAATAATAATAGTTATAAGGATAGAGACAAGAGCAATAGGGATAGTAATAATAGAATAAGTATAATAATAACAGTCATAGCGATAATAATAATAGTAATAAGGATAATAATAATAGTTTTAGTGCTAATAATAATAGTAATAAGCATAACAATAATAGTTATAAGGACAAAGACAAGAGTAATAGGGATAGTAATAATAGAATAAGTATAATAATAACAGTCATAGCGATAATAATAATAGTTATAGCGATAATAATAATAGTAATAACGATAATAATAATAGTTATAAGGATAAAGACAAGAGTAATAGGGATAGTAATAATAGAATAAGGATAATAATAACAGTCATAGCGATAATGATAATAGTAGTAAGGATAATAATAATAGTTATAGCGATAATAATAATAGTAATAAGCATATTAATAATAGTTATAAGGATAGAGACAAGAGTAATAGGGATAGTAATAGTAGAATAAGGATAATAATAACAGTCATAGCGATAATAATAATAGTAATAAGGATAATAATAATAGTTTTGGTGCTAATAATAATAGTTTTAGTGCTAATAATAATAGTAATAAGCATAACAATAATAGTTATAAGGATAAAGACAAGAGTAATAGGGATAGTAATAATAGAATAAGTATAATAATAACAGTCATAGCGATAATAATAATAGTAATAAGGATAATAATAATAGTTATAAGGATAATAATAATAGTTATAAGGATAAAGAGGAGAGTAATAGGGATAGTAATAATAGAATAAGGATAATAATAACAGTTATGGCAATAATAATAATAGTAATAAGGATAAACATAATAGTTATAGTGCGAATAAAAATACTAATAAGGATAAACATAATAGTTATAGTGCTAGTAATAATAGTGATAAGGATAATAATAATAGTTATAGCGATAATAATAATAGTAATGAGGATAACAATAATAGTTATAGAGATAATAATACTAGTAATAAGGATAATAATAACAGTTATAATGATAATAATAATAGTAATAAGGGAAATAATAATAATTATCAGGATAAAGACAAGAGTAATAGGGATAGTAATAATAGAATAAGTATAATAATAACAGTCAGAGCGATAATAATAATAGTAATAAGGATAATAATAATAGTTATAATGATAGTAATAACAGTTATAAGGATAAAGAGAAGAGTAATAGGGATAGTAATAATAGAATAAGGATAATAATAACAGTCATAGCGATAATAATAATATTAGTAAGGATAATAATAACAGTCATAACGATAACAATAATAGTTATAGCGATAATAATAATAGTTATAAGGATAAAGACAAGAGTAATAGGGATAGTAATAATAGAATAAGGATAATAATAACAGTCATAGCGATAATATTAATAGTTATAGCGATAATAATAATAGTAATAAGGATAATAGTTATAAGGATCAAGACAAGAGTAATAGGGATAGTAATAATAGAATAAGGATAATAATAACAGTCATAGCGATAATATTAATAGTTATAGCGATAATAATAATAGCAATAAGGATAATAATAATAGTTATAAGGATCAAGACAAGAGTAATAGGGATAGTAATAATAGAATAAGGATAATAATAACAGTCATAGCGATAATAATAATAGTAATAAGCATATTAATAATAGCTATAAGGATAGAGACAAGAGTAATAGGGATAGTAATATTAGAATAAGGATAATAATAACAGTCATAGCGATAATAATAGTAATAAGGATAATAATAATAGTTATAGCGCTAATAATAATAGTAATAAGGATAAACATAATAGTTATAGTGCGTATAAAAATAGTAATAAGGATAAACATAATAGTTATAGTGCTAATAATACTAGTAATAAGGATAATAATAACAGTTATAGCGATAATAATAATTGTAATATGGGAAATAATAATAATTATCAGGATAAAGACAAGAGTAATAGGGATAGTAATAATACAATAAGGATAATAATAATAGTAATAAGGATAATAATAATAGTTATAAGGATAAAGACAAGGGTAATAGGGATAGTAATAATAGAATAAGGATAATAATAACAGTTATAGCAATAATAATAATAGTAATAAGGATAAACATAATAGTTATAGAGCTGGTAATAATAGTGATAAGGATAATAATAATAGTTATAGCGATAATAATAATAGTAATGAGGATAACAATAATAGTTATAGAGATAATAATACTAGTAATACGGATAATAATAACAGTTATAATGATAATAATAATAGTAATAAGGGAAATAATAATAGTTATAAGGATAAAGACAAGAGTAATGGGGATAGTAATAATAGAATAAGTATAATAATAACAGTCATAGCGATAATAATATTAGTAATAAGGATAATAATAATAGTTATAAGGTTAATAATAATAGTTATAAGGATAAAGAGAAGAGTAATAGGGATAGTAATAATAGAATAAGGATAATAATAACAGTCATAGCGATAATAATAATAGTAGTAAGGATAATAATAATAGTTTTAGTGCTAATAACAATAGTAATAAGCATAACAATAATAGTTATAAGGATAAAGACAAGAGCAATAGGGATAGTAATAATAGAATAAGTATAATAATAACAGTCATAGCGATAATAATAATAGTAATAAGGATAATAATAATAGTTATAGTGCGAATAATAACAGTAATAAGGATAAACATAACAGTTATAGTGCTAATTATACTAGTAATAAGGATAATAATAACAGTTATAGCGATAATAATAATAGTAATAAGGACAATGATAATAGTTATAAGGATAAAGTGAAGAGTAATAGGGAAAGTAATAATAGAATAAGGATAATAATAACAGTCATAGCGATAATAATAATAATAGTAAGGATAATAATAATAGTTATAGTGCGAATAATAATAGTAATGAGGATAAACATAATAGTTATAGTGCTAATAATACTAGTAATAAGGATAATAATAGCAGTTATAGCGATAATAATATTTGTAATAAGGGAAATAATAATAATTATCAGGATAAAGACAAGAGTAATAGGGATATTAATAATACAATAAGGATAATAATAACAGTCATATCGATAATAATAATAGTTATAGTGATAATCATAGTTATAAGCATAAAGACAAGACTAATAGGGATAGTAATAATAGAATAAGTATAATAATAACAGTCATAGCGATAATAATAATAGTAATAAGGATAATAATAATAGTTATGGTGGTAATAATAATAGTAATAAGCATAATAATAATAGTTATAAGGATAGAGACAAGAGTTATAGGGATAGTAATAATAGAATAAGTATAATAATAACAGTCATAGCGATAATAATAATAGTAATAAGGATAATAATAATGGTTTTAGTGCTAATAATAATAGTAATAAGCATAACAATAATAGTTATAAGGACAAAGACAAGAGTAATAGGGATAGTAATAATAGAATAAGTATAATAATAACAGTCATAGCGATAATAATAATAGTTATAGCGATAATAATAATAGTAATAATGATAATAATAATAGTTATAAGGATAAAGACAAGAGTAATAGGGATAGTAATAATAGAATAAGGATAATAATAACAGTCATAGCGATAATAATAATAGTAGTAAGGATAATAATAATAGTTATAGCGATAATAATAATAGTAATAAGCATATTAATAATAGTTATAAGGATAGAGACAAGAGTAATAGGGATAGTAATAGTAGAATAAGGATAATAATAACAGTCATAGCGATAATAATAATAGTAATAAGGATAATAATAATAGTTTGGGTGCTAATAATAATAGTTTTAGTGCTAATAATAATAGTAATAAGCATAACAATAATAGTTATAAGGATAAAGACAAGAGTAATAGGGATAGTAATAATAGAATAAGTATAATAATAACAGTCATAGCGATAATAATAATAGTAATAAGGATAATAATAATAGTTATAAGGATAATAATAATAGTTATAAGGATAAAGAGGAGAGTAATAGGGATAGTAATAATAGAATAAGGATAATAATAACAGTTATGGCAATAATAATAATAGTAATAAGGATAAACATAATAGTTATAGTGCGAATAAAAATACTAATAAGGATAAACATAATAGTTATAGTGCTAGTAATAATAGTGATAAGGATAATAATAATAGTTATAGCGATAATAATAATAGTAATGAGGATAACAATAATAGTTATAGAGATAATAATACTAGTAATAAGGATAATAATAACAGTTATAATGATAATAATAATAGTAATAAGGGAAATAATAATAATTATCAGGATAAAGACAAGAGTAATAGGGATAGTAATAATAGAATAAGTATAATAATAACAGTCATAGCGATAATAATAATAGTAATAAGGATAATAATAATAGTTATAAGGATAGTAATAACAGTTATAAGGATAAAGAGAAGAGTAATAGGGATAGTAATAATAGAATAAGGATAATAATAACAGTCATAGCGATAATAATAATATTAGTAAGGATAATAATAACAGTCATAACGATAACAATAATAGTTATAGCGATAATAATAATAGTTATAAGGATAAAGACAAGAGTAATAGGGATAGTAATAATAGAATAAGGATAATAATAACAGTCATAGCGATAATATTAATAGTTATAGCGATAATAATAATAGTAATAAGGATAATAGTTATAAGGATCAAGACAAGAGTAATAGGGATAGTAATAATAGAATAAGGATAATAATAACAGTCATAGCGATAATATTAATAGTTATAGCGATAATAATAATAGCAATAAGGATAATAATAATAGTTATAAGGATCAAGACAAGAGTAATAGGGATAGTAATAATAGAATAAGGATAATAATAACAGTCATAGCGATAATAATAATAGTAATAAGCATATTAATAATAGCTATAAGGATAGAGACAAGAGTAATAGGGATAGTAATATTAGAATAAGGATAATAATAACAGTCATAGCGATAATAATAGTAATAAGGATAATAATAATAGTTATAGCGCTAATAATAATAGTAATAAGGATAAACATAATAGTTATAGTGCGTATAGAAATAGTAATAAGGATAAACATAATAGTTATAGTGCTAATAATACTAGTAATAAGGATAATAATAACAGTTATAGCGATAATAATAATTGTAATATGGGAAATAATAATAATTATCAGGATAAAGACAAGAGTAATAGGGATAGTAATAATACAATAAGGATAATAATAATAGTAATAAGGATAATAATAATAGTTATAAGGATAAAGACAAGGGTAATAGGGATAGTAATAATAGAATAAGGATAATAATAACAGTTATAGCAATAATAATAATAGTAATAAGGATAAACATAATAGTTATAGAGCTGGTAATAATAGTGATAAGGATAATAATAATAGTTATAGCGATAATAATAATAGTAATGAGGATAACAATAATAGTTATAGAGATAATAATACTAGTAATACGGATAATAATAACAGTTATAATGATAATAATAATAGTAATAAGGGAAATAATAATAGTTATAAGGATAAAGACAAGAGTAATGGGGATAGTAATAATAGAATAAGTATAATAATAACAGTCATAGCGATAATAATATTAGTAATAAGGATAATAATAATAGTTATAAGGATAATAATAATAGTTATAAGGATAAAGAGAAGAGTAATAGGGATAGTAATAATAGAATAAGGATAATAATAACAGTCATAGCGATAATAATAATAGTAGTAAGGATAATAATAATAGTTTTAGTGCTAATAACAATAGTAATAAGCATAACAATAATAGTTATAAGGATAAAGACAAGAGCAATAGGGATAGTAATAATAGAATAAGTATAATAATAACAGTCATAGCGATAATAATAATAGTAATAAGGATAATAATAATAGTTATAGTGCGAATAATAACAGTAATAAGGATAAACATAACAGTTATAGTGCTAATTATACTAGTAATAAGGATAATAATAACAGTTATAGCGATAATAATAATAGTAATAAGGACAATGATAATAGTTATAAGGATAAAGTGAAGAGTAATAGGGAAAGTAATAATAGAATAAGGATAATAATAACAGTCATAGCGATAATAATAATAATAGTAAGGATAATAATAATAGTTATAGTGCGAATAATAATAGTAATGAGGATAAACATAATAGTTATAGTGCTAATAATACTAGTAATAAGGATAATAATAGCAGTTATAGCGATAATAATATTTGTAATAAGGGAAATAATAATAATTATCAGGATAAAGACAAGAGTAATAGGGATATTAATAATACAATAAGGATAATAATAACAGTCATATCGATAATAATAATAGTTATAGTGATAATCATAGTTATAAGGATAAAGACAAGACTAATAGGGATAGTAATAATAGAATAAGTATAATAATAACAGTCATAGCGATAATAATAATAGTAATAAGGATAATAATAATAGTTATAGTGGTAATAATAATAGTAATAAGCATAATAATAATAGTTATAAGGATAGAGACAAGAGTTATAGGGATAGTAATAATAGAATAAGTATAATAATAACAGTCATAGCGATAATAATAATAGTAATAAGGATAATAATAATGGTTTTAGTGCTAATAATAATAGTAATAAGCATAACAATAATAGTTATAAGGACAAAGACAAGAGTAATAGGGATAGTAATAATAGAATAAGTATAATAATAACAGTCATAGCGATAATAATAATAGTTATAGCGATAATAATAATAATAATAATGATAATAATAATAGTTATAAGGATAAAGACAAGAGTAATAGGGATAGTAATAATAGAATAAGGATAATAATAACAGTCATAGCGATAATAATAATAGTAGTAAGGATAATAATAATAGTTATAGCGATAATAATAATAGTAATAAGCATATTAATAATAGTTATAAGGATAGAGACAAGAGTAATAGGGATAGTAATAGTAGAATAAGGATAATAATAACAGTCATAGCGATAATAATAATAGTAATAAGGATAATAATAATAGTTTTGGTGCTAATAATAATAGTTTTAGTGCTAATAATAATAGTAATAAGCATAACAATAATAGTTATAAGGATAAAGACAAGAGTAATAGGGATAGTAATAATAGAATAAGTATAATAATAACAGTCATAGCGATAATAATAATAGTAATAAGGATAATAATAATAGTTATAAGGATAATAATAATAGTTATAAGGATAAAGAGGAGAGTAATAGGGATAGTAATAATAGAATAAGGATAATAATAACAGTTATGGCAATAATAATAATAGTAATAAGGATAAACATAATAGTTATAGTGCGAATAAAAATACTAATAAGGATAAACATAATAGTTATAGTGCTAGTAATAATAGTGATAAGGATAATAATAATAGTTATAGCGATAATAATAATAGTAATGAGGATAACAATAATAGTTATAGAGATAATAATACTAGTAATAAGGATAATAATAACAGTTATAATGATAATAATAATAGTAATAAGGGAAATAATAATAATTATCAGGATAAAGACAAGAGTAATAGGGATAGTAATAATAGAATAAGTATAATAATAACAGTCATAGCGATAATAATAATAGTAATAAGGATAATAATAATAGTTATAAGGATAGTAATAACAGTTATAAGGATAAAGAGAAGAGTAATAGGGATAGTAATAATAGAATAAGGATAATAATAACAGTCATAGCGATAATAATAATATTAGTAAGGATAATAATAACAGTCATAACGATAACAATAATAGTTATAGCGATAATAATAATAGTTATAAGGATAAAGACAAGAGTAATAGGGATAGTAATAATAGAATAAGGATAATAATAACAGTCATAGCGATAATATTAATAGTTATAGCGATAATAATAATAGTAATAAGGATAATAGTTATAAGGATCAAGACAAGAGTAATAGGGATAGTAATAATAGAATAAGGATAATAATAACAGTCATAGCGATAATAATAATAGTAATAAGCATATTAATAATAGCTATAAGGATAGAGACAAGAGTAATAGAGATAGTAATATTAGAATAAGGATAATAATAACAGTCATAGCGATAATAATAGTAATAAGGATAATAATAATAGTTATAGCGCTAATAATAATAGTAATAAGGATAAACATAATAGTTATAGTGCGTATAAAAATAGTAATAAGGATAAACATAATAGTTATAGTGCTAATAATACTAGTAATAAGGATAATAATAACAGTTATAGCGATAATAATAATTGTAATATGGGAAATAATAATAATTATCAGGATAAAGACAAGAGTAATAGGGATAGTAATAATACAATAAGGATAATAATAATAGTAATAAGGATAATAATAATAGTTATAAGGATAAAGACAAGGGTAATAGGGATAGTAATAATAGAATAAGGATAATAATAACAGTTATAGCAATAATAATAATAGTAATAAGGATAAACATAATAGTTATAGAGCTGGTAATAATAGTGATAAGGATAATAATAATAGTTATAGCGATAATAATAATAGTAATGAGGATAACAATAATAGTTATAGAGATAATAATACTAGTAATACGGATAATAATAACAGTTATAATGATAATAATAATAGTAATAAGGGAAATAATAATAGTTATAAGGATAAAGACAAGAGTAATGGGGATAGTAATAATAGAATAACGATAATAATAACAGTCATAGCGATAATAATAATCGTAGTAAGGATAATAATAATAGTTATAGCGATAATAATAATAGTAATAAGCATAATAATAAAAGTTATAAGGATAGAGACAAGAGTAATAGGGATAGTAATAGTAGAATAAGGATAATAATAACAGTCATAGCGATAATAATAATAGTAGTAAGGATAATAAAAACAGTTATAGCGATAATAATAATAGTAGTAAGGATAATAATAACAGTTATAGCGATAATAATAATAGTAGTAAGGATAATAATAATAGTTATAGCGATAATAATAATAGTAATAAGCATAATAATAAAAGTTATAAGGATAGAGACAAGAGTAATAGGGATAGTAATAGTAGAATAAGGATAATAATAACAGTCATAGCGATAATAATAATAGTAGTAAGGATAATAATAACAGTTATAGCGATAATAATAATAGTAATAAGCATAATAATAATAGTAGTAAGGATAATAATAATAGTTATAGCGATAATAATAATAGTAATAAGGATAATAATAATAGTTATAAGGATAGAGACAAGAGTAATAGGGATAGTAATAGTAGAGTAAGGATAATAATAACAGTCATAGCGATAATAATAGTAATAAGGATAATAATAATAGCTATAGTGCTAATAATAATAGTAATAAGGATAATAATAACAGTTATAGCAATAATAGTAATAGTAATAAGGATAAACATAATAGTTATAGTGCTAGTAATAATAGTGATAAGGATAATAATAATAGTTATAGCGATAATAATAATAGTAATGAGGATAACAATAATAGTTATAGAGATAATAATACTAGTAATAAGGATAATAATAACAGTTATAATGATAATAATAATAGTAATAAGGGAAATAATAATAGTTATAAGGATAAAGATAAGAGTAATAGGGATAGTAATAATAGAATAAGTATAATAATAACAGTCATAGCGATAATAATAATAGTAATAAGGATAATAATAATAGTTATAAGGATAATAATAATAGTTATAAGGATAAAGAGAAGAGTAATAGGGATAGTAATAATAGAATAAGGATAATAATAACAGTTATAGCAATAATAATAATAGTAATAAGGATAAACATAATAGTTATAGTGCTAGTAATAATAGTGATAAGGATAATAATAATAGTTATAGCGATAATAATAATAGGAATGAGGATAACAATAATAGTTATAGAGATAATAATACTAGTAATAAGGATAATAATAACAGTTATAATGATAATAATAATAGTAATAAGGGAAATAATAATAATTATCAGGATAAAGACAAGAGTAATGGGGATAGCAATAATAGAATAAGTATAATAATAACAGTCATAGCGATAATAATAATAGTAATAAGGATAATAATAATAGTTATAAGGATAGTAATAACAGTTATAAGGATAAAGAGAAGAGTAGTAGGGATAGTAATAATAGAATAAGGATAATAATAACAGTCATAGCGATAATAATAATATTAGTAAGGATAATAATAACAGTTATAGCGATAATAATAATAGTAATAAGCATAATAATAATAGTTGTAAGGATAAAGACAAGAGTAATAGGGATATTAATAATACAATAAGGATAATAATAACAGTCATAGCGATAATAATAATAGTTATAGCGATAATAATAATAGTAATAAGGATAATAATAATAGTTATAAGGATAGAGACAAGAGTAATAGGGATAGTAATAGTAGAGTAAGGATAATAATAACAGTCATAGCGATAATAATAGTAATGAGGATAATAATAATAGCTATAGTGCTAATAATAATAGTAATAAGGATAATAATAACAGTTATAGCAATAATAGTAATAGTAATAAGGATAAACATAATAGTTATAGTGCTAGTAATAATAGTGATAAGGATAATAATAATAGTTATAGCGATAATAATAATAGTAATGAGGATAACAATAATAGTTATAGAGATAATAATACTAGTAATAAGGATAATAATAACAGTTATAATGATAATAATAATAGTTATAAGGATAAAGATAAGAGTAATAGGGATAGTAATAATAGAATAAGTATAATAATAACAGTCATAGCGATAATAATAATAGTAATAAGGATAATAATAATAGTTATAAGGATAAAGAGAAGAGTAATAGGGATAGTAATAATAGAATAAGGATAATAATAACAGTTATAGCAATAATAATAATAGTAATAAGGATAAACATAATAGTTATAGTGCTAGTAATAATAGTGATAAGGATAATAATAATAGTTATAGCGATAATAATAATAGTAATGAGGATAACAATAATAGTTATAAGGATAGAGACAAGAGTAATAGGGATAGTAATAGTAGAGTAAGGATAATAATAACAGTCATAGCGATAATAATAGTAATAAGGATAATAATAATAGCTATAGTGCTAATAATAATAGTAATAAGGATAATAATAACAGTTATAGCAATAATAGTAATAGTAATAAGGATAAACATAATAGTTATAGTGCTAGTAATAATAGTGATAAGGATAATAATAATAGTTATAGCGATAATAATAATAGGAATGAGGATAACAATAATAGTTATAGAGATAATAATACTAGTAATAAGGATAATAATAACAGTTATAATGATAATAATAATAGTAATAAGGGAAATAATAATAGTTATAAGGATAAAGACAAGAGTAATAGGGATAGTAATAATAGAATAACGATAATAATAACAGTCATAGCGATAGTAATAGTAATAAGGATAATAATAATAGTTATAGCCTTAATAATAATAGTTATAGCGATAATAATAATAGTAATAAGGATAAAGACAAGAGTAATAGGGATAGTAATAGTACAATAAGGATAATAATAACAGTCATAACGATAATAATAATAGTAATAAGGACAATGATAATAGTTATAAGGATAAAGTGAAGAGTAATAGGGAAAGTAATAATAGAATAAGGATAATAATAACAGTCATAGCGATAATAATAGTAATAAGGATAATAATAATAGTTATAGCGATAATAATAATAGTGATAAGGGAAATAATAATAGAATAAGGATAATGATAACAGTCATAGCGATAATAATAATAGTAGTAAGGATAATAATAATAGTTATAGCGATAATAATACTAGTAATAAGCATATTAATAATAGTTATAAGGATAGAGACAAGAGTAATAGGGATAGTAATAGTAGAATAAGGATAATAATAACAGTCATAGCGATAATAATAATAGTTATAGCGATAATAATAATAGTTATAAGGGTAAAGACAAGAGTAATAGGGATAGTAATAATAGAATAAGGATAATAATAACAGTCATAGCCATAATAATAATAGTAGTAAGGATAATAATAATAGTTATAGCGATAATAATAATAGTAATAAGCATATTAATAATACAAAAGTTATAAGGATAGAGACAAGACTAATATTGATAGTAATAATAGACTAAGGATAATAATAACAGTCATAGCGATAATAATAATAGTAATGATGATAACAATAATAGTTATAGAGATAATAATACTAGTAATAAGGATAATAATAACAGTTATAATGATAATAATAATAGTAATAAGGGAAATAATAATAGTTATAAGGATAAAGACAAGAGTAATAGGGATAGTAATAATAGAATAACGATAATAATAACAGTCATAGCGATAATAATAATCGTAGTAAGGATAATAATAATAGTTATAGCGATAACAATAATAGTAATAAGCATAATAGTAAAAGTTATAAGGATAGAGACAAGAGTAATAGGGATAGTAATAGTAGAATAAGGATAATAATAACAGTCATAGCGATAATAATAATAGTAGTAAGGATAATAATAACAGTTATAGCGATAATAATAATAGTAATAAGCATAATAATAATAGTAGTAAGGATAATAATAATAGTTATAGCGATAATAGTAATAGTAATAAGCATAATAATAAAAGTTATAAGGATAGAGACAAGAGTAATAGGGATAGTAATAGTAGAATAAGGATAATAATAACAGTCATAGCGATAATAATAGTAATAAGGATAATAATAATAGTTATAGCCTTAATAATAATAGTTATAGCGATAATAATAATAGTAATAAGGATAAAGACAAGAGTAAGAGGGATAGTAATAGTACAATAAGGATAATAATAACAGTCATAACGATAATAATAATAGTTATAGCGATAATAATAATAGTTATAAGGATAAAGACAAGAGTAATAGGGATAGTAATAATAGAATAAGGATAATAATTACAGTCATAGCGATAATAATAATAGTAGTAAGGATAATAATAATAGTTATAGCGATAATAATAATAGTAATAAGGGAAATAATAATAGAATAAGGATAATAATAACAGTCATAGCGATACTACCAATAGTTATAGCGATAATAATAATAGTTATAAGGATAATAATAATAGTTATAAGGATAAAGAGAAGAGTAATAGGGATAGTAATAATAGAATAAGGATAATAATAACAGTCATAGCGATGATAATAATAGTAGTAAGGATAATAATAATAGATATAGCGATAATAATAATAGCAATAAGGATAATAATAATAGTTAAAGTGCTAATAATAATAGTAATAAGCATAATAATAATAGTTATAGGGATAGAGACAGGAGTAATAGGGATAGTAATAGTAGAATAAGGATAATAATAACAGTCATAGCGATAATAATAGTAATAAGGATAATAATAATAGTTATAGCGATAATAATAATAGTGATAAGGGAAATAATAATAGAATAAGGATAATGATAACAGTCATAGCGATAATAATAATAGTTATAGCGATAATAATAATAGTAATAAGGATAATAATAATAGTTATAAGGATAGAGACAAGAGTAATAGGGATAGTAATAGTAGAGTAAGGATAATAATAACAGTCATAGCGATAATAATAGTAATAAGGATAATAATAATAGCTATAGTGCTAATAATAATAGTAATGAGGATAACAATAATAGTTATAGAGATAATAATACTAGTAATAAGGATAATAATAACAGTTATAATGATAATAATAATAGTAATAAGGGAAATAATAATAGTTATAAGGATAAAGACACGAGTAATAGGGATAGTAATAGTAGAATAAGGATAATAATAACAGTCATAGCGATAATAATAATAGTAATAAGGATAATAATAATAGTTATAAGGATAATAATAATAGTTATAAGGATAAAGACAAGAGTAAAAGGGACAGTAATAATAGAATAAGTATAATAATAACAGTCATAGCGATAATAACAATAGTAATAAGGATAATAATAATAGTTACAGTGCGAATAATAATAGTAATAAGGATAAACATAATAGTTATAGTGCTAATAATACTAGTAATAAGGATAATAATAACAATTATAGCGATAATAATAATAGTAATAAGGACAATGATAATAGTTATAAGGATAAAGTGAAGAGTAATAGGGAAGTAATAATAGAATAAGGATAATAATAACAGTCATAGCGATAATAATAGTAATAAGGATAATAATAATAGTTATAGCGATAATAATAATAGTGATAAGGGAAATAATAATAGAATAAGGATAATGATAACAGTCATAGCGATAATAATAATAGTTATAGCGATAATAATAATAGTAATAAGGATAATAATAATAGTTATAAGGATAGAGACAAGAGTAATAGGGATAGTAATAGTAGAGTAAGGATAATAATAACAGTCATAGCGATAATAATAGTAATAAGGATAATAATAATAGCTATAGTGCTAATAATAATAGTAATGAGGATAACAATAATAGTTATAGAGATAATAATACTAGTAATAAGGATAATAATAACAGTCATAGCGATAATAATAATAGTAGTAAGGATAATAATAGGAGTTATAGCGATAATAATAATAGTAATAAGCATAATAATAATAGTTGTAAGGATAAAGACAGGAGTAATAGGGATAGTAATAATAGAATAAGGATAATAATAACAGTCATAGCGATGATAATAATACTAGTAAGGATAATAATAATAGATATAGCGATAATAATAATAGCAATAAGGATAATAATAATAGTTAAAGTGCTAATAATAATAGTAATAAGCATAATAATAATAGTTATAGGGATAGAGACAGGAGTAATAGGGATAGTAATAGTAGAATAAGGATAATAATAACAGTCATAGCGATAATAATAGTAATAAGGATAATAATAATAGTTATAGCGATAATAATAATAGTAATAAGGGAAATAATAATAGAATAAGGATAATGATAACAGTCATAGCGATAATAATAATAGTTATAGCGATAATAATAATAGTAATAAGGATAATAATAATAGTTATAAGGATAGAGACAAGAGTAATAGGGATAGTAATAGTAGAGTAAGGATAATAATAACAGTCATAGCGATAATAATAGTAATAAGGATAATAATAATAGCTATAGTGCTAATAATAATAGTAATAAGGATAAACATAATAGTTATAGTGCTAGTAATAATAGTGATAAGGATAATAATGGTAGTTATAGCGATAATAATAATAGTAATGAGGATAACAATAATAGTTATAGAGATAATAATACTAGTAATAAGGATAATAATAACAGTTATAATGATAATAATAATAGTAATAAGGGAAATAATAATAGTTATAAGGATAAAGACAAGAGTAATAGGGATAGTAATAATAGAATAAGTATAATAATAACAGTCATAGCGATAATAATAATAGTAATAAGGATAATAATAATAGTTATAAGGATAATAATAATAGTTATAAGGATAAAGAGAAGAGTAATAGGGATAGTAATAATAGAATAAGGATAATAATAACAGTCATAGCGATAATAATAATAGTAGTAAGGATAATAATAACAGTTATAGCGATAATAATAATAGTAATAAGCATAATAATAATAGTTGTAAGGATAAAGACAAGAGTAATAGGGATATTAATAATACAATAAGGATAATAATAACAGTCATAGCGATAATAATAATAGTAATAAGGATAATAATAATAGTTTTAGTGCTAATAATAATAGTAATAAGCATAACAATAATAGTTATAAGGATAAAGACAAGAGTAATAGGGATAGTAATAATAGAATAAGTATAATAATAACAGTCATAGCGATAATAACAATAGTAATAAGGATAATAATAATAGTTACAGTGCGAATAATAATAGTAATAAGGATAAACATAATAGTTATAGTGCTAATAATACTAGTAATAAGGATAATAATAACAATTATAGCGATAATAATAATAGTAATAAGGACAATGATAATAGTTATAAGGATAAAGTGAAGAGTAATAGGGAAAGTAATAATAGAATAAGGATAATAATAACAGTCATAGCGATAATAATAGTAATAAGGATAATAATAATAGTTATAGCGATAATAATAATAGTGATAAGGGAAATAATAATAGAATAAGGATAATGATAACAGTCATAGCGATAATAATAATAGTTATAGCGATAATAATAATAGTAATAAGGATAATAATAATAGTTATAAGGATAGAGACAAGAGTAATAGGGATAGTAATAGTAGAGTAAGGATAATAATAACAGTCATAGCGATAATAATGGTAATAAGGATAATAATAATAGCTATAGTGCTAATAATAATAGTAATGAGGATAACAATAATAGTTATAGAGATAATAATACTAGTAATAAGGATAATAATAACAGTTATAATGATAATAATAATAGTAATAAGGGAAATAATAATAGTTATAAGGATAAAGACACGAGTAATAGGGATAGTAATAGTAGAATAAGGATAATAATAACAGTCATAGCGATAATAATAATAGTAATAAGGATAATAATAATAGTTATAAGGATAAAGAGAAGAGTAATAGGGATAGTAATAATAGAATAAGGATAATAATAACAGTCATAGCGATAATAATAATAGTAGTAAGGATAATAATAACAGTTATAGCGATAATAATAATAGTAATAAGCATAATAATAATAGTTGTAAGGATAAAGACAAGAGTAATAGGGATATTAATAATACAATAAGGATAATAATAACAGTCATAGCGATAATAATAATAGTAATAAGGATAATAATAATAGTTTTAGTGCTAATAATAATAGTTTTAGTGCTAATAATAATAGTTTTAGTGCTAATAATAATAGTAATAAGCATAACAATAATAGTTATAGCGATAATAATAATTGTAATAAGGGAAATAATAATAATTATCAGGATAAAGACAAGAGTAATAGGGATAGTAATAATAGAATAACGATAATAATAACAGTCATAGCGATAATAATATTCGTAGTAAGGATAATAATAATAGTTATAGCGATAATAATAATAGTAATAAGCATAATAATAAAAGTTATAAGGATAGAGACAAGAGTAATAGGGATAGTAATAGTAGAATAAGGATAATAATAACAGTCATAGCGATAATAATAGTAATAAGGATAATAATAACAGTCATAGCGATAATAATAATAGTAGTAAGGATAATAATAATAGTTATAGCGATAATAATAATAGTAATAAGCATATTAATAATAGTTATAAGGATAGAGACAAGAGTATTAGGGATAGTAATAGTAGAATAAGGATAATAATAACAGTCATAGCGATAATATTAATAGTCATAGCGATAATAATAATAGTTATAAGGATAAAGAGAAGAGTAATAGGGATAGTAATAATAGAATAAGGATAATAATAACATTCATAGCGATAATAATAATAGTAGTGAGGATAATAATAACAGTTATAGCGATAATAATAATAGTAATAAGCATAATAATAATAGTTGTAAGGATAAGGACAAGAGTAATAGGGATATTAATAATACAATAAGGATAATAATAACAGTCATAGCGATAATAATAATAGTAATAAGGATAATAATAATAGTTTTAGTGCTAATAATAATAGTAATAAGCATAACAATAATAGTTATAGCGATAATAATAATTGTAATAAGGGAAATAATAATAATTATCAGGATAAAGACAAGAGTAATAGGGATAGTAATAATAGAATAAGAATAATAATAACAGTCATAGCGATAATAATAATAGTAATAAGGATAATAATAATAGTTATAAGGATAATAATAATAGTTATAAGGATAAAGACAAGAGTAAAAGGGACAGTAATAATAGAATAAGTATAATAATAACAGTCATAGCGATAATAACAATAGTAATAAGGATAATAATAATAGTTACAGTGCGAATAATAATAGTAATAAGGATAAACATAATAGTTATAGTGCTAATAATACTAGTAATAAGGATAATAATAACAATTATAGCGATAATAATAATAGTAATAAGGACAATGATAATAGTTATAAGGATAAAGTGAAGAGTAATAGGGAAAGTAATAATAGAATAAGGATAATAATAACAGTCATAGCGATAATAATAGTAATAAGGATAATAATAATAGTTATAGCGATAATAATAATAGTGATAAGGGAAATAATAATAGAATAAGGATAATGATAACAGTCATAGCGATAATAATAATAGTTATAGCGATAATAATAATAGTAATAAGGATAATAATAATAGTTATAAGGATAGAGACAAGAGTAATAGGGATAGTAATAGTAGAGTAAGGATAATAATAACAGTCATAGCGATAATAATAGTAATAAGGATAATAATAATAGCTATAGTGCTAATAATAATAGTAATAAGGATAATAATAACAGTTATAGCAATAATAATAATACTAATAAGGATAAACATAATAGTTATAGTGCTAGTAATAATAGTGATAAGGATAATAATGGTAGTTATTGCGATAATAATAATAGTAATGAGGATAACAATAATAGTTATAGAGATAATAATACTAGCAATAAGGATAATAATAACAGTTATAATGATAATAATAATAGTAATAAGGGAAATAATAATAGTTATAAGGATAAAGACAAGAGTAATAGGGATAGTAATAATAGAATAAGTATAATAATAACAGTCATAGCGATAATAATAATAGTAATAAGGATAATAATAATAGTTATAAGGATAATAATAATAGTTATAAGGATAAAGAGAGGAGTAATAGGGATAGTAATAATAGAATAAGGATAATAATAACAGTCATAGCGATAATAATAATAGTAGTAAGGATAATAATAACAGTTATAGCGATAATAATAATAGTAATAAGCATAATAATAATAGTTGTAAGGATAAAGACAAGAGTAATAGGGATATTAATAATACAATAAGGATAATAATAACAGTCATAGCGATAATAATAATAGTAATAAGGATAATAATAATAGTTTTAGTGCTAATCATAATAGTAATAAGCATAACAATAATAGTTATAAGGATAAAGACAAGAGTAATAGGGATAGTAATAATAGAATAAGTATAATAATAACAGTCATAGCGATAATGATAACAGTCATAGCGATAATAATAATAGTAATAAGGATAATAATAATAGTTTTAGTGCTAATAATAATAGTTTTAGTGCTAATAATAATAGTAATAAGCATAACAATAATAGTTATAGCGATAATAATAATTGTAATAAGGGAAATAATAATAATTATCAGGATAAAGACAAGAGTAATCGGGATAGTAATAATAGAATAAGAATAATAATAACAGTCATAGCGATAATAATAATAGTAATAAGGACAATGATAATAGTTATAAGGATAAAGTGAAGAGTAATAGGGAAAGTAATAATAGAATAAGGATAATAATAACAGTCATAGCGATAATAATAGTAATAAGGATAATAATAATAGTTATAGCGATAATAATAATAGTGATAAGGGAAATAATAATAGAATAAGGATAATGATAACAGTCATAGCGATAATAATAATAGTAGTAAGGATAATAATAATAGTTATAGCGATAATAATAATAGTAATAAGCATATTAATAATAGTTATAAGGATAGAGACAAGAGTAATAGGGATAGTAATAGTAGAATAAGGATAATAATAACAGTCATAGCGATAATAATAATAGTAGTAAGGATAATAATAACAGTTATAGCGATAATAATAATAGTAATAAGCATAATAATAATAGTTGTAAGGATAAAGACAAGAGTAATAGGAATATTAATAATACAATAAGGATAATAATAACAGTCATAGCGATAATAATAATAGTTATAGCGATAATAATAATAGTTATAAGGGTAAAGACAAGAGTAATAGGGATAGTAATAATAGAATAAGGATAATAATAACAGTCATAGCCATAATAATAATAGTAGTAGGGATAATAATAATAGTTATAGCGATAATAATAATAGTAATAAGCATATTAATAATACAAAAGTTATAAGGATAGAGACAAGACTAATATTGATAGTAATAATAGACTAAGGATAATAATAACAGTCATAGCGATAATAATAATAGTAATGATGATAACAATAATAGTTATAGAGATAATAATACTAGTAATAAGGATAATAATAACAGTTATAATGATAATAATAATAGTAATAAGGGAAATAATAATAGTTATAAGGATAAAGACAAGAGTAATAGGGATAGTAATAATAGAATAACGATAATAATAACAGTCATAGCGATAATAATAATCGTAGTAAGGATAATAATAATAGTTATAGCGATAACAATAATAGTAATAAGCATAATAGTAAAAGTTATAAGGATAGAGACAAGAGTAATAGGGATAGTAATAGTAGAATAAGGATAATAATAACAGTCATAGCGATAATAATAATAGTAGTAAGGATAATAATAACAGTTATAGCGATAATAATAATAGTAATAAGCATAATAATAATAGTAGTAAGGATAATAATAATAGTTATAGCGATAATAGTAATAGTAATAAGCATAATAATAAAAGTTATAAGGATAGAGACAAGAGTAATAGGGATAGTAATAGTAGAATAAGGATAATAATAACAGTCATAGCGATAATAATAGTAATAAGGATACTAATAATAGTTATAGCCTTAATAATAATAGTTATAGCGATAATAATAATAGTTATAAGGATAAAGAGAAGAGTAATAGGGATAGTAATAATAGAATAAGGATAATAATAACATTCATAGCGATAATAATAATAGTAGTGAGGATAATAATAACAGTTATAGCGATAATAATAATAGTAATAAGCATAATAATAATAGTTGTAAGGATAAGGACAAGAGTAATAGGGATATTAATAATACAATAAGGATAATAATAACAGTCATAGCGATAATAATAATAGTAATAAGGATAATAATAATAGTTTTAGTGCTAATAATAATAGTAATAAGCATAACAATAATAGTTATAGCGATAATAATAATTGTCATAAGGGAAATAATAATAATTATCAGGATAAAGACAAGAGTAATAGGGATAGTAATAATAGAATAAGAATAATAATAACAGTCATAGCGATAATAATAATAGTAATAAGGATAATAATAATAGTTATAAGGATAATAATAATAGTTATAAGGATAAAGACAAGAGTAAAAGGGACAGTAATAATAGAATAAGTATAATAATAACAGTCATAGCGATAATAACAATAGTAATAAGGATAATAATAATAGTTACAGTGCGAATAATAATAGTAATAAGGATAAACATAATAGTTATAGTGCTAATAATACTAGTAATAAGGATAATAATAACAATTATAGCGATAATAATAATAGTAATAAGGACAATGATAATAGTTATAAGGATAAAGTGAAGAGTAATAGGGAAAGTAATAATAGAATAAGGATAATAATAACAGTCATAGCGATAATAATAGTAATAAGGATAATAATAATAGTTATAGCGATAATAATAATAGTGATAAGGGAAATAATAATAGAATAAGGATAATGATAACAGTCATAGCGATAATAATAATAGTTATAGCGATAATAATAATAGTAATAAGGATAATAATAATAGTTATAAGGATAGAGACAAGAGTAATAGGGATAGTAATAGTAGAGTAAGGATAATAATAACAGTCATAGCGATAATAATAGTAATAAGGATAATAATAATAGCTATAGTGCTAATAATAATAGTAATAAGGATAATAATAACAGTTATATCAATAATAATAATACTAATAAGGATAAACATAATAGTTATAGTGCTAGTAATAATAGTGATAAGGATAATAATGGTAGTTATTGCGATAATAATAATAGTAATGAGGATAACAATAATAGTTATAGAGATAATAATACTAGTAATAAGGATAATAATAACAGTTATAATGATAATAATAATAGTAATAAGGGAAATAATAATAGTTATAAGGATAAAGACAAGAGTAATAGGGATAGTAATAGTAGAGTGAGGATAATAATAACAGTCATAGCGATAATAATAGTAATGAGGATAATAATAATAGCTATAGTGCTAATAATAATAGTAATAAGGATAATAATAACAGTTATAGCAATAATAATAATAGTAATAAGGATAAACATAATAGTTATAGTGCTAGTAATAATAGTGATAAGGATAATAATGGTAGTTATAGCGATAATAATAATAGTAATGGGGATAACAATAATAGTTATAGAGATAATAATACTAGTAATAAGGATAATAATAACAGTTATAATGATAATAATAATAGTAATAAGGGAAATAATAATAGTTAGAAGGATAAAGACAAGAGTAATAGGGATAGTAATAATAGAATAAGTATAATAATAACAGTCATAGCGATAATAATAATAGTAATAAGGATAATAATAATAGTTATAAGGATAATAATAATAGTTATAAGGATAAAGAGAGGAGTAATAGGGATAGTAATAATAGAATAAGGATAATAATAACAGTCATAGCGATAATAATAATAGTAGTAAGGATAATAATAACAGTTATAGCGATAATAATAATAGTAATAAGCATAATAATAATAGTTGTAAGGATAAAGACAAGAGTAATAGGGATATTAATAATACAATAAGGATAATAATAACAGTCATAGCGATAATAATAATAGTAATAAGGATAATAATAATAGTTTTAGTGCTAATAATAATAGTTTTAGTGCTAATAATAATAGTTTTAGTGCTAATCATAATAGTAATAAGCATAACAATAATAGTTATAAGGATAAAGACAAGAGTAATAGGGATAGTAATAATAGAATAAGTATAATAATAACAGTCATAGCGATAATGATAACAGTCATAGCGATAATAATAATAGTAATAAGGATAATAATAATAGTTTTAGTGCTAATAATAATAGTTTTAGTGCTAATAATAATAGTAATAAGCATAACAATAATAGTTATAGCGATAATAATAATTGTAATAAGGGAAATAATAATAATTATCAGGATAAAGACAAGAGTAATAGGGATAGTAATAATAGAATAAGAATAATAATAACAGTCATAGCGATAATAATAATAGTAATAAGGACAATGATAATAGTTATAAGGATAAAGTGAAGAGTAATAGGGAAAGTAATAATAGAATAAGGATAATAATAACAGTCATAGCGATAATAATAGTAATAAGGATAATAATAATAGTTATAGCGATAATAATAATAGTGATAAGGGAAATAATAATAGAATAAGGATAATGATAACAGTCATAGCGATAATAATAATAGTAGTAAGGATAATAATAATAGTTATAGCGATAATAATAATAGTAATAAGCATATTAATAATAGTTATAAGGATAGAGACAAGAGTAATAGGGATAGTAATAGTAGAATAAGGATAATAATAACAGTCATAGCGATAATAATAATAGTAGTAAGGATAATAATAACAGTTATAGCGATAATAATAATAGTAATAAGCATAATAATAATAGTTGTAAGGATAAAGACAAGAGTAATAGGAATATTAATAATACAATAAGGATAATAATAACAGTCATAGCGATAATAATAATAGTTATAGCGATAATAATAATAGTTATAAGGGTAAAGACAAGAGTAATAGGGATAGTAATAATAGAATAAGGATAATAATAACAGTCATATCCATAATAATAATAGTAGTAGGGATAATAATAATAGTTATAGCGATAATAATAATAGTAATAAGCATATTAATAATACAAAAGTTATAAGGATAGAGACAAGACTAATATTGATTGTAATAATAGACTAAGGATAATAATAACAGTCATAGCGATAATAATAATAGTAATGATGACAACAATAATAGTTATAGAGATAATAATACTAGTAATAAGGATAATAATAACAGTTATAATGATAATAATAATAGTAATAAGGGAAATAATAATAGTTATAAGGATAAAGACAAGAGTAATAGGGATAGTAATAATAGAATAACGATAATAATAACAGTCATAGCGATAATAATAATCGTAGTAAGGATAATAATAATATTTATAGCGATAACAATAATAGTAATAAGCATAATAGTAAAAGTTATAAGGATAGAGACAAGAGTAATAGGGATAGTAATAGTAGAATAAGGATAATAATAACAGTCATAGCGATAATAATAATAGTAGTAAGGATAATAATAACAGTTATAGCGATAATAATAATAGTAATAAGCATAATAATAATAGTAGTAAGGATAATAATAATAGTTATAGCGATAATAGTAATAGTAATAAGCATAATAATAAAAGTTATAAGGATAGAGACAAGAGTAATAGGGATAGTAATAGTAGAATAAGGATAATAATAACAGTCATAGCGATAATAATAGTAATAAGGATACTAATAATAGTTATAGCCTTAATAATAATAGTTATAGCGATAATAATAATAGTAATAAGGATAAAGACAAGAGTAAGAGGGATAGTAATAGTACAATAAGGATAATAATAACAGTCATAACGATAATAATAATAGTTATAGCGATAATAATAATAGTTATAAGGATAAAGACAAGAGTAATAGGGATAGTAATAATAGAATAAGGATAATAATTACAGTCATAGCGATAATAATAGTAATAAGGATAATAATAATAGTTATAGCGATAATAATAATAGTGATAAGGGAAATAATAATAGAATAAGGATAATGATAACAGTCATAGCGATAATAATAATAGTTATAGCGATAATAATAATAGTAATAAGGATAATAATAATAGTTATAAGGATAGAGACAAGAGTAATAGGGATAGTAATAGTAGAGTAAGGATAATAATAACAGTCATAGCGATAATAATAGTAATAAGGATAATAATAATAGCTATAGTGCTAATAATAATAGTAATGAGGATAACAATAATAGTTATAGAGATAATAATACTAGTAATAAGGATAATAATAACAGTCATAGCGATAATAATAATAGTAGTAAGGATAATAATAGGAGTTATAGCGATAATAATAATAGTAATAAGCATAATAATAATAGTTGTAAGGATAAAGACAGGAGTAATAGGGATAGTAATAATAGAATAAGGATAATAATAACAGTCATAGCGATGATAATAATACTAGTAAGGATAATAATAATAGATATAGCGATAATAATAATAGCAATAAGGATAATAATAATAGTTAAAGTGCTAATAATAATAGTAATAAGCATAATAATAATAGTTATAGGGATAGAGACAGGAGTAATAGGGATAGTAATAGTAGAATAAGGATAATAATAACAGTCATAGCGATAATAATAGTAATAAGGATAATAATAATAGTTATAGCGATAATAATAATAGTAATAAGGGAAATAATAATAGAATAAGGATAATGATAACAGTCATAGCGATAATAATAATAGTTATAGCGATAATAATAATAGTAATAAGGATAATAATAATAGTTATAAGGATAGAGACAAGAGTAATAGGGATAGTAATAGTAGAGTAAGGATAATAATAACAGTCATAGCGATAATAATAGTAATAAGGATAATAATAATAGCTATAGTGCTAATAATAATAGTAATAAGGATAATAATAACAGTTATAGCAATAATAATAATAGTAATAAGGATAAACATAATAGTTATAGTGCTAGTAATAATAGTGATAAGGATAATAATGGTAGTTATAGCGATAATAATAATAGTAATGAGGATAACAATAATAGTTATAGAGATAATAATACTAGTAATAAGGATAATAATAACAGTTATAATGATAATAATAATAGTAATAAGGGAAATAATAATAGTTATAAGGATAAAGACAAGAGTAATAGGGATAGTAATAATAGAATAAGTATAATAATAACAGTCATAGCGATAATAATAATAGTAATAAGGATAATAATAATAGTTATAAGGATAATAATAATAGTTATAAGGATAAAGAGAAGAGTAATAGGGATAGTAATAATAGAATAAGGATAATAATAACAGTCATAGCGATAATAATAATAGTAGTAAGGATAATAATAACAGTTATAGCGATAATAATAATAGTAATAAGCATAATAATAATAGTTGTAAGGATAAAGACAAGAGTAATAGGGATATTAATAATACAATAAGGATAATAATAACAGTCATAGCGATAATAATAATAGTAATAAGGATAATAATAATAGTTTTAGTGCTAATAATAATAGTTTTAGTGCTAATAATAATAGTAATAAGCATAACAATAATAGTTATAAGGATAAAGACAAGAGTAATAGGGATAGTAATAATAGAATAAGTATAATAATAACAGTCATAGCGATAATAACAATAGTAATAAGGATAATAATAATAGTTACAGTGCGAATAATAATAGTAATAAGGATAAACATAATAGTTATAGTGCAAATAATACTAGTAATAAGGATAATAATAATAGTTATAAGGATAGAGACAAGAGTAATAGGGATAGTAATAGTAGAGTAAGGATAATAATAACAGTCATAGCGATAATAATAGTAATAAGGATAATAATAATAGCTATAGTGCTAATAATAATAGTAATAAGGATAATAATAACAGTTATAGCAATAATAATAATAGTAATAAGGATAAACATAATAGTTATAGTGCTAGTAATAATAGTGATAAGGATAATAATGGTAGTTATAGCGATAATAATAATAGTAATGAGGATAACAATAATAGTTATAGAGATAATAATACTAGTAATAAGGATAATAATAACAGTTATAATGATAATAATAATAGTAATAAGGGAAATAATAATAGTTATAAGGATAAAGACAAGAGTAATAGGGATAGTAATAATAGAATAAGTATAATAATAACAGTCATAGCGATAATAATAATAGTAATAAGGATAATAATAATAGTTATAAGGATAAAGAGAAGAGTAATAGGGATAGTAATAATAGAATAAGGATAATAATAACAGTCATAGCGATAATAATAATAGTAGTAAGGATAATAATAACAGTTATAGCGATAATAATAATAGTAATAAGCATAATAATAATAGTTGTAAGGATAAAGACAAGAGTAATAGGGATAATAATAATACAATAAGGATAATAATAACAGTCATAGCGATAATAATAATAGTAATAAGGATAATAATAATAGTTTTAGTGCTAATAATAATAGTTTTAGTGCTAATAATAATAGTTTTAGTGCTAATAATAATAGTAATAAGCATAACAATAATAGTTATAGCGATAATAATAATTGTAATAAGGGAAATAATAATAATTATCAGGATAAAGACAAGAGTAATAGGGATAGTAATAATAGAATAACGATAATAATAACAGTCATAGCGATAATAATATTCGTAGTAAGGATAATAATAATAGTTATAGCGATAATAATAATAGTAATAAGCATAATAATAAAAGTTATAAGGATAGAGACAAGAGTAATAGGGATAGTAATAGTAGAATAAGGATAATAATAACAGTCATAGCGATAATAATAGTAATAAGGATAATAATAACAGTCATAGCGATAATAATAATAGTAGTAAGGATAATAATAATAGTTATAGCGATAATAATAATAGTAATAAGCATATTAATAATAGTTATAAGGATAGAGACAAGAGTATTAGGGATAGTAATAGTAGAATAAGGATAATAATAACAGTCATAGCGATAATATTAATAGTCATAGCGATAATAATAATAGTTATAAGGATAAAGAGAAGAGTAATAGGGATAGTAATAATAGAATAAGGATAATAATAACATTCATAGCGATAATAATAATAGTAGTGAGGATAATAATAACAGTTATAGCGATAATAATAATAGTAATAAGCATAATAATAATAGTTGTAAGGATAAGGACAAGAGTAATAGGGATATTAATAATACAATAAGGATAATAATAACAGTCATAGCGATAATAATAATAGTAATAAGGATAATAATAATAGTTTTAGTGCTAATAATAATAGTAATAAGCATAACAATAATAGTTATAGCGATAATAATAATTGCAATAAGGGAAATAATAATAATTATCAGGATAAAGACAAGAGTAATAGGGATAGTAATAATAGAATAAGTATAATAATAACAGTCATAGCGATAATAATAATAGTAATAAGGATAATAATAATAGTTATAAGGATAATAATAATAGTTATAAGGATAAAGAGAAGAGTAATAGGGATAGTAATAATAGAATAAGGATAATAATAACAGTCATAGCGATAATAATAATAGTAGTATGGATAATAATAATAGTTTTAGTGCTAATAACAATAGTAATAAGCATAACAATAATAGTTATAAGGATAAAGACAAGAGTAATAGGGATAGTAATAATAGAATAAGTATAATAATAACAGTCATAGCGATAATAATAATAGTAATAAGGATAATAATAATAGTTTTAGTGCGAATAATAATAGTAATAAGGATAAACATAACAGTTATAGTGCTAATAATACTAGTATAAGGATAATAATAACAGTTATAGCGATAATAATAATAGTAATAAGGACAATGATAATAGTTATAAGGATAGTAATAACAGTTATAAGGATAAAGAGAAGAGTAATAGGGATAGTAATAATAGAATAAGGATAATAATAACAGTCATAGCGATAATAATAATAGTTATAAGGATAAAGACAAGACTAATAGGGATAGTAATAATAGAATAAGTATAATAATAACAGTCATAGCGATAATAATAATAGTAATAAGGATAATAATAACAGTTATAGTGGTAATAATAATAGTAATAAGCATAATAATAATAGTTATAAGGATAGAGACAAGAGTTATATGGATAGTAATAATAGAATAAGTATAATAATAACAGTCATAGCGATAATAATAATAGTAATAAGGATAATAATAATAGTTTTAGTGCTAATAATAATAGTTTTAGTGCCAATAATAATAGTAATAAGCATAACAATAATAGTTATAACGATAAAGAGAAGAGTAATAGGGATAGTAATAATGGAATAAGGATAATAATAACAGTTATAGCAATAATAATAATAGTAATAAGGATAAACATAATAGTTATAGTGCTAGTAATAATAGTGATAAGGATAATAATAATAGTTATAGCGATAATAATAATAGTAATGAGGATAACAATAATAGTTATAAGGATAAAGAGAAGAGTAATAGGGATAGTAATAATAGAATAAGGATAATAATAACAGTCATAGCGATAATAATAATAGTTATAGCGATAATAATAATAGTTATAAGGATAAAGACAAGACTAATAGGGATAGTAATAATAGAATAAGTATAATAATAACAGTCATAGCGATAATAATAATAGTAATAAGGATAATAATAACAGTTATAGTGGTAATAATAATAGTAATAAGCATAATAATAATAGTTATAAGGATAGAGACAAGAGTTATATGGATAGTAATAATAGAATAAGTATAATAATAACAGTCATAGCGATAATAATAATAGTTATAAGGATAGTAATAACAGTTACAAGGATAAAGAGAAGAGTAATAGCGATAGTAATAATAGAATAAGGATAATAATAACAGTCATAGCGATAATAATAATATTAGTAAGGATAATAATAACAGTTATAGCGATAATAATAATAGTAATAAGCATAATAATAATAGTTGTAAGGATAAAGACAAGAGTAATAGGGATATTAATAATACAATAAGGATAATAATAACAGTCATAGCGATAATAATAATAGTTATAGCGATAATAATAATAGTTATAAGGGTAAAGACAAGAGTAATAGGGATAGTAATAATAGAATAACGATAATAATAACAGTCATAGCGATAATAATATTCGTAGTAAGGATAATAATAATAGTTATAGCGATAATAATAATAGTAATAAGCATAATAATAAAAGTTATAAGGATAGAGACAAGAGTAATAGGGATAGTAATAGTAGAATAAGGATAATAATAACAGTCATAGCGATAATAATAGTAATAAGGATAATAATAACAGTCATAGCGATAATAATAATAGTAGTAAGGATAATAATAATAGTTATAGCGATAATAATAATAGTAATAAGCATATTAATAATAGTTATAAGGATAGAGACAAGAGTATTAGGGATAGTAATAGTAGAATAAGGATAATAATAACAGTCATAGCGATAATATTAATAGTCATAGCGATAATAATAATAGTTATAAGGATAAAGAGAAGAGTAATAGGGATAGTAATAATAGAATAAGGATAATAATAACATTCATAGCGATAATAATAATAGTAGTGAGGATAATAATAACAGTTATAGCGATAATAATAATAGTAATAAGCATAATAATAATAGTTGTAAGGATACGGACAAGAGTAATAGGGATATTAATAATACAATAAGGATAATAATAACAGTCATAGCGATAATAATAATAGTAATAAGGATAATAATAATAGTTTTAGTGCTAATAATAATAGTAATAAGCATAACAATAATAGTTATAGCGATAATAATAATTGCAATAAGGGAAATAATAATAATTATCAGGATAAAGACAAGAGTAATAGGGATAGTAATAATAGAATAAGTATAATAATAACAGTCATAGCGATAATAATAATAGTAATAAGGATAATAATAATAGTTATAAGGATAATAATAATAGTTATAAGGATAAAGAGAAGAGTAATAGGGATAGTAATAATAGAATAAGGATAATAATAACAGTCATAGCGATAATAATAATAGTAGTATGGATAATAATAATAGTTTTAGTGCTAATAACAATAGTAATAAGCATAACAATAATAGTTATAAGGATAAAGACAAGAGTAATAGGGATAGTAATAATAGAATAAGTATAATAATAACAGTCATAGCGATAATAATAATAGTAATAAGGATAATAATAATAGTTTTAGTGCGAATAATAATAGTAATAAGGATAAACATAACAGTTATAGTGCTAATAATACTAGTATAAGGATAATAATAACAGTTATAGCGATAATAATAATAGTAATAAGGACAATGATAATAGTTATAAGGATAGTAATAACAGTTATAAGGATAAAGAGAAGAGTAATAGGGATAGTAATAATAGAATAAGGATAATAATAACAGTCATAGCGATAATAATAATAGTTATAAGGATAAAGACAAGACTAATAGGGATAGTAATAATAGAATAAGTATAATAATAACAGTCATAGCGATAATAATAATAGTAATAAGGATAATAATAACAGTTATAGTGGTAATAATAATAGTAATAAGCATAATAATAATAGTTATAAGGATAGAGACAAGAGTTATATGGATAGTAATAATAGAATAAGTATAATAATAACAGTCATAGCGATAATAATAATAGTAATAAGGATAATAATAATAGTTTTAGTGCTAATAATAATAGTTTTAGTGCCAATAATAATAGTAATAAGCATAACAATAATAGTTATAACGATAAAGAGAAGAGTAATAGGGATAGTAATAATGGAATAAGGATAATAATAACAGTTATAGCAATAATAATAATAGTAATAAGGATAAACATAATAGTTATAGTGCTAGTAATAATAGTGATAAGGATAATAATAATAGTTATAGCGATAATAATAATAGTAATGAGGATAACAATAATAGTTATAAGGATAAAGAGAAGAGTAATAGGGATAGTAATAATAGAATAAGGATAATAATAACAGTCATAGCGATAATAATAATAGTTATAGCGATAATAATAATAGTTATAAGGATAAAGACAAGACTAATAGGGATAGTAATAATAGAATAAGTATAATAATAACAGTCATAGCGATAATAATAATAGTAATAAGGATAATAATAACAGTTATAGTGGTAATAATAATAGTAATAAGCATAATAATAATAGTTATAAGGATAGAGACAAGAGTTATATGGATAGTAATAATAGAATAAGTATAATAATAACAGTCATAGCGATAATAATAATAGTTATAAGGATAGTAATAACAGTTACAAGGATAAAGAGAAGAGTAATAGCGATAGTAATAATAGAATAAGGATAATAATAACAGTCATAGCGATAATAATAATATTAGTAAGGATAATAATAACAGTTATAGCGATAATAATAATAGTAATAAGCATAATAATAATAGTTGTAAGGATAAAGACAAGAGTAATAGGGATATTAATAATACAATAAGGATAATAATAACAGTCATAGCGATAATAATAATAGTTATAGCGATAATAATAATAGTTATAAGGGTAAAGACAAGAGTAATAGGGATAGTAATAATAGAATAACGATAATAATAACAGTCATAGCGATAATAATAATCGTAGTAAGGATAATAATAATATTTATAGCGATAACAATAATAGTAATAAGCATAATAGTAAAAGTTATAAGGATAGAGACAAGAGTAATAGGGATAGTAATAGTAGAATAAGGATAATAATAACAGTCATAGCGATAATAATAATAGTAGTAAGGATAATAATAACAGTTATAGCGATAATAATAATAGTAATAAGCATAATAATAATAGTAGTAAGGATAATAATAATAGTTATAGCGATAATAGTAATATTAATAAGCATAATAATAAAAGTTATAAGGATAGAGACAAGAGTAATAGGGATAGTAATAGTAGAATAAGGATAATAATAACAGTCATAGCGATAATAATAGTAATAAGGATACTAATAATAGTTATAGCCTTAATAATAATAGTTATAGCGATAATAATAATAGTAATAAGGATAAAGACAAGAGTAAGAGGGATAGTAATAGTACAATAAGGATAATAATAACAGTCATAACGATAATAATAATAGTTATAGCGATAATAATAATAGTTATAAGGATAAAGACAAGAGTAATAGGGATAGTAATAATAGAATAAGGATAATAATTACAGTCATAGCGATAATAATAGTAATAAGGATAATAATAATAGTTATAGCGATAATAATAATAGTGATAAGGGAAATAATAATAGAATAAGGATAATGATAACAGTCATAGCGATAATAATAATAGTTATAGCGATAATAATAATAGTAATAAGGATAATAATAATAGTTATAAGGATAGAGACAAGAGTAATAGGGATAGTAATAGTAGAGTAAGGATAATAATAACAGTCATAGCGATAATAATAGTAATAAGGATAATAATAATAGCTATAGTGCTAATAATAATAGTAATGAGGATAACAATAATAGTTATAGAGATAATAATACTAGTAATAAGGATAATAATAACAGTCATAGCGATAATAATAATAGTAGTAAGGATAATAATAGGAGTTATAGCGATAATAATAATAGTAATAAGCATAATAATAATAGTTGTAAGGATAAAGACAGGAGTAATAGGGATAGTAATAATAGAATAAGGATAATAATAACAGTCATAGCGATGATAATAATACTAGTAAGGATAATAATAATAGATATAGCGATAATAATAATAGCAATAAGGATAATAATAATAGTTAAAGTGCTAATAATAATAGTAATAAGCATAATAATAATAGTTATAGGGATAGAGACAGGAGTAATAGGGATAGTAATAGTAGAATAAGGATAATAATAACAGTCATAGCGATAATAATAGTAATAAGGATAATAATAATAGTTATAGCGATAATAATAATAGTAATAAGGGAAATAATAATAGAATAAGGATAATGATAACAGTCATAGCGATAATAATAATAGTTATAGCGATAATAATAATAGTAATAAGGATAATAATAATAGTTATAAGGATAGAGACAAGAGTAATAGGGATAGTAATAGTAGAGTAAGGATAATAATAACAGTCATAGCGATAATAATAGTAATAAGGATAATAATAATAGCTATAGTGCTAATAATAATAGTAATAAGGATAATAATAACAGTTATAGCAATAATAATAATAGTAATAAGGATAAACATAATAGTTATAGTGCTAGTAATAATAGTGATAAGGATAATAATGGTAGTTATAGCGATAATAATAATAGTAATGAGGATAACAATAATAGTTATAGAGATAATAATACTAGTAATAAGGATAATAATAACAGTTATAATGATAATAATAATAGTAATAAGGGAAATAATAATAGTTATAAGGATAAAGACAAGAGTAATAGGGATAGTAATAATAGAATAAGTATAATAATAACAGTCATAGCGATAATAATAATAGTAATAAGGATAATAATAATAGTTATAAGGATAATAATAATAGTTATAAGGATAAAGAGAAGAGTAATAGGGATAGTAATAATAGAATAAGGATAATAATAACAGTCATAGCGATAATAATAATAGTAGTAAGGATAATAATAACAGTTATAGCGATAATAATAATAGTAATAAGCATAATAATAATAGTTGTAAGGATAAAGACAAGAGTAATAGGGATATTAATAATACAATAAGGATAATAATAACAGTCATAGCGATAATAATAATAGTAATAAGGATAATAATAATAGTTTTAGTGCTAATAATAATAGTTTTAGTGCTAATAATAATAGTAATAAGCATAACAATAATAGTTATAAGGATAAAGACAAGAGTAATAGGGATAGTAATAATAGAATAAGTATAATAATAACAGTCATAGCGATAATAACAATAGTAATAAGGATAATAATAATAGTTACAGTGCGAATAATAATAGTAATAAGGATAAACATAATAGTTATAGTGCAAATAATACTAGTAATAAGGATAATAATAACAATTATAGCGATAATAATAATAGTAATAAGGACAATGATAATAGTTATAAGGATAAAGTGAAGAGTAATAGGGAAAGTAATAATAGAATAAGGATAATAATAACAGTCATAGCGATAATAATAGTAATAAGGATAATAATAATAGTTATAGCGATAATAATAATAGTGATAAGGGAAATAATAATAGAATAAGGATAATGATAACAGTCATAGCGATAATAATAATAGTTATAGCGATAATAATAATAGTAATAAGGATAATAATAATAGTTATAAGGATAGAGACAAGAGTAATAGGGATAGTAATAGTAGAGTAAGGATAATAATAACAGTCATAGCGATAATAATGGTAATAAGGATAATAATAATAGCTATAGTGCTAATAATAATAGTAATGAGGATAACAATAATAGTTATAGAGATAATAATACTAGTAATAAGGATAATAATAACAGTTATAATGATAATAATAATAGTAATAAGGGAAATAATAATAGTTATAAGGATAAAGACACGAGTAATAGGGATAGTAATAGTAGAATAAGGATAATAATAACAGTCATAGCGATAATAATAATAGTAATAAGGATAATAATAATAGTTATAAGGATAAAGAGAAGAGTAATAGGGATAGTAATAATAGAATAAGGATAATAATAACAGTCATAGCGATAATAATAATAGTAGTAAGGATAATAATAACAGTTATAGCGATAATAATAATAGTAATAAGCATAATAATAATAGTTGTAAGGATAAAGACAAGAGTAATAGGGATATTAATAATACAATTAGGATAATAATAACAGTCATAGCGATAATAATAATAGTAATAAGGATAATAATAATAGTTTTAGTGCTAATAATAATAGTAATAAGCATAACAATAATAGTTATAGCGATAATAATAATTGTAATAAGGGAAATAATAATAATTATCAGGATAAAGACAAGAGTAATAGGGATAGTAATAATAGAATAACGATAATAATAACAGTCATAGCGATAATAATATTCGTAGTAAGGATAATAATAATAGTTATAGCGATAATAATAATAGTAATAAGCATAATAATAAAAGTTATAAGGATAGAGACAAGAGTAATAGGGATAGTAATAGTAGAATAAGGATAATAATAACAGTCATAGCGATAATAATAGTAATAAGGATAATAATAACAGTCATAGCGATAATAATAATAGTAGTAAGGATAATAATAATAGTTATAGCGATAATAATAATAGTAATAAGCATATTAATAATAGTTATAAGGATAGAGACAAGAGTATTAGGGATAGTAATAGTAGAATAAGGATAATAATAACAGTCATAGCGATAATAATAGTAATAAGGATAATAATAATAGTTATAGCGATAATAATAATAGTAATAAGGGAAATAATAATAGAATAAGGATAATGATAACAGTCATAGCGATAATAATAATAGTTATAGCGATAATAATAATAGTAATAAGGATAATAATAATAGTTATAAGGATAGAGACAAGAGTAATAGGGATAGTAATAGTAGAGTAAGGATAATAATAACAGTCATAGCGATAATAATAGTAATAAGGATAATAATAATAGCTATAGTGCTAATAATAATAGTAATAAGGATAATAATAACAGTTATAGCAATAATAATAATAGTAATAAGGATAAACATAATAGTTATAGTGCTAGTAATAATAGTGATAAGGATAATAATGGTAGTTATAGCGATAATAATAATAGTAATGAGGATAACAATAATAGTTATAGAGATAATAATACTAGTAATAAGGATAATAATAACAGTTATAATGATAATAATAATAGTAATAAGGGAAATAATAATAGTTATAAGGATAAAGACAAGAGTAATAGGGATAGTAATAATAGAATAAGTATAATAATAACAGTCATAGCGATAATAATAATAGTAATAAGGATAATAATAATAGTTATAAGGATAAAGAGAAGAGTAATAGGGATAGTAATAATAGAATAAGGATAATAATAACAGTCATAGCGATAATAATAATAGTAGTAAGGATAATAATAACAGTTATAGCGATAATAATAATAGTAATAAGCATAATAATAATAGTTGTAAGGATAAAGACAAGAGTAATAGGGATAATAATAATACAATAAGGATAATAATAACAGTCATAGCGATAATAATAATAGTAATAAGGATAATAATAATAGTTTTAGTGCTAATAATAATAGTTTTAGTGCTAATAATAATAGTTTTAGTGCTAATAATAATAGTAATAAGCCTAACAATAATAGTTATAGCGATAATAATAATTGTAATAAGGGAAATAATAATAATTATCAGGATAAAGACAAGAGTAATAGGGATAGTAATAATAGAATAACGATAATAATAACAGTCATAGCGATAATAATATTCGTAGTAAGGATAATAATAATAGTTATAGCGATAATAATAATAGTAATAAGCATAATAATAAAAGTTATAAGGATAGAGACAAGAGTAATAGGGATAGTAATAGTAGAATAAGGATAATAATAACAGTCATAGCGATAATAATAGTAATAAGGATAATAATAACAGTCATAGCGATAATAATAATAGTAGTAAGGATAATAATAATAGTTATAGCGATAATAATAATAGTAATAAGCATATTAATAATAGTTATAAGGATAGAGACAAGAGTATTAGGGATAGTAATAGTAGAATAAGGATAATAATAACAGTCATAGCGATAATATTAATAGTCATAGCGATAATAATAATAGTTATAAGGATAAAGAGAAGAGTAATAGGGATAGTAATAATAGAATAAGGATAATAATAACATTCATAGCGATAATAATAATAGTAGTGAGGATAATAATAACAGTTATAGCGATAATAATAATAGTAATAAGCATAATAATAATAGTTGTAAGGATAAGGACAAGAGTAATAGGGATATTAATAATACAATAAGGATAATAATAACAGTCATAGCGATAATAATAATAGTAATAAGGATAATAATAATAGTTTTAGTGCTAATAATAATAGTAATAAGCATAACAATAATAGTTATAGCGATAATAATAATTGCAATAAGGGAAATAATAATAATTATCAGGATAAAGACAAGAGTAATAGGGATAGTAATAATAGAATAAGTATAATAATAACAGTCATAGCGATAATAATAATAGTAATAAGGATAATAATAATAGTTATAAGGATAATAATAATAGTTATAAGGATAAAGAGAAGAGTAATAGGGATAGTAATAATAGAATAAGGATAATAATAACAGTCATAGCGATAATAATAATAGTAGTATGGATAATAATAATAGTTTTAGTGCTAATAACAATAGTAATAAGCATAACAATAATAGTTATAAGGATAAAGACAAGAGTAATAGGGATAGTAATAATAGAATAAGTATAATAATAACAGTCATAGCGATAATAATAATAGTAATAAGGATAATAATAATAGTTTTAGTGCGAATAATAATAGTAATAAGGATAAACATAACAGTTATAGTGCTAATAATACTAGTATAAGGATAATAATAACAGTTATAGCGATAATAATAATAGTAATAAGGACAATGATAATAGTTATAAGGATAGTAATAACAGTTATAAGGATAAAGAGAAGAGTAATAGGGATAGTAATAATAGAATAAGGATAATAATAACAGTCATAGCGATAATAATAATAGTTATAAGGATAAAGACAAGACTAATAGGGATAGTAATAATAGAATAAGTATAATAATAACAGTCATAGCGATAATAATAATAGTAATAAGGATAATAATAACAGTTATAGTGGTAATAATAATAGTAATAAGCATAATAATAATAGTTATAAGGATAGAGACAAGAGTTATATGGATAGTAATAATAGAATAAGTATAATAATAACAGTCATAGCGATAATAATAATAGTAATAAGGATAATAATAATAGTTTTAGTGCTAATAATAATAGTTTTAGTGCCAATAATAATAGTAATAAGCATAACAATAATAGTTATAACGATAAAGAGAAGAGTAATAGGGATAGTAATAATGGAATAAGGATAATAATAACAGTTATAGCAATAATAATAATAGTAATAAGGATAAACATAATAGTTATAGTGCTAGTAATAATAGTGATAAGGATAATAATAATAGTTATAGCGATAATAATAATAGTAATGAGGATAACAATAATAGTTATAGAGATAATAATACTAGTAATAAGGATAATAATAACAGTTATAATGATAATAATAATAGTAATAAGAAAAATAATAATAATTATCAGGATAAAGACATGAGTAATAGGGATAGTACTAATAGAATAAGTATAATAATAACAGTCATAGCGATAATAATAATAGTAATAAGGATAATAATAATAGTTATAAGGATAGTAATAACAGTTACAAGGATAAAGAGAAGAGTAATAGCGATAGTAATAATAGAATAAGGATAATAATAACAGTCATAGCGATAATAATAATATTAGTAAGGATAATAATAACAGTTATAGCGATAATAATAATAGTAATAAGCATAATAATAATAGTTGTAAGGATAAAGACAAGAGTAATAGGGATATTAATAATACAATAAGGATAATAATAACAGTCATAGCGATAATAATAATAGTTATAGCGATAATAATAATAGTTATAAGGGTAAAGACAAGAGTAATAGGGATAGTAATAATAGAATACGGATAATAATAACAGTCATAGCGATAATAATAATAGTAGTAAGGATAATAATAATAGTTATAGCGATAATAATAATAGTAATAAGCATATTAATAATAGCTATAAGGATAGAGACAAGAGTAATCGGGATAGTAATATTAGAATAAGGATAATAATAACAGTCATAGCGATAATAATAGTAATAAGGATAATAATAATAGTTATAGCGCTAATAATAATAGTAATAAGGACAATGATAATAGTTATAAGGATAGTAATAACAGTTATAAGGATAAAGAGAAGAGTAATAGGGATAGTAATAATAGAATAAGGATAATAATAACAGTCATAGCGATAATAATAATAGTTATAGCGATAATAATAATAGTTATAAGGATAAAGACAAGACTAATAGGGATAGTAATAATAGAATAAGTATAATAATAACAGTCATAGCGATAATAATAATAGTAATAAGGATAATAATAACAGTTATAGTGGTAATAATAATAGTAATAAGCATAATAATAATAGTTATAAGGATAGAGACAAGAGTTATATGGATAGTAATAATAGAATAAGTATAATAATAACAGTCATAGCGATAATAATAATAGTAATAAGGATAATAATAATAGTTTTAGTGCTAATAATAATAGTTTTAGTACCAATAATAATAGTAATAAGCATAACAATAATAGTTATAAGGATAAAGACAAGAGTAATAGGGATAGTAATAATAGAATAAGTATAATAATAACAGTCATAGCGATAATAATAATAGTAATAAGGATAATAATAATAGTTATAAGGATAATAATAATAGTTATAAGGATAAAGAGAAGAGTAATAGGGATAGTAATAATAGAATAAGGATAATAATAACAGTCATAGCGATAATAATAATAGTTATAGCGATAATAATAATAGTTATAAGGATAAAGACAAGACTAATAGGGATAGTAATAATAGAATAAGTATAATAATAACAGTCATAGCGATAATAATAATAGTAATAAGGATAATAATAACAGTTATAGTGGTAATAATAATAGTAATAAGCATAATAATAATAGTTATAAGGATAGAGACAAGAGTTATATGGATAGTAATAATAGAATAAGTATAATAATAACAGTCATAGCGATAATAATAATAGTAATAAGGATAATAATAATAGTTATAAGGATAGTAATAACAGTTATAAGGATAAAGAGAAGAGTAATAGCGATAGTAATAATAGAATAAGGATAATAATAACAGTCATAGCGATAATAATAATATTAGTAAGGATAATAATAACAGTTATAGCGATAATAATAATAGTAATAAGCATAATAATAATAGTTGTAAGGATAAAGACAAGAGTAATAGGGATATTAATAATACAATAAGGATAATAATAACAGTCATAGCGATAATAATAATAGTTATAGCGATAATAATAATAGTTATAAGGGTAAACATAATAGTTATAGTGCGAAAAAAAATATAATAAGGATAAACATAATAGTTATAGTGCTAATAATACTAGTAATAAGGATAATAATAACAGTTATAGCGATAATAATAATTGTAATATGGGAAATAAAAATAATTATCAGGATAAAGACAAGAGTAATAGGGATAGTAATAATACAATAAGGATAATAATAACAGTCATAGCGATAATAATAATAGTTATAGTGATAATCATAGTTATAAGGATAAAGACAAGACTAATAGGGATAGTAATAATAGAATAAGTATAATAATAACAGTCATAGCGATAATAATAATAGTAATAAGGATAATAATAATAGTTACAAGGATAATAATAATAGTTATAAGGATAAAGAGAAGAGTAATAGGGATAGTAATAATAGAATAAGGATAATAATAACAGTCATAGCGATAATAATAATAGTTATAGCGATAATAATAATAGTTATAAGGATAAAGACAAGACTAATAGGGATAGTAATAATAGAATAAGTATAATAATAACAGTCAAAGCGATAATAATAATAGTTATAGTGGTAATAATAATAGTAATAAGCATAATAATAATAGTTATAAGGATAGAGACAAGAGTTATAGGGATAGTAATAATAGAATAAGTATAATAATAACAGTCATAGCGATAATAATAATAGTAATAAGGGTAATAATAATAGTTTTAGTGCTAATAATAATAGTAATAAGCATAACAATAGTAGTTATAAGGATAAAGACAAGAGTAATAGGGATAGTAATAATAGAATAAGTATAATAATAACAGTCATAGCGATAATAATAATAGTTATAGCGATAATAATAATAGTAATAAGGATAATAATAATAGTTATAAGGATAAAGACAAGAGTAATAGGGATAGTAATAATAGAATAAGGATAATAATAACAGTCATAGCGATAATAATAATAGTAGTAAGGATAATAATAATAGTTTTAGTGCTAATAACAATAGTAATAAGCATAACAATAATAGTTATAAGGATAAAGACAAGAGTAATAGGGATAGTAATAATAGAATAAGTATAATAATAACAGTCATAGCGATAATAATAATAGTAATAAGGATAATAATAATAGTTATAGTGCGAATAATAATAGTAATAAGGATAAACATAACAGTTATAGTGCTAATAATACTAGTAATAAGGATAATAATAACAGTTATAGCGATAATAATAATAGTAATAAGGACAATGATAATAGTTATAAGGATAGTAATAACAGTTATATGGATAAAGAGAAGAGTAATAGGGATAGTAATAATAGAATAAGGATAATAATAACAGTCATAGCGATAATAATAATAGTTATAGCGATAATAATAATAGTTATAAGGGTAAAGACAAGACTAATAGGGATAGTAATAATAGAATAAGTATAATAATAACAGTCACAGCGATAATAATAATAGTAATAAGAATAATAATAACAGTTATAGTGGTAATAATAATAGTAATAAGCATAATAATAATAGTTATAAGGATAGAGACAAGAGTTATATGGATAGTAATAATAGAATAAGTATAATAATAACAGTCATAGCGATAATAATAATAGTAATAAGGATAATAAGAATAGTTTTAGTGCTAATAATAATAGTTTTAGTGCTAATAATAATAGTAATAATCATAACAATAATAGTTATAAGGATAAAGACAAGAGTAATAGGGATAGTAATAATAGAATAAGTATAATAATAACAGTCATAGCGATAGTAATAATAGTAATAAGGATAATAATAATAGTTATAAGGATAATAATAATAGTTATAAGGATAAAGAGAAGAGTAATAGGGATAGTAATAATAGAATAAGGATAATAATAACAGTTATAGCAATAATAATAATAGTAATAAGGATAAACATAATAGTTATAGTGCTAGTAATAATAGTGATAAGGATAATAATAATAGTTATAGCGATAATAATAATAGTAATGAGGATAACAATAATAGTTATAGAGATAATAATACTAGTAATAAGGATAATAATAACAGTTATAATGATAATAATAATAGTAATAAGAAAAATAATAATAATTATCAGGATAAAGACAAGAGTAATAGGGATAGTAATAATAGAATAAGTATAATAATAACAGTCATAGCGATAATAATAATAGTAATAAGGATAATAATAATAGTTATAAGGATAGTAATAACAGTTATAAGGATAAAGAGAAGAGTAATAGCGATAGTAATAATAGAATAAGGATAATAATAACAGTCATAGCGATAATAATAATATTAGTAAGGATAATAATAACAGTTATAGCGATAATAATAATAGTTATAGCGATAATAATAATAGTTATAAGGGTAAAGACAAGACTAATAGGGATAGTAATTATAGAATAAGTATAATAATAACAGTCATAGCGATAATAATAATAGTAATAAGGATAATAATAATAGTTATAGTGCGAATAATAATAGTAATAAGGATAAACATAACAGTTATAGTGCTAATAATACTAGTAATAAGGATAATAATAACAGTTATAGCGATAATAATAATAGTAATAAGGACAATGATAATAGTTATAAGGATAGTAATAACAGTTATATGGATAAAGAGAAGAGTAATAGGGATAGTAATAATAGAATAAGGATAATAATAACAGTCATAGCGATAATAATAATAGTTATAGCGATAATAATAATAGTTATAAGGGTAAAGACAAGACTAATAGGGATAGTAATAATAGAATAAGTATAATAATAACAGTCATAGCGATAATAATAATAGTAATAAGAATAATAATAACAGTTATAGTGGTAATAATAATAGTAATAAGCATAATAATAATAGTTATAAGGATAGAGACAAGAGTTATATGGATAGTAATAATAGAATAAGTATAATAATAACAGTCATAGCGATAATAATAATAGTAATAAGGATAATAATAATAGTTTTAGTGCTAATAATAATAGTTTTAGTGCTAATAATAATAGTAATAAGCATAACAATAATAGTTATAAGGATAGAGACAAGAGTTATATGGATAGTAATAATAGAATAAGTATAATAATAACAGTCATAGCGATAATAATAATAGTAATAAGGGTAATAATAATAGTTTTAGTGCTAATAATAATAGTAATAAGCATAACAATAATAGTTATAAGGATAAACACAAGAGTAATAGGGATAGTAATAATAGAATAAGTATAATAATAACAGTCATAGCGATAATAATAATAGTTATAGCGATAATAATAATAGTAATAAGGATAATAATAATAGTTATAAGGATAAAGACAAGAGTAATAGGGATAGTAATAATAGAATAAGGATAATAATAACAGTCATAGCGATAATAATAATAGTAGTAAGGATAATAATAATAGTTTTAGTGCTAATAACAATAGTAATAAGTATAACAATAATAGTTATAAGGATAAAGACAAGAGTAATAGGGATAGTAATTATAGAATAAGTATAATAATAACAGTCATAGCGATAATAATAATAGTAATAAGGATAATAATAATAGTTATAGTGCGAATAATAATAGTAATAAGGATAAACATAACAGTTATAGTGCTAATAATACTAGTAATAAGGATAATAATAACAGTTATAGCGATAATAATAATAGTAATAAGGACAATGATAATAGTTATAAGGATAGTAATAACAGTTATATGGATAAAGAGAAGAGTAATAGGGATAGTAATAATAGAATATGGATAATAATAACAGTCATAGCGATAATAATAATAGTTATAGCGATAATAATAATAGTTATAAGGGTAAAGACAAGACTAATAGGGATAGTAATAATAGAATAAGTATAATAATAACAGTCATAGCGATAATAATAATAGTAATAAGAATAATAATAACAGTTATAGTGGTAATAATAATAGTAATAAGCATAATAATAATAGTTATAAGGATAGAGACAAGAGTAATAGGGATAGTAATAATAGAATAAGGATAATAATAACAGTTATAGCAATAATAATAATAGTAATAAGGATAAACATAATAGTTATAGTGCTAGTAATAATAGTGATAAGGATAATAATAATAGTTATAGCGATAATAATAATAGTAATGAGGATAACAATAATAGTTATAGAGATAATAATACTAGTAATAAGGATAATAATAACAGTTATAATGATAATAATAATAGTAATAAGAAAAATAATAATAATTATCAGGATAAAGACAAGAGTAATAGGGATAGTAATAATAGAATAAGTATAATAATAACAGTCATAGCGATAATAATAATAGTAGTAAGGATAATAATAATAGTTTTAGTGCTAATAACAATAGTAATAAGCATAACAATAATAGTTATAAGGATAAAGACAAGAGTAATAGGGATAGTAATAATAGAATAAGTATAATAATAACAGTCATAGCGATAATAATAATAGTAATAAGGATAATAATAATAGTTATAGTGCGAATAATAATAGTAATAAGGATAAACATAACAGTTATAGTGCTAATAATACTAGTAATAAGGATAATAATAACAGTTATAGCGATAATAATAATAGTAATAAGGACAATGATAATAGTTATAAGGATAGTAATAACAGTTATATGGATAAAGAGAAGAGTAATAGGGATAGTAATAATAGAATAAGGATAATAATAACAGTCATAGCGATAATAATAATAGTTATAGCGATAATAATAATAGTTATAAGGGTAAAGACAAGACTAATAGGGATAGTAATAATAGAATAAGTATAATAATAACAGTCATAGCGATAATAATAATAGTAATAAGAATAATAATAACAGTTATAGTGGTAATAATAATAGTAATAAGCATAATAATAATAGTTATAAGGATAGAGACAAGAGTTATATGGATAGTAATAATAGAATAAGTATAATAATAACAGTCATAGCGATAATAATAATAGTAATAAGGATAATAATAATAGTTTTAGTGCTAATAATAATAGTTTTAGTGCTAATAATAATAGTAATAAGCATAACAATAATAGTTATAAGGATAGAGACAAGAGTTATATGGATAGTAATAATAGAATAAGTATAATAATAACAGTCATAGCGATAATAATAATAGTAATAAGGGTAATAATAATAGTTTTAGTGCTAATAATAATAGTAATAAGCATAACAATAATAGTTATAAGGATAAACACAAGAGTAATAGGGATAGTAATAATAGAATAAGTATAATAATAACAGTCATAGCGATAATAATAATAGTTATAGCGATAATAATAATAGTAATAAGGATAATAATAATAGTTATAAGGATAAAGACAAGAGTAATAGGGATAGTAATAATAGAATAAGGATAATAATAACAGTCATAGCGATAATAATAATAGTAGTAAGGATAATAATAATAGTTTTAGTGCTAATAACAATAGTAATAAGTATAACAATAATAGTTATAAGGATAAAGACAAGAGTAATAGGGATAGTAATTATAGAATAAGTATAATAATAACAGTCATAGCGATAATAATAATAGTAATAAGGATAATAATAATAGTTATAGTGCGAATAATAATAGTAATAAGGATAAACATAACAGTTATAGTGCTAATAATACTAGTAATAAGGATAATAATAACAGTTATAGCGATAATAATAATAGTAATAAGGACAATGATAATAGTTATAAGGATAGTAATAACAGTTATATGGATAAAGAGAAGAGTAATAGGGATAGTAATAATAGAATATGGATAATAATAACAGTCATAGCGATAATAATAATAGTTATAGCGATAATAATAATAGTTATAAGGGTAAAGACAAGACTAATAGGGATAGTAATAATAGAATAAGTATAATAATAACAGTCATAGCGATAATAATAATAGTAATAAGAATAATAATAACAGTTATAGTGGTAATAATAATAGTAATAAGCATAATAATAATAGTTATAAGGATAGAGACAAGAGTTATATGGATAGTAATAATAGAATAAGTATAATAATAACAGTCATAGCGATAATAATAATAGTAATAAGGATAATAATAATAGTTTTAGTGCTAATAATAATAGTTTTAGTGCTAATAATAATAGTAATAAGCATAACAATAATAGTTATAAGGATAAAGACAAGAGTAATAGGGATAGTAATAATAGAATAAGTATAATAATAACAGTCATAGCGATAATAATAATAGTAATAAGGATAATAATAATAGTTATAAGGATAATAATAATAGTTATAAGGATAAAGAGAAGAGTAATAGGGATAGTAATAATAGAATAAGGATAATAATAACAGTTATAGCAATAATAATAATAGTAATAAGGATAAACATAATAGTTATAGTGCTAGTAATAATAGTGATAAGGATAATAATAATAGTTATAGCGATAATAATAATAGTAATGAGGATAACAATAATAGTTATAGAGATAATAATACTAGTAATAAGGATAATAATAACAGTCATAGCGATAATAATAATAGGATTAAGGATAATAATAATAGTTATAAGGATAGTAATAACAGTTATAAGGATAAAGAGAAGAGTAATAGCGATAGTAATAATAGAATAAGGATAATAATAACAGTCATAGCGATAATAATAATATTAGTAAGGATAATAATAACAGTTATAGCGATAATAATAATAGTAATAAGCATAATAAAAATAGTTGTAAGGATAAAGACAAGAGTAATAGGGATATTAATAATACAATAAGGATAATAATAACAGTCATAGCGATAATAATAATAGTTATAGCGATAATAATAATAGTTATAAGGGTAAACATAATAGTTATAGTGCGAATAAAAATAGTAATAAGGATAAACATAATAGTTATAGTGCTAATAATACTAGTAATAAGGATAATAATAACAGTTATAGCGATAATAATAATTGTAATATGGGAAATAAAAATAATTATCAGGATAAAGACAAGAGTAATAGGGATAGTAATAATACAATAAGGATAATAATAACAGTCATAGCGATAATAATAATAGTTATAGTGATAATCATAGTTATAAGGATAAAGACAAGACTAATAGGGATAGTAATAATAGAATAAGTATAATAATAACAGTCATAGCGATAATAATAATAGTTATAGTGGTAATAATAATAGTAATAAGCATAATAATAATAGTTATAAGGATAGAGACAAGAGTTATAGGGATAGTAATAATAGAATAAGTATAATAATAACAGTCATAGCGATAATAATAATAGTAATAAGGGTAATAATAATAGTTTTAGTGCTAATAATAATAGTAATAAGCATAACAATAGTAGTTATAAGGATAAAGACAAGAGTAATAGGGATAGTAATAATAGAATAAGTATAATAATAACAGTCATAGCGATAATAATAATAGTTATAGCGATAATAATAATAGTAATAAGGATAATAATAATAGTTATAAGGATAAAGACAAGAGTAATAGGGATAGTAATAATAGAATAAGGATAATAATAACAGTCATAGCGATAATAATAATAGTAGTAAGGATAATAATAATAGTTTTAGTGCTAATAACAATAGTAATAAGTATAACAATAATAGTTATAAGGATAAAGACAAGAGTAATAGGGATAGTAATTATAGAATAAGTATAATAATAACAGTCATAGCGATAATAATAATAGTAATAAGGATAATAATAATAGTTATAGTGCGAATAATAATAGTAATAAGGATAAACATAACAGTTATAGTGCTAATAATACTAGTAATAAGGATAATAATAACAGTTATAGCGATAATAATAATAGTAATAAGGACAATGATAATAGTTATAAGGATAGTAATAACAGTTATATGGATAAAGAGAAGAGTAATAGGGATAGTAATAATAGAATATGGATAATAATAACAGTCATAGCGATAATAATAATAGTTATAAGGGTAAAGACAAGACTAATAGGGATAGTAATAATAGAATAAGTAAAATAATAACAGTCATAGCGATAATAATAATAGTAATAAGAATAATAATAACAGTTATAGTGGTAATAATAATAGTAATAAGCATAATAATAATAGTTATAAGGATAGAGACAAGAGTTATATGGATAGTAATAATAGAATAAGTATAATAATAACAGTCATAGCGATAATAATAATAGTAATAAGGATAATAATAATAGTTTTAGTGCTAATAATAATAGTTTTAGTGCTAATAATAATAGTAATAAGCATAACAATAATAGTTATAAGGATAAAGACAAGAGTAATAGGGATAGTAATAATAGAATAAGTATAATAATAACAGTCATAGCGATAATAATAATAGTAATAAGGATAATAATAATAGTTATAGCGATAATAATAATAGTAATAAGCATAATAATAATAGTTGTAAGGATAAAGACAAGAGTAATAGGGATATTAATAATACAATAAGGATAATAATAACAGTCATAGCGATAATAATAATAGTTATAGCGATAATAATAATAGTTATAAGGGTAAAGACAAGAGTAATAGGGATAGTAATAATAGAATAAGGATAATAATAACAGTCATAGCGATAATAATAATAGTAGTAAGGATAATAATAATAGTTATAAGGATAATAATAATAGTTATAAGGATAAAGTGAAGAGTAATAGGGATAGTAATAATAGAATAAGGATAATAATAACAGTTATAGCAATAATAATAATAGTAATAAGGATAAACATAATAGTTATAGTGCTAGTAATAATAGTGATAAGGATAATAATAATAGTTATAGCGATAATAATAATAGTAATGAGGATAACAATAATAGTTATAGAGATAATAATACTAGTAATAAGGATAATAATAACAGTCATAGCGATAATAATAATAGGATTAAGGATAATAATAATAGTTATAAGGATAGTAATAACAGTTATAAGGATAAAGAGAAGAGTAATAGCGATAGTAATAATAGAATAAGGATAATAATAACAGTCATAGCGATAATAATAATATTAGTAAGGATAATAATAACAGTTATAGCGATAATAATAATAGTAATAAGCATAATAAAAATAGTTGTAAGGATAAAGACAAGAGTAATAGGGATATTAATAATACAATAAGGATAATAATAACAGTCATAGCGATAATAATAATAGTTATAGCGATAATAATAATAGTTATAAGGGTAAACATAATAGTTATAGTGCGAATAAAAATAGTAATAAGGATAAACATAATAGTTATAGTGCTAATAATACTAGTAATAAGGATAATAATAACAGTTACAGCGATAATAATAATTGTAATATGGGAAATAAAAATAATTATCAGGATAAAGACAAGAGTAATAGGGATAGTAATAATACAATAAGGATAATAATAACAGTCATAGCGATAATAATAATAGTTATAGTGATAATCATAGTTATAAGGATAAAGACAAGACTAATAGGGATAGTAATAATAGAATAAGTATAATAATAACAGTCATAGCGATAATAATAATAGTTATAGTGGTAATAATAATAGTAATAAGCATAATAATAATAGTTATAAGGATAGAGACAAGAGTTATAGGGATAGTAATAATAGAATAAGTATAATAATAACAGTCATAGCGATAATAATAATAGTAATAAGGGTAATAATAATAGTTTTAGTGCTAATAATAATAGTAATAAGCATAACAATAGTAGTTATAAGGATAAAGACAAGAGTAATAGGGATAGTAATAATAGAATAAGTATAATAATAACAGTCATAGCGATAATAATAATAGTTATAGCGATAATAATAATAGTAATAAGGATAATAATAATAGTTATAAGGATAAAGACAAGAGTAATAGGGATAGTAATAATAGAATAAGGATAATAATAACAGTCATAGCGATAATAATAATAGTAGTAAGGATAATAATAATAGTTTCAGTGCTAATAACAATAGTAATAAGCATAACAATAATAGTTATAAGGATAAAGACAAGAGTAATAGGGATAGTAATAATAGAATAAGTATAATAATAACAGTCATAGCGATAATAATAATAGTAATAAGGATAATAATAATAGTTATAGTGCGAATAATAATAGTAATAAGGATAAACATAACAGTTATAGTGCTAATAATACTAGTAATAAGGATAATAATAACAGTTATAGCGATAATAATAATAGTAATAAGGACAATGATAATAGTTATAAGGATAGTAATAACAGTTATATGGATAAAGAGAAGAGTAATAGGGATAGTAATAATAGAATAAGGATAATAATAACAGTCATAGCGATAATAATAATAGTTATAGCGATAATAATAATAGTTATAAGGGTAAAGACAAGACTAATAGGGATAGTAATAATAGAATAAGTATAATAATAACAGTCACAGCGATAATAATAATAGTAATAAGAATAATAATAACAGTTATAGTGGTAATAATAATAGTAATAAGCATAATAATAATAGTTATAAGGATAGAGACAAGAGTTATATGGATAGTAATAATAGAATAAGTATAATAATAACAGTCATAGCGATAATAATAATAGTAATAAGGATAATAATAATAGTTTTAGTGCTAATAATAATAGTTTTAGTGCTAATAATAATAGTAATAATCATAACAATAATAGTTATAAGGATAAAGACAAGAGTAATAGGGATAGTAATAATAGAATAAGTATAATAATAACAGTCATAGCGATAATAATAATAGTAATAAGGATAATAATAATAGTTATAAGGATAATAATAATAGTTATAAGGATAAAGAGAAGAGTAATAGGGATAGTAATAATAGAATAAGGATAATAATAACAGTTATAGCAATAATAATAATAGTAATAAGGATAAACATAATAGTTATAGTGCTAGTAATAATAGTGATAAGGATAATAATAATAGTTATAGCGATAATAATAATAGTAATGAGGATAACAATAATAGTTATAGAGATAATAATACTAGTAATAAGGATAATAATAACAGTTATAATGATAATAATAATAGTAATAAGAAAAATAATAATAATTATCAGGATAAAGACAAGAGTAATAGGGATAGTAATAATAGAATAAGTATAATAATAACAGTCATAGCGATAATAATAATAGTAATAAGGATAATAATAATAGTTATAAGGATAGTAATAACAGTTATAAGGATAAAGAGAAGAGTAATAGCGATAGTAATAATAGAATAAGGATAATAATAACAGTCATAGCGATAATAATAATATTAGTAAGGATAATAATAACAGTTATAGCGATAATAATAATAGTTATAGCGATAATAATAATAGTTATAAGGGTAAAGACAAGACTAATAGGGATAGTAATTATAGAATAAGTATAATAATAACAGTCATAGCGATAATAATAATAGTAATAAGGATAATAATAATAGTTATAGTGCGAATAATAATAGTAATAAGGATAAACATAACAGTTATAGTGCTAATAATACTAGTAATAAGGATAATAATAACAGTTATAGCGATAATAATAATAGTAATAAGGACAATGATAATAGTTATAAGGATAGTAATAACAGTTATATGGATAAAGAGAAGAGTAATAGGGATAGTAATAATAGAATAAGGATAATAATAACAGTCATAGCGATAATAATAATAGTTATAGCGATAATAATAATAGTTATAAGGGTAAAGACAAGACTAATAGGGATAGTAATAATAGAATAAGTATAATAATAACAGTCATAGCGATAATAATAATAGTAATAAGAATAATAATAACAGTTATAGTGGTAATAATAATAGTAATAAGCATAATAATAATAGTTATAAGGATAGAGACAAGAGTTATATGGATAGTAATAATAGAATAAGTATAATAATAACAGTCATAGCGATAATAATAATAGTAATAAGGATAATAATAATAGTTTTAGTGCTAATAATAATAGTAATAAGCATAACAATAATAGTTATAAGGATAGAGACAAGAGTTATATGGATAGTAATAATAGAATAAGTATAATAATAACAGTCATAGCGATAATAATAATAGTAATAAGGGTAATAATAATAGTTTTAGTGCTAATAATAATAGTAATAAGCATAACAATAATAGTTATAAGGATAAAGACAAGAGTAATAGGGATAGTAATAATAGAATAAGTATAATAATAACAGTCATAGCGATAATAATAATAGTTATAGCGATAATAATAATAGTAATAAGGATAATAATAATAGTTATAAGGATAAAGACAAGAGTAATAGGGATAGTAATAATAGAATAAGGATAATAATAACAGTCATAGCGATAATAATAATAGTAGTAAGGATAATAATAATAGTTTTAGTGCTAATAACAATAGTAATAAGTATAACAATAATAGTTATAAGGATAAAGACAAGAGTAATAGGGATAGTAATTATAGAATAAGTATAATAATAACAGTCATAGCGATAATAATAATAGTAATAAGGATAATAATAATAGTTATAGTGCGAATAATAATTGTAATAAGGATAAACATAACAGTTATAGTGCTAATAATACTAGTAATAAGGATAATAATAACAGTTATAGCGATAATAATAATAGTAATAAGGACAATGATAATAGTTATAAGGATAGTAATAACAGTTATATGGATAAAGAGAAGAGTAATAGGGATAGTAATAATAGAATATGGATAATAATAACAGTCATAGCGATAATAATAATAGTTATAAGGGTAAAGACAAGACTAATAGGGATAGTAATAATAGAATAAGTATAATAATAACAGTCATAGCGATAATAATAATAGTAATAAGAATAATAATAACAGTTATAGTGGTAATAATAATAGTAATAAGCATAATAATAATAGTTATAAGGATAGAGACAAGAGTTATATGGATAGTAATAATAGAATAAGTATAATAATAACAGTCATAGCGATAATAATAATAGTAATAAGGATAATAATAATAGTTTTAGTGCTAATAATAATAGTTTTAGTGCTAATAATAATAGTAATAAGCATAACAATAATAGTTATAAGGATAAAGACAAGAGTAATAGGGATAGTAATAATAGAATAAGTATAATAATAACAGTCATAGCGATAATAATAATAGTAATAAGGATAATAATAATAGTTATAGCGATAATAATAATAGTAATAAGCATAATAATAATAGTTGTAAGGATAAAGACAAGAGTAATAGGGATATTAATAATACAATAAGGATAATAATAACAGTCATAGCGATAATAATAATAGTTATAGCGATAATAATAATAGTTATAAGGGTAAAGACAAGAGTAATAGGGATAGTAATAATAGAATAAGGATAATAATAACAGTCATAGCGATAATAATAATAGTAGTAAGGATAATAATAATAGTTATAAGGATAATAATAATAGTTATAAGGATAAAGTGAAGAGTAATAGGGATAGTAATAATAGAATAAGGATAATAATAACAGTTATAGCAATAATAATAATAGTAATAAGGATTAACATAATAGTTATAGTGCTAGTAATAATAGTGATAAGGATAATAATAATAGTTATAGCGATAATAATAATAGTAATGAGGATAACAATAATAGTTATAGAGATAATAATACTAGTAATAAGGATAATAATAACAGTCATAGCGATAATAATAATAGGATTAAGGATAATAATAATAGTTATAAGGATAGTAATAACAGTTATAAGGATAAAGAGAAGAGTAATAGCGATAGTAATAATAGAATAAGGATAATAATAACAGTCATAGCGATAATAATAATATTAGTAAGGATAATAATAACAGTCATAGCGATAATAATAATAGTTATAGCGATAATAATAATAGTTATAAGGGTAAACATAATAGTTATAGTGCGAATAAAAATAGTAATAAGGATAAACATAATAGTTATAGTGCTAATAATACTAGTAATAAGGATAATAATAACAGTTATAGCGATAATAATAATTGTAATATGGGAAATAAAAATAATTATCAGGATAAAGACAAGAGTAATAGGGATAGTAATAATACAATAAGGATAATAATAACAGTCATAGCGATAATAATAGTAGTTATAGTGATAATCATAGTTATAAGGATAAAGACAAGACTAACAGGGATAGTAATAATAGAATAAGTATAATAATAACAGTCATAGCGATAATAATAATAGTTATAGTGGTAATAATAATAGTAATAAGCATAATAATAATAGTTATAAGGATAGAGACAAGAGTTATAGGGATAGTAATAATAGAATAAGTATAATAATAACAGTCATAGCGATAATAATAATAGTAATAAGGGTAATAATAATAGTTTTAGTGCTAATAATAATAGTAATAAGCATAACAATAATAGTTATAAGGATAAAGACAAGAGTAATAGGGATAGTAATAATAGAATAAGTATAATAATAACAGTCATAGCGATAATAATAATAGTTATAGCGATAATAATAATAGTAATAAGGATAATAATAATAGTTATAAGGATAAAGACAAGAGTAATAGGGATAGTAATAATAGAATAAGGATAATAATAACAGTCATAGCGATAATAATAATAGTAGTAAGGATAATAATAATAGTTTTAGTGCTAATAACAATAGTAATAAGCATAACAATAATAGTTATAAGGATAAAGACAAGAGTAATAGGGATAGTAATTATAGAATAAGTATAATAATAACAGTCATAGCGATAATAATAATAGTAATAAGGATAATAATAATAGTTTTAGTGCTAATAATAATAGTTTTAGTACCAATAATAATAGTAATAAGCATAACAATAATAGTTATAAGGATAAAGACAAGAGTAATAGGGATAGTAATAATAGAATAAGTATAATAATAACAGTCATAGCGATAATAATAATAGTAATAAGGATAATAATAATAGTTATAAGGATAATAATAATAGTTATAAGGATAAAGAGAAGAGTAATAGGGATAGTAATAATAGAATAAGTATAATAATAACAGTCATAGCGATAATAATAATAGTAATAAGGATAATAATAATAGTTATAAGGATAGTAATAACAGTTATAAGGATAAAGAGAAGAGTAATAGCGATAGTAATAATAGAATAAGGATAATAATAACAGTCATAGCGATAATAATAATATTAGTAAGGATAATAATAACAGTTATAGCGATAATAATAATAGTAATAAGCATAATAATAATAGTTGTAAGGATAAAGACAAGAGTAATAGGGATATTAATAATACAATAAGGATAATAATAACAGTCATAGCGATAATAATAATAGTTATAGCGATAATAATAATAGTTATAAGGGTAAACATAATAGTTATAGTGCGAATAAAAATAGTAATAAGGATAAACATAATAGTTATAGTGCTAATAATACTAGTAATAAGGATAATAATAACAGTTATAGCGATAATAATAATTGTAATATGGGAAATAAAAATAATTATCAGGATAAAGACAAGAGTAATAGGGATAGTAATAATACAATAAGGATAATAATAACAGTCATAGCGATAATAATAATAGTTATAGTGATAATCATAGTTATAAGGATAAAGACAAGACTAATAGGGATAGTAATAATGGAATAAGTATAATAATAACAGTCATAGCGATAATAATAATAGTAGTGAGGATAATAATAACAGTTATAGCGATAATAATAATAGTAATAAGCATAATAATAATAGTTATAAGGATAGAGACAAGAGTTATAGGGATAGTAATAATAGAATAAGTATAATAATAACAGTCATAGCGATAATAATAATAGTAATAAGGATAATAATAATAGTTTTAGTGCTAATAATAATAGTTTTAGTACCAATAATAATAGTAATAAGCATAACAATAATAGTTATAAGGATAAAGAGAAGAGTGATAGGGATAGTAATAATAGAATAAGGATAATAATAACAGTCATAGCGATAATAATAATAGTTATAGCGATAATAATAATAGTTATAAGGATAAAGACAAGACTAATAGGGATAGTAATAATAGAATAAGTATAATAATAACAGTCATAGCGATAATAATAATAGTAATAAGGATAATAATAACAGTTATAGTGGTAATAATAATAGTAATAAGCATAATAATAATAGTTATAAGGATAGAGACAAGAGTTATATGGATAGTAATAATAGAATAAGTATAATAATAACAGTCATAGCGATAATAATAATAGTAATAAGGATAATAATAATAGTTTTAGTGCTAATAATAATAGTTTTAGTGCCAATAATAATAGTAATAAGCATAACAATAATAGTTATAAGGATAAAGACAAGAGTAATAGGGATAGTAATAATAGAATAAGTATAATAATAACAGTCATAGCGATAATAATAATAGTAATAAGGATAATAATAATAGTTATAAGGATAATAATAATAGTTATAAGGATAAAGAGAAGAGTAATAGGGATAGTAATAATAGAATAAGGATAATAATAACAGTTATAGCAATAATAATAATAGTAATAAGGATAAACATAATAGTTATAGTGCTAGTAATAATAGTGATAAGGATAATAATAATAGTTATAGCGATAATAATAATAGTAATGAGGATAACAATAATAGTTATAGAGATAATAATACTAGTAATAAGGATAATAATAACAGTTATAATGATAATAATAATAGTAATAAGAAAAATAATAATAATTATCTTGATAAAGACAAGAGTAATAGGGATAGTGATAATAGAATAAGTATAATAATAACAGTCATAGCGATAATAATAATAGTAATAAGGATAATAATAATAGTTATAAGGATAGTAATAACAGTTATAAGGATAAAGAGAAGAGTAATAGCGATAGTAATAATAGAATAAGGATAATAATAACAGTCATAGCGATAATAATAATATTAGTAAGGATAATAATAACAGTTATAGCGATAATAATAATAGTAATAAGCATAATAATAATAGTTGTAAGGATAAAGACAAGAGTAATAGGGATATTAATAATACAATAAGGATAATAATAATAGTTATAGCAATAATAATAATAGTAATAAGGATAAACATAATAGTTATAGTGCTAGTAATAATAGTGATAAGGATAATAATAATAGTTATAGCGATAATAATAATAGTAATGAGGATAACAATAATAGTTATAGAGATAATAATACTAGTAATAAGGATAATAATAATAGTTATAGTGCGAATAATAATAGTAATAAGGATAAACATAACAGTTATAGTGCTAATAATACTAGTAATAAGGATAATAATAACAGTTATAGCGATAATAATAATAGTAATAAGGACAATGATAATAGTTATAAGGATAGTAATAACAGTTATAAGGATAAAGAGAAGAGTAATAGGGATAGTAATAATAGAATAAGGATAATAATAACAGTCATAGCGATAATAATAATAGTTATAGCGATAATAATAATAGTTATAAGGATAAAGACAAGACTAATAGGGATAGTAATAATAGAATAAGTATAATAATAACAGTCATAGCGATAATAATAATAGTTATAGCGATAATAATAATAGTAATAAGGATAATAATAATAGTTATAAGGATAAAGACAAGAGTAATAGGGATAGTAATAATAGAATAAGGATAATAATAACAGTCATAGCGATAATAATAATAGTAGTAAGGATAATAATAATAGTTTTAGTGCTAATAACAATAGTAATAAGTATAACAATAATAGTTATAAGGATAAAGACAAGAGTAATAGGGATAGTAATTATAGAATAAGTATAATAATAACAGTCATAGCGATAATAATAATAGTAATAAGGATAATAATAATAGTTATAGTGCGTATAATAATAGTAATAAGGATAAACATAACAGTTATAGTGCTAATAATACTAGTAATAAGGATAATAATAACAGTTATAGCGATAATAATAATAGTAATAAGGACAATGATAATAGTTATAAGGATAGTAATAACAGTTATATGGATAAAGAGAAGAGTAATAGGGATAGTAATAATAGAATAAGGATAATAATATCAGTCATAGCGATAATAATAATAATTATAGCGATAATAATAATAGTTATAAGGGTAAAGACAAGACTAATAGGGATAGTAATAATAGAATAAGTATAATAATAACAGTCATAGCGATAATAATAATAGTAATAAGAATAATAATAACAGTTATAGTGGTAATAATAATAGTAATAAGCATAATAATAATAGTTATAAGGATAGAGACAAGAGTTATATGGATAGTAATAATAGAATAAGTATAATAATAACAGTCATAGCGATAATAATAATAGTAATAAGGATAATAATAATAGTTTTAGTGCTAATAATAATAGTTTTAGTGCTAATAATAATAGTAATAAGCATAACAATAATAGTTATAAGGATAGAGACAAGAGTTATATGGATAGTAATAATAGAATAAGTATAATAATAACAGTCATAGCGATAATAATAATAGTAATAAGGGTAATAATAATAGTTTTAGTGCTAATAATAATAGTAATAAGCATAACAATAATAGTTATAAGGATAAAGACAAGAGTAATAGCTATAGTAATAATAGAATAAGTATAATAATAACAGTCATAGCGATAATAATAATAGTTATAGCGATAATAATAATAGTAATAAGGATAATAATAATAGTTATAAGGATAAAGACAAGAGTAATAGGGATAGTAATAATAGAATAAGGATAATAATAACAGTCATAGCGATAATAATAATAGTAGTAAGGATAATAATAATAGTTTTAGTGCTAATAACAATAGTAATAAGTATAACAATAATAGTTATAAGGATAAAGACAAGAGTAATAGGGATAGTAATTATAGAATAAGTATAATAATAACAGTCATAGCGATAATAATAATAGTAATAAGGATAATAATAATAGTTATAGTGCGAATAATAATAGTAATAAGGATAAACATAACAGTTATAGTGCTAATAATACTAGTAATAAGGATAATAATAACAGTTATAGCGATAATAATAATAGTAATAAGGACAATGATAATAGTTATAAGGATAGTAATAACAGTTATATGGATAAAGAGAAGAGTAATAGGGATAGTAATAATAGAATAAGGATAATAATAACAGTCATAGCGATAATAATAATAGTTATAGCGATAATAATAATAGTTATAAGGGTAAAGACAAGACTAATAGGGATAGTAATAATAGAATAAGTATAATAATAACAGTCATAGCGATAATAATAATAGTAATAAGAATAATAATAACAGTTATAGTGGTAATAAAAATAGTAATAAGCATAATAATAATAGTTATAAGGATAGAGACAAGAGTTATATGGATAGTAATAATAGAATAAGTATAATAATAACAGTCATAGCGATAATAATAATAGTAATAAGGATAATAATAATAGTTTTAGTGCTAATAATAATAGTTTTAGTGCTAATAATAATAGTAATAAGCATAACAATAATAGTTATAAGGATAAAGACAAGAGTAATAGGGATAGTAATAATAGAATAAGTATAATAATAACAGTCATAGCGATAATAATAATAGTAATAAGGATAATAATAATAGTTATAGCGATAATAATAATAGTAATAAGCATAATAATAATAGTTGTAAGGATAAAGACAAGAGTAATAGGGATATTAATAATACAATAAGGATAATAATCACAGTCATAGCGATAATAATAATAGTTATAGCGATAATAATAATAGTTATAAGGGTAAAGACAAGAGTAATAGGGATAGTAATAATAGAATAAGGATAATAATAACAGTCATAGCGATAATAATAATAGTTATAGTGGTAATAATAATAGTAATAAGCATAATAATAATAGTTATGAGGATAGAGACAAGAGTTATAGGGATAGTAATAATAGAATAAGTATAATAATAACAGTCATAGCGATAATAATAATAGTAATAAGGGTAATAATAATAGTTTTAGTGCTAATAATAATAGTAATAAGCATAACAATAATAGTTATAAGGATAAAGACAAGAGTAATAGGGATAGTAATAATAGAATAAGTATAATAACAACAGTCATAGCGATAATAATAATAGTTATAGCGATAATAATAATAGTAATAAGGATAATAATAATAGTTATAAGGATAAAGACAAGAGTAATAGGGATAGTAATAATAGAATAAGGATAATAATAACAGTCATAGCGATAATAATAATAGTAGTAAGGATAATAATAATAGTTTTAGTGCTAATAACAATAGTAATAAGCATAACAATAATAGTTATAAGGATAAAGACAAGAGTAATAGGGATAGTAATTATAGAATAAGTATAATAATAACAGTCATAGCGATAATAATAATAGTAATAAGGATAATAATAATAGTTTTAGTGCTAATAATAATAGTTTTAGTGCCAATAATAATAGTAATAAGCATAACAATAATAGTTATAAGGATAAAGACAAGAGTAATAGGGATAGTAATAATAGAATAAGTATAATAATAACAGTCATAGCGATAATAATAATAGTAATAAGGATAATAATAATAGTTATAAGGATAATAATAATAGTTATAAGGATAAAGAGAAGAGTAATAGGGATAGTAATAATAGAATAAGGATAATAATAACAGTTATAGCAATAATAATAATAGTAATAAGGATAAACATAATAGTTATAGTGCTAGTAATAATAGTGATAAGGATAATAATAATAGTTATAGCGATAATAATAATAGTAATGAGGATAACAATAATAGTTATAGAGATAATAATACTAGTAATAAGGATAATAATAACAGTTATAATGATAATAATAATAGTAATAAGAAAAATAATAATAATTATCAGGATAAAGACAAGAGTAATAGGGATAGTGATAATAGAATAAGTATAATAATAACAGTCATAGCGATAATAATAATAGTAATAAGGATAATAATAATAGTTATAAGGATAGTAATAACAGTTATAAGGATAAAGAGAAGAGTAATAGCGATAGTAATAATAGAATAAGGATAATAATAACAGTCATAGCGATAATAATAATATTAGTAAGGATAATAATAACAGTTATAGCGATAATAATAATAGTAATAAGCATAATAATAATAGTTGTAAGGATAAAGACAAGAGTAATAGGGATATTAATAATACAATAAGGATAATAATAACAGTTATAGCAATAATAATAATAGTAATAAGGATAAACATAATAGTTATAGTGCTAGTAATAATAGTGATAAGGATAATAATAATAGTTATAGCGATAATAATAATAGTAATGAGGATAACAATAATAGTTATAGAGATAATAATACTAGTAATAAGGATAATAATAATAGTTATAGTGCGAATAATAATAGTAATAAGGATAAACATAACAGTTATAGTGCTAATAATACTAGTAATAAGGATAATAATAACAGTTATAGCGATAATAATAATAGTAATAAGGACAATGATAATAGTTATAAGGATAGTAATAACAGTTATAAGGATAAAGAGAAGAGTAATAGGGATAGTAATAATAGAATAAGGATAATAATAACAGTCATAGCGATAATAATAATAGTTATAGCGATAATAATAATAGTTATAAGGATAAAGACAAGACTAATAGGGATAGTAATAATAGAATAAGTATAATAATAACAGTCATAGCGATAATAATAATAGTAATAAGGATAATAATAACAGTTATAGTGGTAATAATAATAGTAATAAGCATAATAATAATAGTTATAAGGATAGAGACAAGAGTTATAGGGATAGTAATAATAGAATAAGTATAATAATAACAGTCATAGCGATAATAATAATAGTAATAAGGGTAATAATAATAGTTTTAGTGCTAATAATAATAGTAATAAGCATAACAATAATAGTTATAAGGATAAAGACAAGAGTAATAGGGATAGTAATAATAGAATAAGTATAATAATAACAGTCATAGCGATAATAATAATAGTTATAGCGATAATAATAATAGTAATAAGGATAATAATAATAGTTATAAGGATAAAGACAAGAGTAATAGGGATAGTAATAATAGAATAAGGATAATAATAACAGTCATAGCGATAATAATAATAGTAGTAAGGATAATAATAATAGTTTTAGTGCTAATAACAATAGTAATAAGTATAACAATAATAGTTATAAGGATAAAGACAAGAGTAATAGGGATAGTAATTATAGAATAAGTATAATAATAACAGTCATAGCGATAATAATAATAGTAATAAGGATAATAATAATAGTTATAGTGCGTATAATAATAGTAATAAGGATAAACATAACAGTTATAGTGCTAATAATACTAGTAATAAGGATAATAATAACAGTTATAGCGATAATAATAATAGTAATAAGGACAATGATAATAGTTATAAGGATAGTAATAACAGTTATATGGATAAAGAGAAGAGTAATAGGGATAGTAATAATAGAATAAGGATAATAATAACAGTCATAGCGATAATAATAATAATTATAGCGATAATAATAATAGTTATAAGGGTAAAGACAAGACTAATAGGGATAGTAATAATAGAATAAGTATAATAATAACAGTCATAGCGATAATAATAATAGTAATAAGAATAATAATAACAGTTATAGTGGTAATAATAATAGTAATAAGCATAATAATAATAGTTATAAGGATAGAGACAAGAGTTATATGGATAGTAATAATAGAATAAATATAATAATAACAGTCATAGCGATAATAATAATAGTAATAAGGATAATAATAATAGTTTTAGTGCTAATAATAATAGTTTTAGTGCTAATAATAATAGTTTTAGTGCTAATAATAATAGTAATAAGCATAACAATAATAGTTATAAGGATAGAGACAAGAGTTATATGGATAGTAATAATAGAATAAGTATAATAACAACAGTCATAGCGATAATAATAATAGTTATAGCGATAATAATAATAGTAATAAGGATAATAATAATAGTTATAAGGATAAAGACAAGAGTAATAGGGATAGTAATAATAGAATAAGGATAATAATAACAGTCATAGCGATAATAATAATAGTAGTAAGGATAATAATAATAGTTTTAGTGCTAATAACAATAGTAATAAGCATAACAATAATAGTTATAAGGATAAAGACAAGAGTAATAGGGATAGTAATTATAGAATAAGTATAATAATAACAGTCATAGCGATAATAATAATAGTAATAAGGATAATAATAATAGTTATAGTGCGAATAATAATAGTAATAAGGATAAACATAATAGTTATAGTGCGAATAAAAATAGTAATAAGGATAAACATAATAGTTATAGTGCTAATAATACTAGTAATAAGGATAATAATAACAGTTATAGCGATAATAATAATTGCAATATGGGAAATAAAAATAATTATCAGGATAAAGACAAGAGTAATAGGGATAGTAATAATACAATAAGGATAATAATAACAGTCATAGCGATAATAATAATAGTAGTAAGGATAATAATAATAGTTTTAGTGCTAAGAACAATAGTAATAAGCATAACAATAATAGTTATAAGGATAAAGACAAGAGTAATAGGGATAGTAATAATAGAATAAGTATAATAATAACAGTCATAGCGATAATAATAATAGTAATAAGGATAATAATAATAGTTATAGTGCGAATAATAATAGTAATAAGGATAAACATAACAGTTATAGTGCTAATAATACTAGTAATAAGGATAATAATAACAGTTATAGCGATAATAATAATAGTAATAAGGACAATGATAATAGTTATAAGGATAGTAATAACAGTTATAAGGATAAAGAGAAGAGTAATAGGGATAGTAATAATAGAATAAGGATAATAATAACAGTCATAGCGATAATAATAATAGTTATAGCGATAATAATAATAGTTATAAGGATAAAGACAAGACTAATAGGGATAGTAATAATAGAATAAGTATAATAATAACAGTCATAGCGATAATAATAATAGTAATAACGATAATAATAACAGTTATAGTGGTAATAATAATAGTAATAAGCATAATAATAATAGTTATAAGGATAGAGACAAGAGTTATATGGATAGTAATAATAGAATAAGTATAATAATAACAGTCATAGCGATAATAATAATAGTAATAAGGATAATAATAATAGTTTTAGTGCTAATAATAATAGTTTTAGTACCAATAATAATAGTAATAAGCATAACAATAATAGTTATAAGGATAAAGACAAGAGTAATAGGGATAGTAATAATAGAATAAGTATAATAATAACAGTCATAGCGATAATAATAATAGTAATAAGGATAATAATAATAGTTATAAGGATAATAATAATAGTTATAAGGATAAAGAGAAGAGTAATAGGGATAGTAATAATAGAATAAGGATAATAATAACAGTTATAGCAATAATAATAATAGTAATAAGGATAAACATAATAGTTATAGTGCTAGTAATAATAGTGATAAGGATAATAATAATAGTTATAGCGATAATAATAATAGTAATGAGGATAACAATAATAGTTATAGAGATAATAATACTAGTAATAAGGATAATAATAACAGTTATAATGATAATAATAATAGTAATAAGAAAAATAATAATAATTATCAGGATAAAGACAAGAGTAATAGGGATAGTAATAATAGAATAAGTATAATAATAACAGTCATAGCGATAATAATAATAGTAATAAGGATAATAATAATAGTTATAAGGATAGTAATAACAGTTATAAGGATAAAGAGAAGAGTAATAGCGATAGTAATAATAGAATAAGGATAATAATAACAGTCATAGCGATAATAATAATATTAGTAAGGATAATAATAACAGTTATAGCGATAATAATAATAGTAATAAGCATAATAATAATAGTTGTAAGGATAAAGACAAGAGTAATAGGGATATTAATAATACAATAAGGATAATAATAACAGTCATAGCGATAATAATAATAGTTATAGCGATAATAATAATAGTTATAAGGGTAAACATAATAGTTATAGTGCGAATAAAAATAGTAATAAGGATAAACATTATAGTTATAGTGCTAATAATACTAGTAATAAGGATAATAATAACAGTTATAGCGATAATAATAATTGTAATATGGGAAATAAAAATAATTATCAGGATAAAGACAAGAGTAATAGGGATAGTAATAATACAATAAGGATAATAATAACAGTCATAGCGATAATAATAATAGTTATAGTGGTAATAATAATAGTAATAAGCATAATAATAATAGTTATAAGGATAGAGACAAGAGTTATAGGGATAGTAATAATAGAATAAGTATAATAATAACAGTCATAGCGATAATAATAATAGTTATAGCGATAATAATAATAGTAATAAGGATAATAATAATAGTTATAAGGATAAAGACAAGAGTAATAGGGATAGTAATAATAGAATAAGGATAATAATAACAGTCATAGCGATAATAATAATAGTAGTAAGGATAATAATAATAGTTTTAGTGCTAATAACAATAGTAATAAGCATAACAATAATAGTTATAAGGATAAAGACAAGAGTAATAGGGATAGTAATAATAGAATAAGTATAATAATAACAGTCATAGCGATAATAATAATAGTAATAAGGATAATAATAATAGTTATAGTGCGAATAATAATAGTAATAAGGATAAACATAACAGTTATAGTGCTAATAATACTAGTAATAAGGATAATAATAACAGTTATAGCGATAATAATAATAGTAATAAGGGCAATGATAATAGTTATAAGGATAAAGACAAGAGTAATAGGGATAGTAATAATAGAATAAGTATAATAATAACAGTCATAGCGATAATAATAATAGTAATAAGGATAATAATAATAGTTATAGCGATAATAATAATAGTAATAAGCATAATAATAATAGTTGTAAGGATAAAGACAAGAGTAGTAGGGATATAAATAATACAATAAGGATAATAATAACAGTCATAGCGATAATAATAATAGTTATAGCGATAATAATAATAGTTATAAGGGTAAAGACAAGAGTAATAGGGATAGTAATAATAGAATAAGGATAATAATAACAGTCATAGCGATAATAATAATAGTAGTAAGGATAATAATAATAGTAATAAGCATATTAATAATAGCTATAAGGATAGAGACAAGAGTAATAGGGATAGTAATATTAGAATAAGGATAATAATAACAGTCATAGCGATAATAATAGTAATAAGGATAATAATAATAGTTATAGCGCTAATAATAATAGTAATAAGGATAAACATAATAGTTCGAGTGCGAATAAAAATAGTAATAAGGATAAACATAATAGTTATAGTGCTAATAATACTAGTAATAAGGATAATAATAACAGTTATAGCGATAATAATAATTGTAATATGGGAAATAATAATAATTATCAGGATAAAGACAAGAGTAATAGGGATAGTAATAATACAATAAGGATAATAATAACAGTCATAGCGATAATAATAATAGTAGTAAGGATAATAATAATAGTTATAGCGATAATAATAGTAGTAATAAGCATATTAATAATAGTTATAAGGATAGAGACAAGAGTTATATGGATAGTAATAATAGAATAAGTATAATAATAACAGTCATAGCGATAATAATAATAGTAATAAGGATAATAATAATAGTTTTAGTGCTAATAATAATAGTTTTAGTACCAATAATAATAGTAATAAGCATAACAATAATAGTTATAAGGATAAAGACAAGAGTAATAGGGATAGTAATAATAGAATAAGTATAATAATAACAGTCATAGCGATAATAATAATAGTAATAAGGATAATAATAATAGTTATAAGGATAATAATAATAGTTATAAGGATAAAGAGAAGAGTAATAGGGATAGTAATAATAGAATAAGGATAATAATAACAGTTATAGCAATAATAATAATAGTAATAAGGATAAACATAATAGTTATAGTGCTAGTAATAATAGTGATAAGGATAATAATAATAGTTATAGCGATAATAATAATAGTAATGAGGATAACAATAATAGTTATAGAGATAATAATACTAGTAATAAGGATAATAATAACAGTTATAATGATAATAATAATAGTAATAAGAAAAATAATAATAATTATCAGGATAAAGACAAGAGTAATAGGGATAGTAATAATAGAATAAGTATAATAATAACAGTCATAGCGATAATAATAATAGTAATAAGGATAATAATAATAGTTATAAGGATAGTAATAACAGTTATAAGGATAAAGAGAAGAGTAATAGCGATAGTAATAATAGAATAAGGATAATAATAACAGTCATAGCGATAATAATAATATTAGTAAGGATAATAATAACAGTTATAGCGATAATAATAATAGTAATAAGCATAATAATAATAGTTGTAAGGATAAAGACAAGAGTAATAGGGATATTAATAATACAATAAGGATAATAATAACAGTCATAGCGATAATAATAATAGTTATAGCGATAATAATAATAGTTATAAGGGTAAACATAATAGTTATAGTGCGAATAAAAATAGTAATAAGGATAAACATAATAGTTATAGTGCTAATAATACTAGTAATAAGGATAATAATAACAGTTATAGCGATAATAATAATTGTAATATGGGAAATAAAAATAATTATCAGGATAAAGACAAGAGTAATAGGGATAGTAATAATACAATAAGGATAATAATAACAGTCATAGCGATAATAATAATAGTTATAGTGGTAATAATAATAGTAATAAGCATAATAATAATAGTTATAAGGATAGAGACAAGAGTTATAGGGATAGTAATAATAGAATAAGTATAATAATAACAGTCATAGCGATAATAATAATAGTTATAGCGATAATAATAATAGTAATAAGGATAATAATAATAGTTATAAGGATAAAGACAAGAGTAATAGGGATAGTAATAATAGAATAAGGATAATAATAACAGTCATAGCGATAATAATAATAGTAGTAAGGATAATAATAATAGTTTTAGTGCTAATAACAATAGTAATAAGCATAACAATAATAGTTATAAGGATAAAGACAAGAGTAATAGGGATAGTAATAATAGAATAAGTATAATAATAACAGTCATAGCGATAATAATAATAGTAATAAGGATAATAATAATAGTTATAGTGCGAATAATAATAGTAATAAGGATAAACATAACAGTTATAGTGCTAATAATACTAGTAATAAGGATAATAATAACAGTTATAGCGATAATAATAATAGTAATAAGGGCAATGATAATAGTTATAAGGATAAAGACAAGAGTAATAGGGATAGTAATAATAGAATAAGTATAATAATAACAGTCATAGCGATAATAATAATAGTAATAAGGATAATAATAATAGTTATAGCGATAATAATAATAGTAATAAGCATAATAATAATAGTTGTAAGGATAAAGACAAGAGTAATAGGGATATAAATAATACAATAAGGATAATAATAACAGTCATAGCGATAATAATAATAGTTATAGCGATAATAATAATAGTTATAAGGGTAAAGACAAGAGTAATAGGGATAGTAATAATAGAATAAGGATAATAATAACAGTCATAGCGATAATAATAATAGTAGTAAGGATAATAATAATAGTAATAAGCATAATAATAATAGTTATAAGGATAGAGACAAGAGTAATAATGATAGTAATAGTAGAATAAGGATAATAATAACAGTCATAGCGATAATAATAGTAATAAGGATAATAATAACATTCATAGCGATAATCATAATAGTTATAGCGATAATAATAATAGTAATAAGGATAATAATAATAGCTATAAGGATAAAGACAAGTGTATTAGGGATAGTAATAATAGAATAAGTATAATAATAACAGTCATAGCGATAATAATAATAGTAATAAGGATAATAATAATAGTTATAAGGATAATAATAATAGTTATAAGGATAGAGACAGGAGTAATAGGGATAGTAATAATAGAATAAGGATAATAATAACAGTCATAGCGATAATAATAATAGTTATAGCGATAATAATAATAGTTATAAGGGTAAAGACAAGACTAATAAGGATAATAATAATAGTTATAGCGATAATAATAATAGTAATAAAGATAATAATAATAGTTATAGTGCGAATAATAATAGTAATAAGGATAAACATAATAGTTATAGTGCTAATAATACTAGTAATAAGGATAATAATAATAGTTATAGCGATAATAATAATAGTAATAAGCATAATAATAATAGTTATAAGAATAGAGACAAGAGTAATAGGGATAGTAATAGTAGAATAAGCATAATAAGAACAGTCATAGCGATAATAATAATAGTAATAAGGATAATAATAATAGTTATAGTGCTAGTAATAATAGTAATAAGGATAATAATAATAGTTATAGCGATAATAATAATAGTAATAAGGATAATAATAACAGTTATAGCGATAATAATAATAGTAATGAGCATAATAATAATAGTTGTAAGGATAAAGACAAGAGTAATAGGGATATTAATAATACAATAAGGATAATAATAACAGTCATAGCGATAATAATAATAGTAGTAAGGATAATAATAATAGTTTTAGTGCTAATAACAATAGTAATAAGCATAACAATAATAGTTATAAGGATAAAGACAAGAGTAATAGGGATAGTGATAGTAGAATAAGGATAATAATAACAGTCATAGCGATATTAATAGTAATAAGGATAATAATAATAGTTATAGCGATAATAATAATAATAATAAGGGAAATAATAATAGAATAAGGATAATAATAACAGTCATAGCGATAATAATAATAGTAATGAGGATAACAATAATAGTTATAGAGATAATAATACTAGTAACAAGGATAATAATAACAGTTATAATGATAATAATAATAGTAATAAGGGAAATAATAATAGTTATAAGGATAAAGACAAGAGAAATAGGGATAGTAATAATAGAATAAGGATAATAATAACAGTCATAGCGATAATAATAATAGTAGTAAGGATAATAATAATAGTTATAGCGATAATAATAATAGTAATAAGCATAATAATAATAGTTATAAGAATAGAGACAAGAGTAATAGGGATAGTAATAGTAGAATAAGCATAATAATAACAGTCATAGCGATAATAATAATAGTAATAAGGATAATAATAATAGTTATAGTGCTAGTAATAATAGTAATAAGGATAATAATAATAGTTATAGCGATAATAATAATAGAAATAAGGATAATAATAACAGTTATAGTGGTAATAATAATAGTAATAAGCATAATAATAATAGTTATAAGGATAGAGACAAGAGTTATATGGATAGTAATAATAGAATAAGTATAATAATAACAGTCATAGCGATAATAATAATAGTAATAAGGATAATAATAATAGTTTTAGTGCTAATAATAATAGTTTTAGTGCCAATAATAATAGTAATAAGCATAACAATAATAGTTATAAGGATAAAGACAAGAGTAATAGGGATAGTAATAATAGAATAAGTATAATAATAACAGTCATAGCGATAATAATAATAGTAATAAGGATAATAATAATAGTTATAGTGCGAATAATAATAGTAATGAGGATAAACATAATAGTTATAGTGCTAATAATACTAGTAATAAGGATAATAATAGCAGTTATAGCGATAATAATAATTGTAATAAGGGAAACAATAATAATTATCAGGATAAAGACAAGAGTAATAGGGATAGTAATAATAGAATAAGTATAATAATAACAGTCATAGCGATAATAATAATAGTAATAAGGATAATAATAATAGTTATAGCGATAATAATAATAGTAATAAGGATAATAATAATAGTTATAAGGATAAAGACAAGAGTAATAGGGATAGTAATAATAGAATAAGTATAATAATAACAGTCATAGCGATAATAATAATAGTAATAAGGATAATAATAATAGTTATAAGGATAATAATAATAGTTATAAGGATAAAGAGAGAGGAATAGGGATAGTAATAATAGAATAAGGATAATGATAACAGTCATAGCGATAATAATAATAGTAGTAAGGATAATAATAATAGTTTTAGTGCTAATAACAATAGTAATAAGCATAACAATAGTAGTTATAAGGATAAAGACAAGAGTAATAGGGATATTAATAATACAATAAGGATAATAATAACAGTCATATCGATAATAATAATAGTTATAGTGATAATCATAGTTATAAGGATAAAGACAAGACTAATAGGGATAGTAATAATAGAATAAGTATAATAATAACAGTCATAGCGATAATAATAATAGTAATAAGGATAATAATAATAGTTATAGTGGTAATAATAATAGTAATAAGCATAATAATAATAGTTATAAGGATAGAGACAAGAGTTATAGGGATAGTAATAATAGAATAAGTATAATAATAACAGTCATAGCGATAATAATAATAGTAATAAGGATAGAGATAAGAGTAATAGGGATAGTAATAATAGAATAAGGATAATAATAACAGTCATAGCGATAATAATAATAGTAGTAAGGATAATAATAACAGTTATAGCGATAATAATAAAAGTAATAAGCATAATAATAATAGTTGTAAGAATAAAGACAAGAGTAATAGGGATATTAATAATGCAATAAGGATAATAATAACAGTCATAGCGATAATAATAATAGTTATAGTGATAATCATAGTTATAAGGATAAAGACAAGACTAATAGGGATAGTAATAATAGAATAAGTATAATAATAACAGTCATAGCGATAATAATAATAGTAATAAGCATAATAATAATAGTTATAGTGCTAATAATAATAGTAATAAGTATAATAATAATAGTTATAAGGATAGAGACAAGAGTAATAGGGATAGTAATAATAGAATAAGTATAATAATAACAGTCATAGCGATAATAATAATAGTTATAAGGATAGAGACAAGAGTAATAGGGATAGTAATAATAGAATAAGTATAATAATAACAGTCATAGCGATAATAATAATAGTAATAAGGATAATAATAATAGTTATAAGGATAGTAATAATAGTTATAAGGATAAAGACAAGAGTAATAGGGATAGTAATAATAGAATAACGATAATAATAACAGTCATAGCGATAATAATAATAGTAATAAGGATAATAATAATAGTTATAGTGCGAATAATAATAGTAATAAGGATAAACATAACAGTTATAGTGCTAATAATACTAGTAATAAGGATAATAATAACAGTTATAGCGATAATAATAATAGTAATAAGGACAATGATAATAGTTATAAGGATAAAGTGAAGAGTAATAGGGAAAGTAATAATAGAATAAGGATAATAATAACAGTCATAGCGATAATAATAATAATAGTAAGGATAATAATAATAGTTATAGTGCGAATAATAATAGTAATGAGGATAAACATAATAGTTATAGTGCTAATAATACTAGTAATAAGGATAATAATAACAGTCATATCGATAATAATAATAGTTATAGTGATAATCATAGTTATAAGGATAAAGACAAGACTAATAGGGATAGTAATAATAGAATAAGGATAATAATAACAGTCATAGCGATAATAATAATAGTAATGATGATAACAATAATAGTTATAGAGATAATAATACTAGTAATAAGGATAATAATAACAGTTATAATGATAATAATAATAGTAATAAGGGAAATAATAATAGTTATAAGGATAAAGACAAGAGTAATAGGGATAGTTATAATAGAATAACGATAATAATAACAGTCATAGCGATAATAATAATCGTAGTAAGGATAATAATAATAGTTATAGCGCTAATAATAATAGTAATAAGGATAAACATAATAGTTATAGTGCGAATAAAAATAGTAATAAGGATAAACATAATAGTTATAGTGCTAATAATACTAGTAATAAGGATAATAATAACAGTTATAGCGATAATAATAATTGTAATATGGGAAATAATAATAATTATCAGGATAAAGACAAGAGTAATAGGGATAGTAATAATACAATAAGGATAATAATAACAGTCATAGCGATAATAATAATAGTAATAAGGATAATAATAATAGTTTTAGTGCTAATAATAGTAGTAATAAGCATAACAATAATAGTTATAAGCATAAAGACAAGAGTAATAGGGATAGTAATAATAGAATAAGTATAATAATAACAGTCATAGCGATAATAATAATAGTAATAAGGATAATAATAATAGTTATAAGGATAATAATAATAGTTATAAGGATAAAGACAAGAGTAATAGGGATAGTAATAATAGAATAAGTATAATAATAACAGTCATAGCGATAATAATAATAGTAATAAGGATAATAATAATAGTTATAGTGCGAATAATAATAGTAATAAGGATAAACATAACAGTTATAGTGCTAATAATACTAGTAATAAGGATAATAATAACAGTTATAGCGATAATAATAATAGTAATAAGGACAATGATAATAGTTATAAGGATAAAGTGAAGAGTAATAGGGAAAGTAATAATAGAATAAGGATAATAATAACAGTCATAGCGATAATAATAATAATAGTAAGGATAATAATAATAGTTATAGTGCGAATAATAATAGTAATGAGGATAAACATAACAGTTATAGTGCTAATAATACTAGTAATAAGGATAATAATAGCAGTTATAGCGATAATAATAATTGTAATAAGGGAAACAATAATAATTATCAGGATAAAGACAAGAGTAATAGGGATAGTAATAATAGAATAAGTATAATAATAACAGTCATAGCGATAATAATAATAGTAATAAGGATAATAATAATAGTTATAGCGATAATAATAATAGTAATAAGGATAATAATAATAGTTATAAGGATAAAGACAAGAGTAATAGGGATAGTAATAATAGAATAAGTATAATAATAACAGTCATAGCGATAATAATAATAGTAATAAGGATAATAATAATAGTTATAGTGGTAATAATAATAGTAATAAGCATAATAATAATAGTTATAAGGATAGAGACAAGAGTTATAGGGATAGTAATAATAGAATAAGTATAATAATAACAGTCATAGCGATAATAATAATAGTAATAAGGATAGAGACAAGAGTAATAGGGATAGTAATAATAGAATAAGTATAATAATAACAGTCATAGCGATAATAATAATAGTAATAAGGATAATAATAATAGTTATAAGGATAGTAATAATAGTGATAAGGATAAAGACAAGAGTAATGGGGATAGTAATAATAGAATAAGGATAATAATAACAGTCATAGCGATAATAATAATAGTAGTAAGGATAATAATAACAGTTATAGCGATAATAATAATAGTAATAAGGATAATAATAATAGTTGTACGGATAAAGACAAGAGTAATAGGGATCTTAATAATAGAATAAGTATAATAATAACAGTCATAGCGATAATAATAATAGTAATAAGGATAATAATAATAGTTATAAGGATAGTAATAACAGTAATAAGGATAAAGAGAAGAGTAATAGGGATAGTAATAGTAGAATAAGGATAATAATAACAGTCATAGCGATAATAATAATAGTAGTAAGGATAATAATAACAGTTATAGCGATAATAATAATAGTAATAAGCATAATAATAATAGTTGTAAGGATAAAGACAAGAGTAATAGGAATATTAATAATACAATAAGGATAATAATAACAGTCATAGCGATAATAATAATAGTTATAGTGATAATCATAGTTATAAGGATAAAGACAAGACTAATATTGATAGTAATAATAGAATAAGGATAATAATAACAGTCATAGCGATAATAATAATAGTAATGATGATAACAATAATAGTTATAGAGATAATAATACTAGTAATAAGGATAATAATAACAGTTATAATGATAATAATAATAGTAATAAGGGAAATAGTAATAGTTATAAGGATAAAGACAAGAGTAATAGGGATAGTAATAATAGAATAACGATAATAATAACAGTCATAGCGATAATAATAATCGTAGTTAGGATAATAATAATAGTTATAGCGATAATAATAATAGTAATAAGCATAATAATAAAAGTTATAAGGATAAAGACAAGAGTAATAGGGATAGTAATAGTAGAATAAGGATAATAATAACAGTCATAGCGATAATAATAATAGTAGTAAGGATAATAATAATAGTTATAGCGATAATAGTAATAGTAATAAGCATAATAATAAAAGTTATAAGGATAGAGACAAGAGTAATAGGGATAGTAATAGTAGAATAAGGATAATAATAACAGTCATAGCGATAATAATAATAGTAGTAAGGATAATAATAATAGTTATAGCGATAATAGTAATAGTAATAAGCATAATAATAAAAGTTATAAGGATAGAGACAAGAGTAATAGGGATAGTAATAGTAGAATAAGGATAATAATAACAGTCATAGCGATAATAATAGTAATAAGGATAATAATAATAGTTATAGCCTTAATAATAATAGTTATAGCGATAATAATAATAGTAATAAGGATAAAGACAAGAGTAATAGGGATAGTAATAGTACAATAAGGATAATAATAACAGTCATAGCGATAATAATAATAGTAGTAAGGATAATAATAATAGTTATAGCGATAATAATAATAGTAATAAGCATATTAATAATAGTTATAAGGATAGAGACAAGAGTAGTAGGGATAGTAATAGTAGAATAAGGATAATAATAACAGTCATAGCGATAATATTAATAGTTATAGCGATAATAATAATAGTAATAAGAATAATAATAATAGTTATAAGGATAAAGAGAAGAGTAATAGGGATAGTAATAATAGAATAAGGATAATAATAACAGTCATAGCGATAATAATAATAGTAGTAAGGATAATAATAACAGTTATAGCGATTTTAATAATAGTAATAAGCATAATAATAATAGTTGTAAGGATAAAGACAAGAGTAATAGGGATATTAATAATACAATAAGGATAATAATAATAGTTATAGCGATAATAATAATAGTAATGAGGATAACAATAATAGTTATAGAGATAATAATACTAGTAATAAGGATAATAATAACAGTTATAATGATAATAATAATAGTTTTAGTGCTAATAATAATAGTAATAAGCATAACAATAATAGTTATAAAGATAAAGACAAGAGTAATAGGGATAGTAATAATAGAATAAGTATAATAATAACAGTCATAGCGATAATAATAACAGTCATAGCGATAATAATAATAGTAATAAGGATAATAATAATAGTTTTAGTGCTAATAATAATAGTAATAAGCATAACAATAATAGTTATAGCGATAATAATAATTGTAATAAGGGAAATAATAATAATTATCAGGATAAAGACAAGAGTAATAGGGATAGTAATAATAGAATAAGAATAATAATAACAGTCATAGCGATAATAATAACAGTTATAGTGGTAATAATAATAGTAATAAGCATAATAATAATAGTTATAAGGATAGAGACAAGAGTTATATGGATAGTAATAATAGAATAAGTATAATAATAACAGTCATAGCGATAATAATAATAGTAATAAGGATAATAATAATAGTTTTAGTGCTAATAATAATAGTAGTAAGCATAACAATAATAGTTATAAGGATAAAGACAAGAGTAATAGGGATAGTAATAATAGAATAAGTATAATAATAACAGTCATAGCGATAATAATAATAGTAATAAGGATAATAATAATAGTTATAAGGATAATAATAATAGTTATAAGGATAATAATAATAGTTATAAGGATAAAGAGAAGAGTAATAGGGATAGTAATAATAGAATAAGGATAATAATAACAGTTATAGCAATAATAATAATAGTAATGAGGATAACAATAATAGTTATAGAGATAATAATACTAGTAATATTGATAATAATAACAGTTATAATGATAATAATAATAGTTTTAGTGCTAATAATAATAGTAATAAGCATAACAATAATAGTTATAAGGATAAAGACAAGAGTAATAGGGATAGTAATAATAGAATAAGTATAATAGTAACAGTCATAGCGATAATAATAACAGTAGTAAGGATAATAATAATAGTTTTAGTGCTAATAATAATAGTAATAAGCATAACAATAATAGTTATAAGGATAAAGACAAGAGTAATAGGGATAGTAATAATAGAATAACGATAATAATAACAGTCATAGCGATAATAATAATCGTAGTAAGGATAATAATAATAGTTATAGCGATAATAATAATAGTAATAAGCATAATAATAAAAGTTATAAGGATAAAGACAAGAGTAATAGGGATAGTAATAGTAGAATAAGGATAATAATAACAGTCATAGCGATAATAATAGTAATAAGGATAATAATAATAGTTATAGCCTTAATAATAATAGTTATAGCGATAATAATAATAGTAATAAGGATAAAGACAAGAGTAATAGGGATAGTAATAGTACAATAAGGATAATAATAACAGTCATAGCGATAATAATAATAGTAGTAAGGATAATAATAATAGTTATAGCGATAATAATAATAGTAATAAGCATATTAATAATAGTTATAAGGATAGAGACAAGAGTAGTAGGGATAGTAATAGTAGAATAAGGATAATAATAACAGTCATAGCGATAATATTAATAGTTATAGCGATAATAATAATAGTAATAAGAATAATAATAATAGATATAAGGATAAAGAGAAGAGTAATAGGGATAGTAATAATAGAATAAGGATAATAATAACAGTCATAGCGATAATAATAATAGTAGTAAGGATAATAATAACAGTTATAGCGATAATAATAATAGTAATAAGCATAATAATAATAGTTGTAAGGATAAAGACAAGAGTAATAGGGATATTAATAATACAATAAGGATAATAATAACAGTCATAGCGATAATAATAATAGTTATAGCGATAATAATAATAGTTATAAGGGTAAAGACAAGAGTAATAGGGATAGTAATAATAGAATACGGATAATAATAACAGTCATAGCGATAATAATAATAGTAGTAAGGATAATAATAATAGTTATAGCGATAATAATAATAGTAATAAGCATATTAATAATAGTTATAAGCATAGAGACAAGAGTAATAGGGATAGTAATAGTAGAATAAGGATAATAATAACAGTCATAGCGATAATAATAGTAATAAGGATAATAATAATAGTTATAGCCTTAATAATAATAGTTATAGCGATAATAATAATAGTAGTAAGGATAAAGACAAGAGTAATAGGGATAGTAATAGTACAATAAGGATAATAATAACAGTCATAACGATAATAATAATAGTTATAGCGATAATAATAATAGTTATAAGGATAAAGACAAGAGTAATAGGGATAGTAATAATAGAATAAGGATAATAATAACAGTCATAGCGATAATAATAATAGTAGTAAGGATAATAATAATAGTTATAGCGATAATAATAATAGTAATAAGCATATTAATAATAGTTATAAGGATAGAGACAAGAGTAGTAGGGATAGTAATAGTAGAATAAGGATAATAATAACAGTCATAGCGATAATATTAATAGTTATAGCGATAATAATAATAGTAATAAGGATAATAATAATAGTTATAAGGATAAAGAGAAGAGTAATAGGGATAGTAATAATAGAATAAGGATAATAATAACAGTCATAGCGATAATAATAACAGTAGTAAGGATAATAATAACAGTTATAGCGATAATAATAATAGTAATAAGCATAATAATAATAGTTGTAAGGATAAAGACAAGAGTAATAGGGATATTAATAATAGAATAAGTATAATAATAACAGTCATAGCGATAATAATAATAGTAATAAGGATAATAATAATAGTTATAAGGATAGTAATAACAGTTATAAGGATAAAGAGAAGAGTAATAGGGATAGTAATAATAGAATAAGGATAATAATAACAGTCATAGCGATAATAATAATATAAGTAAGGATAATAATAACAGTTATAGCGATAATAATAATAGTAATAAGCATAATAATAATAGTTGTAAGGATAAAGACAAGAGTAATAGGGATATTAATAATACAATAAGGATAATAATAACAGTCATAGCGATAATAATAATAGTTATAGCGATAATAATAATAGTTATAAGGGTAAAGACAAGAGTAATAGGGATAGTAATAATAGAATAAGGATAATAATAACAGTCATAGCGATAATAATAATAGTAGTAAGGATAATAATAATAGTTGTAAGGATAAAGACAAGAGTAATAGGAATATTAATAATACAATAAGGATAATAATAACAGTCATAGCGATAATAATAATAGTTATAGTGATAATCATAGTTATAAGGATAAAGACAAGACTAATATTGATAGTAATAATAGAATAAGGATAATAATAACAGTCATAGCGATAATAATAATAGTAATGATGATAACAATAATAGTTATAGAGATAATAATACTAGTAATAAGGATAATAATAACAGTTATAATGATAATAATAATAGTAATAAGGGAAATAGTAATAGTTATAAGGATAAAGACAAGAGTAATAGGGATAGTAATAATAGAATAACGATAATAATAACAGTCATAGCGATAATAATAATCGTAGTTAGGATAATAATAATAGTTATAGCGATAATAATAATAGTAATAAGCATAATAATAAAAGTTATAAGGATAAAGACAAGAGTAATAGGGATAGTAATAGTAGAATAAGGATAATAATAACAGTCATAGCGATAATAATAATAGTAGTAAGGATAATAATAATAGTTATAGCGATAATAGTAATAGTAATAAGCATAATAATAAAAGTTATAAGGATAGAGACAAGAGTAATAGGGATAGTAATAGTAGAATAAGGATAATAATAACAGTCATAGCGATAATAATAATAGTAGTAAGGATAATAATAATAGTTATAGCGATAATAATAATAGTAATAAGCATATTAATAATAGTTATAAGGATAGAGACAAGAGTAGTAGGGATAGTAATAGTAGAATAAGGATAATAATAACAGTCATAGCGATAATATTAATAGTTATAGCGATAATAATAATAGTAATAAGGATAATAATAATAGTTATAAGGATAAAGAGAAGAGTAATAGGGATAGTAATAATAGAATAAGGATAATAATAACAGTCATAGCGATAATAATAACAGTAGTAAGGATAATAATAACAGTTATAGCGATAATAATAATAGTAATAAGCATAATAATAATAGTTGTAAGGATAAAGACAAGAGTAATAGGGATATTAATAATAGAATAAGTATAATAATAACAGTCATAGCGATAATAATAATAGTAATAAGGATAATAATAATAGTTATAAGGATAGTAATAACAGTTATAAGGATAAAGAGAAGAGTAATAGGGATAGTAATAATAGAATAAGGATAATAATAACAGTCATAGCGATAATAATAATATAAGTAAGGATAATAATAACAGTTATAGCGATAATAATAATAGTAATAAGCATAATAATAATAGTTGTAAGGATAAAGACAAGAGTAATAGGGATATTAATAATACAATAAGGATAATAATAACAGTCATAGCGATAATAATAATAGTTATAGCGATAATAATAATAGTTATAAGGGTAAAGACAAGAGTAATAGGGATAGTAATAATAGAATAAGGATAATAATAACAGTCATAGCGATAATAATAATAGTAGTAAGGATAATAATAATAGTTATAGCGATAATAATAATAGTAATAAGCATATTAATAATAGTTATAAGCATAGAGACAAGAGTAATAGGGATAGTAATAGTAGAATAAGGATAATAATAACAGTCATAGCGATAATAATAATAGTAGTAAGGATAATAATAACAGTTATAGCGATAATAATAATAGTAATAAGCATAATAATAATAGTTGTAAGGATAAAGACAAGAGTAATAGGAATATTAATAATACAATAAGGATAATAATAACAGTCATAGCGATAATAATAATAGTTATAGTGATAATCATAGTTATAAGGATAAAGACAAGACTAATATTGATAGTAATAATAGAATAAGGATAATAATAACAGTCATAGCGATAATAATAATAGTAATGATGATAACAATAATAGTTATAGAGATAATAATACTAGTAATAAGGATAATAATAACAGTTATAATGATAATAATAATAGTAATAAGGGAAATAGTAATAGTTATAAGGATAAAGACAAGAGTAATAGGGATAGTAATAATAGAATAACGATAATAATAACAGTCATAGCGATAATAATAATAGTAGTAAGGATAATAATAATAGTTATAGCGATAATAATAATAGTAATAAGCATAATAATAATAGTAGTAAGGATAATAATAATAGTTATAGCGATTATATTAATAGTAATAAGCATAATAATAAAAGTTATAAGGATAGAGACAAGAGTAATAGGGATAGTAATAGTAGAATAAGGATAATAATAACAGTCATAGCGATAATAATAGTAATAAGGATAATAATAATAGTTATAGCCTTAATAATAATAGTTATAGCGATAATAATAATAGTAGTAAGGATAAAGACAAGAGTAATAGGGATAGTAATAGTACAATAAGGATAATAATAACAGTCATAACGATAATAATAATAGTTATAGCGATAATAATAATAGTTATAAGGATAAAGACAAGAGTAATAGGGATAGTAATAATAGAATAAGGATAATAATAACAGTCATAGCGATAATAATAATAGTAGTAAGGATAATAATAATAGTTATAGCGATAATAATAATAGTTATAAGGATAAAGAGAAGAGTAATAGGGATAGTAATAATAGAATAAGGATAATAATAACAGTCATAGCGATAATAATAATAGTAGTAAGGATAATAATAACAGTTATAGCGATAATAATAATACTAATAAGCATAATAATAATAGTTGTAAGGATAAAGACAAGAGTAATAGGGATATTAATAATACAATAAGGATAATAATAATAGTTATAGCGATAATAATAATAGTAATGAGGATAACAATAATAGTTATAGAGATAATAATACTAGTAATAAGGATAATAATAACAGTTATAATGATAATAATAATAGTTTTAGTGCTAATAATAATAGTAATAAGCATAACAATAATAGTTATAAGGATAAAGACAAGAGTAATAGGGATAGTAATAATAGAATAAGTATAATAGTAACAGTCATAGCGATAATAATAACAGTAGTAAGGATAATAATAATAGTTTTAGTGCTAATAATAATACTTTTAGTGCTAATAATAATAGTAATAAGCATAACAATAATAGTTATAAGGATAAAGACAAGAGTAATAGGGATAGTAATAATAGAATAACGATAATAATAACAGTCATAGCGATAATAATAATCGTAGTAAGGATAATAATAATAGTTATAGCGATAATAATAATAGTAATAAGCATAATAATAAAAGTTATAAGGATAGAGACAAGAGTAAAAGGGATAGTAATAGTAGAATAAGGATAATAATAACAGTCATAGCGATAATAATAGTAATAAGGATAATAATAATAGTTATAGCGATAATAATAATAGCTATAGCGATAATAATAATAGTTATAAGGATAAAGACAAGAGTAATAGGGATAGTAATAATAGAATAAGGATAATAATAACAGTCATAGCGATAATAATAATAGTAAGGATAATAATAATAGTTATAGCGATAATAATAATAGTAATAAGCATATTAATAATAGTTATAAGGATAGAGACAAGAGTAGTAGGGATAGTAATAGTAGAATAAGGATAATAATAACAGTCATAGCGATAATATTAATAGTTATAGCGATAATAATAATAGTAATAAGGATAATAATAATAGTTATAAGGATAAAGAGAAGTGTAATGGGGATAGTAATAATAGAATAAGGATAATAATAACAGTCATAGCGATAATAATAATAGTAGTAAGGATAATAATAACAGTTATAGCGATACTAATAATAGTAATAAGGATAATAATAATAGTTGTAAGGATAAAGACAAGAGTAATAGGGATCTTAATAATAGAATAAGTATAATAATAACAGTCATAGCGATAATAATAATAGTAATAAGGATAATAATAATAGTTATAAGGATAGTAATAACAGTAATAAGGATAAAGAGAAGAGTAATAGGGATAGTAATAGTAGAATAAGGATAATAATAACAGTCATAGCGATAATAATAATAGTAGTAAGGATAATAATAACAGTTATAGCGATAATAATAATAGTAATAAGCATAATAATAATAGTTGTAAGGATAAAGACAAGAGTAATAGGAATATTAATAATACAATAAGGATAATAATAACAGTCATAGCGATAATAATAATAGTTATAGTGATAATCATAGTTATAAGGATAAAGACAAGACTAATATTGATAGTAATAATAGAATAAGGATAATAATAACAGTCATAGCGATAATAATAATAGTAATGATGATAACAATAATAGTTATAGAGATAATAATACTAGTAATAAGGATAATAATAACAGTTATAATGATAATAATAATAGTAATAAGGGAAATAGTAATAGTTATAAGGATAAAGACAAGAGTAATAGGGATAGTAATAATAGAATAACGATAATAATAACAGTCATAGCGATAATAATAATCGTAGTTAGGATAATAATAATAGTTATAGCGATAATAATAATAGTAATAAGCATAATAATAAAAGTTATAAGGATAAAGACAAGAGTAATAGGGATAGTAATAGTAGAATAAGGATAATAATAACAGTCATAGCGATAATAATAATAGTAGTAAGGATAATAATAATAGTTATAGCGATAATAATAATAGTAATAAGCATATTAATAATAGTTATAAGGATAGAGACAAGAGTAGTAGGGATAGTAATAGTAGAATAAGGATAATAATAACAGTCATAGCGATAATATTAATAGTTATAGCGATAATAATAATAGTAATAAGAATAATAATAATAGTTATAAGGATAAAGAGAAGAGTAATAGGGATAGTAATAATAGAATAAGGATAATAATAACAGTCATAGCGATAATAATAATACTAATAAGCATAATAATAATAGTTGTAAGGATAAAGACAAGAGTAATAGGGATATTAATAATACAATAAGGATAATAATAATAGTTATAGCGATAATAATAATAGTAATGAGGATAACAATAATAGTTATAGAGATAATAATACTAGTAATAAGGATAATAATAACAGTTATAATGATAATAATAATAGTTTTAGTGCTAATAATAATAGTAATAAGCATAACAATAATAGTTATAAGGATAAAGACAAGAGTAATAGGGATAGTAATAATAGAATAACGATAATAATAACAGTCATAGCGATAATAATAATCGTAGTAAGGATAATAATAATAGTTATAGCGATAATAATAATAGTAATAAGCATAATAATAAAAGTTATAAGGATAGAGACAAGAGTAAAAGGGATAGTAATAGTAGAATAAGGATAATAATAACAGTCATAGCGATAATAATAGTAATAAGGATAATAATAATAGTTATAGCGATAATAATAATAGCTATAGCGATAATAATAATAGTTATAAGGATAAAGACAAGAGTAATAGGGATAGTAATAATAGAATAAGGATAATAATAACAGTCATAGCGATAATAATAATAGTAAGGATAATAATAACAGTTATAGCGATAATAATAATAGTAATAAGGATAATAATAATAGTTATAAGGATAAAGACAAGAGTAATAGGGATAGTAATAATAGAATAAGGATAATAATAACAGTCATAGCGATAATAATAATAGTAGTAAGGATAATAATAATAGTTTTAGTGCTAATAACAATAGTAATAAGCATAACAATAATAGTTATAAGGATAAAGACAAGAGTAATAGGGATAGTGATAGTAGAATAAGGATAATAATAACAGTCATAGCGATATTAATAGTAATAAGGATAATAATAATAGTTATAGCGATAATAATAATAATAATAAGGGAAATAATAATAGAATAAGGATAATAATAACAGTCATAGCGATAATAATAATAGTAATGAGGATAACAATAATAGTTATAGAGATAATAATACTAGTAACAAGGATAATAATAACAGTTATAATGATAATAATAATAGTAATAAGGGAAATAATAATAGTTATAAGGATAAAGACAAGAGAAATAGGGATAGTAATAATAGAATAAGGATAATAATAACAGTCATAGCGATAATAATAATAGTAGTAAGGATAATAATAATAGTTATAGCGATAATAATAATAGTAATAAGCATAATAATAATAGTTATAAGAATAGAGACAAGAGTAATAGGGATAGTAATAGTAGAATAAGCATAATAATAACAGTCATAGCGATAATAATAATAGTAATAAGGATAATAATAATAGTTATAGTGCTAGTAATAATAGTAATAAGGATAATAATAATAGTTATAGCGATAATAATAATAGAAATAAGGATAATAATAACAGTTATAGTGGTAATAATAATAGTAATAAGCATAATAATAATAGTTATAAGGATAGAGACAAGAGTTATATGGATAGTAATAATAGAATAAGTATAATAATAACAGTCATAGCGATAATAATAATAGTAATAAGGATAATAATAATAGTTTTAGTGCTAATAATAATAGTTTTAGTGCCAATAATAATAGTAATAAGCATAACAATAATAGTTATAAGGATAAAGACAAGAGTAATAGGGATAGTAATAATAGAATAAGTATAATAATAACAGTCATAGCGATAATAATAATAGTAATAAGGATAATAATAATAGTTATAGTGCGAATAATAATAGTAATGAGGATAAACATAATAGTTATAGTGCTAATAATACTAGTAATAAGGATAATAATAGCAGTTATAGCGATAATAATAATTGTAATAAGGGAAACAATAATAATTATCAGGATAAAGACAAGAGTAATAGGGATAGTAATAATAGAATAAGTATAATAATAACAGTCATAGCGATAATAATAATAGTAATAAGGATAATAATAATAGTTATAGCGATAATAATAATAGTAATAAGGATAATAATAATAGTTATAAGGATAAAGACAAGAGTAATAGGGATAGTAATAATAGAATAAGTATAATAATAACAGTCATAGCGATAATAATAATAGTAATAAGGATAATAATAATAGTTATAAGGATAATAATAATAGTTATAAGGATAAAGAGAGAGGAATAGGGATAGTAATAATAGAATAAGGATAATGATAACAGTCATAGCGATAATAATAATAGTAGTAAGGATAATAATAATAGTTTTAGTGCTAATAACAATAGTAATAAGCATAACAATAGTAGTTATAAGGATAAAGACAAGAGTAATAGGGATATTAATAATACAATAAGGATAATAATAACAGTCATATCGATAATAATAATAGTTATAGTGATAATCATAGTTATAAGGATAAAGACAAGACTAATAGGGATAGTAATAATAGAATAAGTATAATAATAACAGTCATAGCGATAATAATAATAGTAATAAGGATAATAATAATAGTTATAGTGGTAATAATAATAGTAATAAGCATAATAATAATAGTTATAAGGATAGAGACAAGAGTTATAGGGATAGTAATAATAGAATAAGTATAATAATAACAGTCATAGCGATAATAATAATAGTAATAAGGATAGAGACAAGAGTAATAGGGATAGTAATAATAGAATAAGGATAATAATAACAGTCATAGCGATAATAATAATAGTAGTAAGGATAATAATAACAGTTATAGCGATAATAATAAAAGTAATAAGCATAATAATAATAGTTGTAAGAATAAAGACAAGAGTAATAGGGATATTAATAATGCAATAAGGATAATAATAACAGTCATAGCGATAATAATAATAGTTATAGTGATAATCATAGTTATAAGGATAAAGACAAGACTAATAGGGATAGTAATAATAGAATAAGTATAATAATAACAGTCATAGCGATAATAATAATAGTAATAAGCATAATAATAATAGTTATAGTGCTAATAATAATAGTAATAAGTATAATAATAATAGTTATAAGGATAGAGACAAGAGTAATAGGGATAGTAATAATAGAATAAGTATAATAATAACAGTCATAGCGATAATAATAATAGTTATAAGGATAGAGACAAGAGTAATAGGGATAGTAATAATAGAATAAGTATAATAATAACAGTCATAGCGATAATAATAATAGTAATAAGGATAATAATAATAGTTATAAGGATAGTAATAATAGTTATAAGGATAAAGACAAGAGTAATAGGGATAGTAATAATAGAATAACGATAATAATAACAGTCATAGCGATAATAATAATAGTAATAAGGATAATAATAATAGTTATAGTGCGAATAATAATAGTAATAAGGATAAACATAACAGTTATAGTGCTAATAATACTAGTAATAAGGATAATAATAACAGTTATAGCGATAATAATAATAGTAATAAGGACAATGATAATAGTTATAAGGATAAAGTGAAGAGTAATAGGGAAAGTAATAATAGAATAAGGATAATAATAACAGTCATAGCGATAATAATAATAATAGTAAGGATAATAATAATAGTTATAGTGCGAATAATAATAGTAATGAGGATAAACATAATAGTTATAGTGCTAATAATACTAGTAATAAGGATAATAATAACAGTCATATCGATAATAATAATAGTTATAGTGATAATCATAGTTATAAGATAAAGGACAAGACTAATAGGGATAGTAATAATAGAATAAGGATAATAATAACAGTCATAGCGATAATAATAATAGTAATGATGATAACAATAATAGTTATAGAGATAATAATACTAGTAATAAGGATAATAATAACAGTTATAATGATAATATAATAGTAATAAGGGAAATAATAATAGTTATAAGGATAAAGACAAGAGTAATAGGGATAGTTATAATAGAATAACGATAATAATAACAGTCATAGCGATAATAATAATCGTAGTAAGGATAATAATAATAGTTATAGCGCTAATAATAATAGTAATAAGGATAAACATAATAGTTATAGTGCGAATAAAAATAGTAATAAGGATAAACATAATAGTTATAGTGCTAATAATACTAGTAATAAGGATAATAATAACAGTTATAGCGATAATAATAATTGTAATATGGGAAATATAATAATTATCAGGATAAAGACAAGAGTAATAGGGATAGTAATAATACAATAAGGATAATAATAACAGTCATAGCGATAATAATAATAGTAATAAGGATAATAATAATAGTTTTAGTGCTAATAATAGTAGTAATAAGCATAACAATAATAGTTATAAGCATAAAGACAAGAGTAATAGGGATAGTAATAATAGAATAAGTATAATAATAACAGTCATAGCGATAATAATAATAGTAATAAGGATAATAATAATAGTTATAAGGATAATAATAATAGTTATAAGGATAAAGACAAGAGTAATAGGGATAGTAATAATAGAATAAGTATAATAATAACAGTCATAGCGATAATAATAATAGTATAAGGATAATAATAATAGTTATAGTGCGAATAATAATAGTAATAAGGATAAACATAACAGTTATAGTGCTAATAATACTAGTAATAAGGATAATAATAACAGTTATAGCGATAATAATAATAGTAATAAGGACAATGATAATAGTTATAAGGATAAAGTGAAGAGTAATAGGGAAAGTAATAATAGAATAAGGATAATAATAACAGTCATAGCGATAATAATAATAATAATAGTAAGGATAATAATAATAGTTATAGTGCGAATAATAATAGTAATGAGGATAAACATAACAGTTATAGTGCTAATAATACTAGTAATAAGGATAATAATAGCAGTTATAGCGATAATAATAATTGTAATAAGGGAAACAATAATAATTATCAGGATAAAGACAAGAGTAATAGGGATAGTAATAATAGAATAAGTATAATAATAACAGTCATAGCGATAATAATAATAGTAATAAGGATAATAATAATAGTTATAGCGATAATAATAATAGTAATAAGGATAATAATAATAGTTATAAGGATAAAGACAAGAGTAATAGGGATAGTAATAATAGAATAAGTATAATAATAACAGTCATAGCGATAATAATAATAGTAATAAGGATAATAATAATAGTTATAAGGATAATAATAATAGTTATAAGGATAAAGAGAAGAGTAATAGGGATAGTAATAATAGAATAAGGATAATGATAACAGTCATAGCGATAATAATAATAGTAGTAAGGATAATAATAATAGTTTTAGTGCTAATAACAATAGTAATAAGCATAACAATAGTAGTTATAAGGATAAAGACAAGAGTAATAGGGATATTAATAATACAATAAGGATAATAATAACAGTCATATCGATAATAATAATAGTTATAGTGATAATCATAGTTATAAGGATAAAGACAAGACTAATAGGGATAGTAATAATAGAATAAGTATAATAATAACAGTCATAGCGATAATAATAATAGTAATAAGGATAATAATAATAGTTATAGTGGTAATAATAATAGTAATAAGCATAATAATAATAGTTATAAGGATAGAGACAAGAGTTATAGGGATAGTAATAATAGAATAAGTATAATAATAACAGTCATAGCGATAATAATAATAGTAATAAGGATAGAGACAAGAGTAATAGGGATAGTAATAATAGAATAAGTATAATAATAACAGTCATAGCGATAATAATAATAGTAATAAGGATAATAATAATAGTTATAAGGATAGTAATAATAGTGATAAGGATAAAGACAAGAGTAATGGGGATAGTAATAATAGAATAAGGATAATAATAACAGTCATAGCGATAATAATAATAGTAGTAAGGATAATAATAACAGTTATAGCGATAATAATAATAGTAATAAGGATAATAATAATAGTTGTACGGATAAAGACAAGAGTAATAGGGATCTTAATAATAGAATAAGTATAATAATAACAGTCATAGCGATAATAATAATAGTAATAAGGATAATAATAATAGTTATAAGGATAGTAATAACAGTAATAAGGATAAAGAGAAGAGTAATAGGGATAGTAATAGTAGAATAAGGATAATAATAACAGTCATAGCGATAATAATAATAGTAGTAAGGATAATAATAACAGTTATAGCGATAATAATAATAGTAATAAGCATAATAATAATAGTTGTAAGGATAAAGACAAGAGTAATAGGAATATTAATAATACAATAAGGATAATAATAACAGTCATAGCGATAATAATAATAGTTATAGTGATAATCATAGTTATAAGGATAAAGACAAGACTAATATTGATAGTAATAATAGAATAAGGATAATAATAACAGTCATAGCGATAATAATAATAGTAATGATGATAACAATAATAGTTATAGAGATAATAATACTAGTAATAAGGATAATAATAACAGTTATAATGATAATAATAATAGTAATAAGGGAAATAGTAATAGTTATAAGGATAAAGACAAGAGTAATAGGGATAGTAATAATAGAATAACGATAATAATAACAGTCATAGCGATAATAATAATCGTAGTTAGGATAATAATAATAGTTATAGCGATAATAATAATAGTAATAAGCATAATAATAAAAGTTATAAGGATAAAGACAAGAGTAATAGGGATAGTAATAGTAGAATAAGGATAATAATAACAGTCATAGCGATAATAATAATAGTAGTAAGGATAATAATAATAGTTATAGCGATAATAGTAATAGTAATAAGCATAATAATAAAAGTTATAAGGATAGAGACAAGAGTAATAGGGATAGTAATAGTAGAATAAGGATAATAATAACAGTCATAGCGATAATAATAATAGTAGTAAGGATAATAATAATAGTTATAGCGATAATAGTAATAGTAATAAGCATAATAATAAAAGTTATAAGGATAGAGACAAGAGTAATAGGGATAGTAATAGTAGAATAAGGATAATAATAACAGTCATAGCGATAATAATAGTAATAAGGATAATAATAATAGTTATAGCCTTAATAATAATAGTTATAGCGATAATAATAATAGTAATAAGGATAAAGACAAGAGTAATAGGGATAGTAATAGTACAATAAGGATAATAATAACAGTCATAGCGATAATAATAATAGTAGTAAGGATAATAATAATAGTTATAGCGATAATAATAATAGTAATAAGCATATTAATAATAGTTATAAGGATAGAGACAAGAGTAGTAGGGATAGTAATAGTAGAATAAGGATAATAATAACAGTCATAGCGATAATATTAATAGTTATAGCGATAATAATAATAGTAATAAGAATAATAATAATAGTTATAAGGATAAAGAGAAGAGTAATAGGGATAGTAATAATAGAATAAGGATAATAATAACAGTCATAGCGATAATAATAATAGTAGTAAGGATAATAATAACAGTTATAGCGATTTTAATAATAGTAATAAGCATAATAATAATAGTTGTAAGGATAAAGACAAGAGTAATAGGGATATTAATAATACAATAAGGATAATAATAATAGTTATAGCGATAATAATAATAGTAATGAGGATAACAATAATAGTTATAGAGATAATAATACTAGTAATAAGGATAATAATAACAGTTATAATGATAATAATAATAGTTTTAGTGCTAATAATAATAGTAATAAGCATAACAATAATAGTTATAAAGATAAAGACAAGAGTAATAGGGATAGTAATAATAGAATAAGTATAATAATAACAGTCATAGCGATAATAATAACAGTCATAGCGATAATAATAATAGTAATAAGGATAATAATAATAGTTTTAGTGCTAATAATAATAGTAATAAGCATAACAATAATAGTTATAGCGATAATAATAATTGTAATAAGGGAAATAATAATAATTATCAGGATAAAGACAAGAGTAATAGGGATAGTAATAATAGAATAAGAATAATAATAACAGTCATAGCGATAATAATAACAGTTATAGTGGTAATAATAATAGTAATAAGCATAATAATAATAGTTATAAGGATAGAGACAAGAGTTATATGGATAGTAATAATAGAATAAGTATAATAATAACAGTCATAGCGATAATAATAATAGTAATAAGGATAATAATAATAGTTTTAGTGCTAATAATAATAGTAGTAAGCATAACAATAATAGTTATAAGGATAAAGACAAGAGTAATAGGGATAGTAATAATAGAATAAGTATAATAATAACAGTCATAGCGATAATAATAATAGTAATAAGGATAATAATAATAGTTATAAGGATAATAATAATAGTTATAAGGATAATAATAATAGTTATAAGGATAAAGAGAAGAGTAATAGGGATAGTAATAATAGAATAAGGATAATAATAACAGTTATAGCAATAATAATAATAGTAATGAGGATAACAATAATAGTTATAGAGATAATAATACTAGTAATATTGATAATAATAACAGTTATAATGATAATAATAATAGTTTTAGTGCTAATAATAATAGTAATAAGCATAACAATAATAGTTATAAGGATAAAGACAAGAGTAATAGGGATAGTAATAATAGAATAAGTATAATAGTAACAGTCATAGCGATAATAATAACAGTAGTAAGGATAATAATAATAGTTTTAGTGCTAATAATAATAGTAATAAGCATAACAATAATAGTTATAAGGATAAAGACAAGAGTAATAGGGATAGTAATAATAGAATAACGATAATAATAACAGTCATAGCGATAATAATAATCGTAGTAAGGATAATAATAATAGTTATAGCGATAATAATAATAGTAATAAGCATAATAATAAAAGTTATAAGGATAAAGACAAGAGTAATAGGGATAGTAATAGTAGAATAAGGATAATAATAACAGTCATAGCGATAATAATAGTAATAAGGATAATAATAATAGTTATAGCCTTAATAATAATAGTTATAGCGATAATAATAATAGTAATAAGGATAAAGACAAGAGTAATAGGGATAGTAATAGTACAATAAGGATAATAATAACAGTCATAGCGATAATAATAATAGTAGTAAGGATAATAATAATAGTTATAGCGATAATAATAATAGTAATAAGCATATTAATAATAGTTATAAGGATAGAGACAAGAGTAGTAGGGATAGTAATAGTAGAATAAGGATAATAATAACAGTCATAGCGATAATATTAATAGTTATAGCGATAATAATAATAGTAATAAGAATAATAATAATAGATATAAGGATAAAGAGAAGAGTAATAGGGATAGTAATAATAGAATAAGGATAATAATAACAGTCATAGCGATAATAATAATAGTAGTAAGGATAATAATAACAGTTATAGCGATAATAATAATAGTAATAAGCATAATAATAATAGTTGTAAGGATAAAGACAAGAGTAATAGGGATATTAATAATACAATAAGGATAATAATAACAGTCATAGCGATAATAATAATAGTTATAGCGATAATAATAATAGTTATAAGGGTAAAGACAAGAGTAATAGGGATAGTAATAATAGAATACGGATAATAATAACAGTCATAGCGATAATAATAATAGTAGTAAGGATAATAATAATAGTTATAGCGATAATAATAATAGTAATAAGCATATTAATAATAGTTATAAGCATAGAGACAAGAGTAATAGGGATAGTAATAGTAGAATAAGGATAATAATAACAGTCATAGCGATAATAATAGTAATAAGGATAATAATAATAGTTATAGCCTTAATAATAATAGTTATAGCGATAATAATAATAGTAGTAAGGATAAAGACAAGAGTAATAGGGATAGTAATAGTACAATAAGGATAATAATAACAGTCATAACGATAATAATAATAGTTATAGCGATAATAATAATAGTTATAAGGATAAAGACAAGAGTAATAGGGATAGTAATAATAGAATAAGGATAATAATAACAGTCATAGCGATAATAATAATAGTAGTAAGGATAATAATAATAGTTATAGCGATAATAATAATAGTAATAAGCATATTAATAATAGTTATAAGGATAGAGACAAGAGTAGTAGGGATAGTAATAGTAGAATAAGGATAATAATAACAGTCATAGCGATAATATTAATAGTTATAGCGATAATAATAATAGTAATAAGGATAATAATAATAGTTATAAGGATAAAGAGAAGAGTAATAGGGATAGTAATAATAGAATAAGGATAATAATAACAGTCATAGCGATAATAATAACAGTAGTAAGGATAATAATAACAGTTATAGCGATAATAATAATAGTAATAAGCATAATAATAATAGTTGTAAGGATAAAGACAAGAGTAATAGGGATATTAATAATAGAATAAGTATAATAATAACAGTCATAGCGATAATAATAATAGTAATAAGGATAATAATAATAGTTATAAGGATAGTAATAACAGTTATAAGGATAAAGAGAAGAGTAATAGGGATAGTAATAATAGAATAAGGATAATAATAACAGTCATAGCGATAATAATAATATAAGTAAGGATAATAATAACAGTTATAGCGATAATAATAATAGTAATAAGCATAATAATAATAGTTGTAAGGATAAAGACAAGAGTAATAGGGATATTAATAATACAATAAGGATAATAATAACAGTCATAGCGATAATAATAATAGTTATAGCGATAATAATAATAGTTATAAGGGTAAAGACAAGAGTAATAGGGATAGTAATAATAGAATAAGGATAATAATAACAGTCATAGCGATAATAATAATAGTAGTAAGGATAATAATAATAGTTGTAAGGATAAAGACAAGAGTAATAGGAATATTAATAATACAATAAGGATAATAATAACAGTCATAGCGATAATAATAATAGTTATAGTGATAATCATAGTTATAAGGATAAAGACAAGACTAATATTGATAGTAATAATAGAATAAGGATAATAATAACAGTCATAGCGATAATAATAATAGTAATGATGATAACAATAATAGTTATAGAGATAATAATACTAGTAATAAGGATAATAATAACAGTTATAATGATAATAATAATAGTAATAAGGGAAATAGTAATAGTTATAAGGATAAAGACAAGAGTAATAGGGATAGTAATAATAGAATAACGATAATAATAACAGTCATAGCGATAATAATAATCGTAGTTAGGATAATAATAATAGTTATAGCGATAATAATAATAGTAATAAGCATAATAATAAAAGTTATAAGGATAAAGACAAGAGTAATAGGGATAGTAATAGTAGAATAAGGATAATAATAACAGTCATAGCGATAATAATAATAGTAGTAAGGATAATAATAATAGTTATAGCGATAATAGTAATAGTAATAAGCATAATAATAAAAGTTATAAGGATAGAGACAAGAGTAATAGGGATAGTAATAGTAGAATAAGGATAATAATAACAGTCATAGCGATAATAATAATAGTAGTAAGGATAATAATAATAGTTATAGCGATAATAATAATAGTAATAAGCATATTAATAATAGTTATAAGGATAGAGACAAGAGTAGTAGGGATAGTAATAGTAGAATAAGGATAATAATAACAGTCATAGCGATAATATTAATAGTTTATAGCGATAATAATAAATAGTAATAAGGATAATAAATAATAGTTATAAGGATAAAGAGAAGGAGTAATAGGGATAGTAATAATAGAATAAGGATAATAATAACAGTCATAGCGATAATAATAACAGTAGTAAGGATAATAATAACAGTTATAGCGATAATAATAATAGTAATAAGCATAATAATAATAGTTGTAAGGATAAAGACAAGAGTAATAGGGATATTAATAATAGAATAAGTATAATAATAACAGTCATAGCGATAATAATAATAGTAATAAGGATAATAATAATAGTTATAAGGATAGTAATAACAGTTATAAGGATAAAGAGAAGAGTAATAGGGATAGTAATAATAGAATAAGGATAATAATAACAGTCATAGCGATAATAATAATATAAGTAAGGATAATAATAACAGTTATAGCGATAATAATAATAGTTAATAAAGACATAATAATAATAGTTGTAAGGATAAAGACAAGAGTAATAGGGATATTAATAATACAATAAGGATAATAATAACAGTCATAGCGATAATAATAATAGTTATAGCGATAATAATAATAGTTATAAGGGTAAAGACAAGAGTAATAGGGATAGTAATAATAGAATAAGGATAATAATAACAGTCATAGCGATAATAATAATAGTAGTAAGGATAATAATAATAGTTATAGCGATATAATAATAGTAATAAGCATATTAATAATAGTTATAAGCATAGAGACAAGAGTAATAGGGATAGTAATAGTAGAATAAGGATAATAATAACAGTCCATAGCGATAATAATAATAGTAGTAAGGATAATAATAACAGTTATAGCGATAATAATAATAGTAATAAGCATAATAATATAGTTTGTAAGGATAAAGACAAGAGTAATAGGAATATTAATAATACAATAAGGATAATAATAACAGTCATAGCGATAATAATAATAGTTATAGTGATAATCATAGTTTATAAGGATAAAGACAAGACTAATATTGATAGTAATAATAGAATAAGGATAATAATAACAGTCATAGCGATAATAATAATAGTAATGATGATAACAATAATAGTTATAGAGATAATAATACTAGTAATAAGGATAATAATAACAGTTATAATGATAATAATAATAGTAATAAGTAATAGTTATAAGGATAAAGACAAGAGTAATAGGGATAGTAATAATAGAATAACGATAATAATAACAGTCATAGCGATAATAATAATAGTAGTAAGGATAATAATAATAGTTATAGCGATAATAATAATAGTAATAAGCATAATAATAATAGTAGTAAGGATAATAATAATAGTTATAGCGATTATATTAATAGTAATAAGCATAATAATAAAAGTTATAAGGATAGAGACAAGAGTAATAGGGATAGTAATAGTAGAATAAGGATAATAATAACAGTCATAGCGATAATAATAGTAATAAGGATAATAATAATAGTTATAGCCTTAATAATAATAGTTATAGCGATAATAATAATAGTAGTAAGGATAAAGACAAGAGTAATAGGGATAGTAATAGTACAATAAGGATAATAATAACAGTCATAACGATAATAATAATAGTTATAGCGATAATAATAATAGTTATAAGGATAAAGACAAGAGTAATAGGGATAGTAATAATAGAATAAGGATAATAATAACAGTCATAGCGATAATAATAATAGTAGTAAGGATAATAATAATAGTTATAGCGATAATAATAATAGTTATAAGGATAAAGAGAAGAGTAATAGGGATAGTAATAATAGAATAAGGATAATAATAACAGTCATAGCGATAATAATAATAGTAGTAAGGATAATAATAACAGTTATAGCGATAATAATAATACTAATAAGCATAATAATAATAGTTGTAAGGATAAAGACAAGAGTAATAGGGATATTAATAATACAATAAGGATAATAATAATAGTTATAGCGATAATAATAATAGTAATGAGGATAACAATAATAGTTATAGAGATAATAATACTAGTAATAAGGATAATAATAACAGTTATAATGATAATAATAATAGTTTTAGTGCTAATAATAATAGTAATAAGCATAACAATAATAGTTATAAGGATAAAGACAAGAGTAATAGGGATAGTAATAATAGAATAAGTATAATAGTAACAGTCATAGCGATAATAATAACAGTAGTAAGGATAATAATAATAGTTTTAGTGCTAATAATAATACTTTTAGTGCTAATAATAATAGTAATAAGCATAACAATAATAGTTATAAGGATAAAGACAAGAGTAATAGGGATAGTAATAATAGAATAACGATAATAATAACAGTCATAGCGATAATAATAATCGTAGTAAGGATAATAATAATAGTTATAGCGATAATAATAATAGTAATAAGCATAATAATAAAAGTTATAAGGATAGAGACAAGAGTAAAAGGGATAGTAATAGTAGAATAAGGATAATAATAACAGTCATAGCGATAATAATAGTAATAAGGATAATAATAATAGTTATAGCGATAATAATAATAGCTATAGCGATAATAATAATAGTTATAAGGATAAAGACAAGAGTAATAGGGATAGTAATAATAGAATAAGGATAATAATAACAGTCATAGCGATAATAATAATAGTAAGGATAATAATAATAGTTATAGCGATAATAATAATAGTAATAAGCATATTAATAATAGTTATAAGGATAGAGACAAGAGTAGTAGGGATAGTAATAGTAGAATAAGGATAATAATAACAGTCATAGCGATAATATTAATAGTTATAGCGATAATAATAATAGTAATAAGGATAATAATAATAGTTATAAGGATAAAGAGAAGTGTAATGGGGATAGTAATAATAGAATAAGGATAATAATAACAGTCATAGCGATAATAATAATAGTAGTAAGGATAATAATAACAGTTATAGCGATAATAATAATAGTAATAAGGATAATAATAATAGTTGTAAGGATAAAGACAAGAGTAATAGGGATCTTAATAATAGAATAAGTATAATAATAACAGTCATAGCGATAATAATAATAGTAATAAGGATAATAATAATAGTTATAAGGATAGTAATAACAGTAATAAGGATAAAGAGAAGAGTAATAGGGATAGTAATAGTAGAATAAGGATAATAATAACAGTCATAGCGATAATAATAATAGTAGTAAGGATAATAATAACAGTTATAGCGATAATAATAATAGTAATAAGCATAATAATAATAGTTGTAAGGATAAAGACAAGAGTAATAGGAATATTAATAATACAATAAGGATAATAATAACAGTCATAGCGATAATAATAATAGTTATAGTGATAATCATAGTTATAAGGATAAAGACAAGACTAATATTGATAGTAATAATAGAATAAGGATAATAATAACAGTCATAGCGATAATAATAATAGTAATGATGATAACAATAATAGTTATAGAGATAATAATACTAGTAATAAGGATAATAATAACAGTTATAATGATAATAATAATAGTAATAAGGGAAATAGTAATAGTTATAAGGATAAAGACAAGAGTAATAGGGATAGTAATAATAGAATAACGATAATAATAACAGTCATAGCGATAATAATAATCGTAGTTAGGATAATAATAATAGTTATAGCGATAATAATAATAGTAATAAGCATAATAATAAAAGTTATAAGGATAAAGACAAGAGTAATAGGGATAGTAATAGTAGAATAAGGATAATAATAACAGTCATAGCGATAATAATAATAGTAGTAAGGATAATAATAATAGTTATAGCGATAATAATAATAGTAATAAGCATATTAATAATAGTTATAAGGATAGAGACAAGAGTAGTAGGGATAGTAATAGTAGAATAAGGATAATAATAACAGTCATAGCGATAATATTAATAGTTATAGCGATAATAATAATAGTAATAAGAATAATAATAATAGTTATAAGGATAAAGAGAAGAGTAATAGGGATAGTAATAATAGAATAAGGATAATAATAACAGTCATAGCGATAATAATAATACTAATAAGCATAATAATAATAGTTGTAAGGATAAAGACAAGAGTAATAGGGATATTAATAATACAATAAGGATAATAATAATAGTTATAGCGATAATAATAATAGTAATGAGGATAACAATAATAGTTATAGAGATAATAATACTAGTAATAAGGATAATAATAACAGTTATAATGATAATAATAATAGTTTTAGTGCTAATAATAATAGTAATAAGCATAACAATAATAGTTATAAGGATAAAGACAAGAGTAATAGGGATAGTAATAATAGAATAACGATAATAATAACAGTCATAGCGATAATAATAATCGTAGTAAGGATAATAATAATAGTTATAGCGATAATAATAATAGTAATAAGCATAATAATAAAAGTTATAAGGATAGAGACAAGAGTAAAAGGGATAGTAATAGTAGAATAAGGATAATAATAACAGTCATAGCGATAATAATAGTAATAAGGATAATAATAATAGTTATAGCGATAATAATAATAGCTATAGCGATAATAATAATAGTTATAAGGATAAAGACAAGAGTAATAGGGATAGTAATAATAGAATAAGGATAATAATAACAGTCATAGCGATAATAATAATAGTAAGGATAATAATAATAGTTATAGCGATAATAATAATAGTAATAAGCATATTAATAATAGTTATAAGGATAGAGACAAGAGTAGTAGGGATAGTAATAGTAGAATAAGGATAATAATAACAGTCATAGCGATAATATTAATAGTTATAGCGATAATAATAATAGTAATAAGGATAATAATAATAGTTATAAGGATAAAGAGAAGAGTAATGGGGATAGTAATAATAGAATAAGGATAATAATAACAGTCATAGCGATAATAATAATAGTAGTAAGGATAATAATAACAGTTATAGCGATAATAATAATAGTAATAAGGATAATAATAATAGTTGTAAGGATAAAGACAAGAGTAATAGGGATCTTAATAATAGAATAAGTATAATAATAACAGTCATAGCGATAATAATAATAGTAATAAGGATAATAATAATAGTTATAAGGATAGTAATAACAGTAATAAGGATAAAGAGAAGAGTAATAGGGATAGTAATAGTAGAATAAGGATAATAATAACAGTCATAGCGATAATAATAATAGTAGTAAGGATAATAATAACAGTTATAGCGATAATAATAATAGTAATAAGCATAATAATAATAGTTGTAAGGATAAAGACAAGAGTAATAGGAATATTAATAATACAATAAGGATAATAATAACAGTCATAGCGATAATAATAATAGTTATAGCGATAATAATAATAGTAATGATGATAACAATAATAGTTATAGAGATAATAATACTAGTAATAAGGATAATAATAACAGTTATAATGATAATAATAATAGTAATAAGGGAAATAGTAATAGTTATAAGGATAAAGACAAGAGTAATAGGGATAGTAATAATAGAATAACGATAATAATAACAGTCATAGCGATAATAATAATCGTAGTTAGGATAATAATAATAGTTATAGCGATAATAATAATAGTAATAAGCATAATAATAAAAGTTATAAGGATAAAGACAAGAGTAATAGGGATAGTAATAGTAGAATAAGGATAATAATAACAGTCATAGCGATAATAATAATAGTAGTAAGGATAATAATAATAGTTATAGCGATAATAGTAATAGTAATAAGCATAATAATAAAAGTTATAAGGATAGAGACAAGAGTAATAGGGATAGTAATAGTAGAATAAGGATAATAATAACAGTCATAGCGATAATAATAATAGTAGTAAGGATAATAATAATAGTTATAGCGATAATAGTAATAGTAATAAGCATAATAATAAAGTTATAAGGATAGAGACAAGAGTAATAGGGATAGTAATAGTAGAATATGGATAATAATAACAGTCATAGCGATAATAATAGTAATAAGGATAATAATAATAGTTATAGCCTTAATAATAATAGTTATAGCGATAATAATAATAGTAATAAGGATAAAGACAAGAGTAATAGGGATAGTAATAGTACAATAAGGATAATAATAACAGTCATAGCGATAATAATAATAGTAGTAAGGATAATAATAATAGTTATAGCGATAATAATAATAGTAATAAGCATATTAATAATAGTTATAAGGATAGAGACAAGAGTAGTAGGGATAGTAATAGTAGAATAAGGATAATAATAACAGTCATAGCGATAATATTAATAGTTATAGCGATAATAATAATAGTAATAAGAATAATAATAATAGTTATAAGGATAAAGAGAAGAGTAATAGGGATAGTAATAATAGAATAAGGATAATAATAACAGTCATAGCGATAATAATAATAGTAGTAAGGATAATAATAACAGTTATAGCGATAATAATAATAGTAATAAGCATAATAATAATAGTTGTAAGGATAAAGACAAGAGTAATAGGGATATTAATAATACAATAAGGATAATAATAATAGTTATAGCGATAATAATAATAGTAATGAGGATAACAATAATAGTTATAGAGATAATAATACTATTAATAAGGATAATAATAACAGTTATAATGATAATAATAATAGTTTTAGTGCTAATAATAATAGTAATAAGCATAACAATAATAGTTATAAGGATAAAGACAAGAGTAATAGGGATAGTAATAATAGAATAAGTATAATAGTAACAGTCATAGCGATAATAATAACAGTAGTAAGGATAATAATAATAGTTTTAGTGCTAATAATAATAGTAATAAGCATAACAATAATAGTTATAAGGATAAAGACAAGAGTAATAGGGATAGTAATAATAGAATAACGATAATAATAACAGTCATAGCGATAATAATAATCGTAGTAAGGATAATAATAATAGTTATAGCGATAATAATAATAGTAATAAGCATAATAATAAAAGTTATAAGGATAAAGACAAGAGTAATAGGGATAGTAATAATAGAATAAGTATAATAATAACAGTCATAGCGATAATAATAATAGTAATAAGGATAATAATAATAGTTATAGTGCGAATAATAATAGTAATAAGGATAAACATAACAGTTATAGTGCTAATAATACTAGTAATAAGGATAATAATAACAGTTATAGCGATAATAATAATAGTAATAAGGACAATGATAATAGTTATAAGGATAGTAATAACAGTTATAAGGATAAAGAGAAGAGTAATGGGGATAGTAATAATAGAATAAGGATAATAATAACAGTCATAGCGATAATAATAATAGTTATAGCGATAATAATAATAGTTATAAGGGTAAAGACAAGACTAATAGGGATAGTAATAATAGAATAAGTATAATAATAACAGTCATAGCGATAATAATAATTGTAATAAGGATAATAATAACAGTTATAGTGGTAATAATAATAGTAATAAGCATAATAATAATAGTTATAAGGATAGAGACAAGAGTTATATGGATAGTAATAATAGAATAAGTATAATAATAACAGTCATAGCGATAATAATAATAGTAATAAGGATAATAATAATAGTTATAAGGATAATAATAATAGTTGTAAGGATAAAGACAAGAGTAATAGGATATTAATAATACAATAAGGATAATAATAACAGTCATAGCGATAATAATAATAGTTATAGCGATAATAATAATAGTTATAAGGGTAAAGACAAGAGTAATAGGGATAGTAATAATAGAATAAGGATAATAATAACAGTCATAGCGATAATAATAATAGTAGTAAGGATAATAATAATAGTTATAGCGATAATAATAATAGTAATAAGCATATTAATAATAGTTATAAGCATAGAGACAAGAGTAATAGGGATAGTAATAGTAGAATAAGGATAATAATAACAGTCATAGCGATAATAATAATAGTAGTAAGGATAATAATAACAGTTATAGCGATAATAATAATAGTAATGAGGATAACAATAATAGTTATAGAGATAATAATACTAGTAATAAGGATAATAATAACAGTTATAATGATAATAATAATAGTAATAAGGGAAATAATAATAATTATCAGGATAAAGACAAGAGTAATGGGGATAGCAATAATAGAATAAGTATAATAATAACAGTCATAGCGATAATAATAATAGTAATACGGATAATAATAATAGTTATAAGGATAGTAATAACAGTTATAAGGATAAAGAGAAGAGTAATAGGGATAGTAATAATAGAATAAGGATAATAATAACAGTCATAGCGATAATAATAATATTAGTAAGGATAATAATAACAGTTATAGCGATAATAATAATAGTAATAAGCATAATAATAATAGTTGTAAGGATAAAGACAAGAGTAATAGGGATATTAATAATACAATAAGGATAATAATAACAGTCATAGCGATAATAATAATAGTTATAGCGATAATAATAATAGTTATAAGGGTAAAGACAAGAGTAATAGGGATAGTAATAATAGAATAAGGATAATAATAACAGTCATAGCGATAATAATAATAGTAGTAAGGATAATAATAATAGTTATAGCGATAATAATAATAGTAATAAGCATATTAATAATAGTTATAAGCATAGAGACAAGAGTAATATGGATAGTAATAGTAGAATAAGGATAATAATAACAGTCATAGCGATAATAATAATAGTAGTAAGGATAATAATAACAGTTTTAGTGCTAATAATAATAGTAATAAGCATAACAATAATAGTTATAAGGATAAAGACAAGAGTAATAGGGATAGTAATAATAGAATAAGTATAATAGTAACAGTCGTAGCGATAATAATAACAGTAGTAAGGATAATAATAATAGTTTTAGTGCTAATAATAATAGTAATAAGCATAACAATAATAGTTATAAGGATAAAGACAAGAGTAATAGGGATAGTAATAATAGAATAACGATAATAATAACAGTCATAGCGATAATAATAATCGTACTAAGGATAATAATAATAGTTATAGCAATAATAATAATAGTAATAAGCATAATAATAAAAGTTATAAGGATAGAGACAACAGTAAAAGGGATAGTAATAGTAGAATAAGGATAATAATAACAGTCATAGCGATAATAATAGTAATAAGGATAATAATAATAGTTATAGCGATAATAATAATAGTTATAGCGATAATAATAATAGTTATAAGGATAAAGACAAGAGTAATAGGGATGGTAATAATAGAATAAGGATAATAATAACAGGCATAGCGATAATAATAATAGTAGTAAGGATAATAATAATAGTTATAGCGATAATAATAATAGTAATAAGCATATTAATAATAGTTATAAGGATAGAGACAAGAGTAGTAGGGATAGTAATAGTAGAATAAGGATAATAATAACAGTCATAGCGATAATATTAATAGTTATAGCGATAATAATAATAGTAATAAGGATAATAATAATAGTTATAAGGATAAAGAGAAGAGTAATGGGGATAGTAATAATAGAATAAGGATAATAATAACAGTCATAGCGATAATAATAATAGTAGTAAGGATAATAATAGCAGTTATAGCGATAATAATAATAGTAATAAGGATAATAATAATAGTTGTAAGGATAAAGACAAGAGTAATAGGGATATTAATAATACAATAAGGATAATAATAACAGTCATAGCTATAATAATAATAGTAATAAGGATAATAATAATAGTTTTAGTGCTAATAATAATAGTTTTAGTGCTAATAATAATAGTAATAAGCATAACAATAATAGTTATAGCGATAATAATAATTGTAATAAGGGAAATAATAATAATTATCAGGATAAAGACAAGAGTAATAGGGATAGTAATAATAGAATAAGTATAATAATAACAGTCATAGCGATAATAATAATAGTAGTAAGGATAATAATAATAAGTTTTAGTGCTAATAACAATAGTAATAAGCATAACAATAATAGTTATAAGGATAAAGACAAGAGTAATAGGGATAGTAATAATAGAATAAGTATAATAATAACAGTCATAGCGATAATAATAATAGTAATAAGGATAATAATAATAGTTATAGTGCGAATAATAATAGTAATAAGGATAAACATAACAGTTATAGTGCTAATAATACTAGTAATAAGGATAATAATAACAGTTATAGCGATAATAATAATAGTAATAAGGACAATGGTAATAGTTATAAGGATAGTAATAACAGTTATAAGGATAAAGAGAAGAGTAATGGGGATAGTAATAATAGAATAAGGATAATAATAACAGTCATAGCGATAATAATAATTGTAATAAGGATAATAATAACAGTTATAGTGGTAATAATAATAGTAATAAGCATAATAATAATAGTTATAAGGATAGAGACAAGAGTTATATGGATAGTAATAATAGAATAAGTATAATAATAACAGTCATAGCGATAATAATAATAGTAATAAGGATAATAATAATAGTTATAAGGATAATAATAATAGTTATAAGGATAAAGAGAAGAGTAATAGGGATAGTAATAATAGAGTAAGGATAATAATAACAGTTATAGCAATAATAATAATAGTAATAAGGATAAACATAATAGTTATAGTGCTAGTAATAATAGTGATAAGGATAATAATAATAGTTATAGCGATAATAATAATAGTAATGAGGATAACAATAATAGTTATAGAGATAATAATACTAGTAATAAGGATAATAATAACAGTTATAATGATAATAATAATAGTAATAAGGGAAATAATAATAATTATCAGGATAAAGACAAGAGTAATGGGGATAGCAATAATAGAATAAGTATAATAATAACAGTTATAGCGATAATAATAATAGTAATAAGGATAAACATAATAGTTATAGTGCTAGTAATAATAGTGATAAGGATAATAATAATAGTTATAGCGATAATAATAATAGTTATAAGGGTAAAGACAAGAGTAATAGGGATAGTAATAATAGAATAAGGATAATAATAACAGTCATAGCGATAATAATAATAGTAGTAAGGATAATAATAATAGTTATAGCGATAATAATAATAGTAATAAGCATATTAATAATAGTTATAAGCATAGAGACAAGAGTAATAGGGATAGTAATAGTAGAATAAGGATAATAATAACAGTCATAGCGATAATAATAATAGTAGTAAGGATAATAATAACAGTTATAGCGATAATAATAATAGTAATAAGCATAATAATAATAGTTGTAAGGATAAAGACAAGAGTAATAGGAATATGAATAATACAATAAGGATAATAATAACAGTCATAGCGATAATAATAATAGTTATAGTGATAATCATAGTTATAAGGATAAAGACAAGACTAATATTGATAGTAATAATAGAATAAGGATAATAATAACAGTCATAGCGATAATAATAATAGTAATGAGGATAACAATAATAGTTATAGAGATAATAATACTAGTAATAAGGATAATAATAACAGTTATAATGATAATAATAATAGTAATAAGGGAAATAATAATAGTTATAAGGATAAAGACAAGAGTAATAGGGATAGTAATAATAGAATAAGTATAATAATAAGTCATAGCGATTATAATAATAGTAATAAGGATAATAATAATAGTTATAGTGCGAATAATAATAGTAATAAGGATAAACATAACAGTTATAGTGCTAATAATACTAGTAATAAGGATAATAATAACAGTTATAGCGATAATAATAATAGTAATAAGGACAATGATAATAGTTATAAGGATAGTAATAACAGTTATAAGGATAAAGAGAAGAGTAATGGGGATAGTAATAATAGAATAAGGATAATAATAACAGTCATAACGATAATAATAATAGTTATAGCGATAATAATAATAGTTATAAGGGTAAAGACAAGACTAATAGGGATAGTAATAATAGAATAAGTATAATAATAACAGTCATAGCGATAATAATAATAGTAATAAGGATAATAATAACAGTTATAGTGGTAATAATAATAGTAATAAGCATAATAATAATAGTTATAAGGATAAAGAGAAGAGTAATAGGGATAGTAATAATAGAATAAGGATAATAATAACAGTCATAGCGATAATAATAATAGTTATAGCGATAATAATAATAGTTATAAGGGTAATAATAATAGTAATAAGCATAATAATAATAGTTATAAGGATAATAATAATAGTTATAAGGATAAAGAGAAGAGTGATAGGGATAGTAATAATAGAATAAGGATAATAATAACAGTTATAGCAATAATAATAATAGTAGTAAGGATAATAATAACAGTTATAGCGATAATAATAATAGTAATAAGGATAATAATAATAGTTATAAGGATAAAGAGAAGAGTAATGGGGATAGTAATAATAGAATAAGGATAATAATAACAGTCATAGTGATAATAATAATAGTAGTAAGGATAATAATAACAGTTATAGCGATAATAATAATAGTAATAAGCATAATAATAATAGTTGTAAGGATAAAGACAAGAGTAATAGGGATATTAATAATACAATAAGGATAATAATAACAGTCATAGCGATAATAATAATAGTTATAGCGATAATAATAATAGTTATAAGGGTAAAGACAAGAGTAATAGGGATAGTAATAGTAGAATAAGGATAATAATAACAGTCATAGCGATAATAATAATAGTAGTAAGGATAATAATAATAGTTAAAGTGCTAATAATAATAGTAATAAGCATAATAATAATAGTTATAAGGATAGAGACAGGAGTAATAGGGTTAGTACTAATAGAATAAGGATAATAATAACAGTCATAGCGATGATAATAATAGTAGTAAGGATAATAATAATAGATATAGCGATAATAATAATAGCAATAAGGATAATAATAATAGTTAATGTGCTAATAATAATAGTAATAAGCATAATAATAATAGTTATAGGGATAGAGACAGGAGAAATAGGGATAGTAATAGTAGAATAAGGATAATAATAACAGTCATAGCGATAATAATAGTAATAAGGATAATAATAATTGTTATAGCGATAATAATAATAGTAATAAGGGAAATAATAATAGAATAAGGATAATGATAACAGTCATAGCGATAATAATAATAGTTATAGCGATAATAATAATAGTAATAAGGATAATAATAATAGTTATAAGGATAGAGACAAGAGTAATAGGAATAGTAATAGTAGAGTAAGGATAATAATAACAGTCATAGCGATAATAATAGTAATAAGGATAATAATAACAGTTATAGCAATAATAGTAATAGTAATAAGGATAAACATAATAGTAATAGTGCTAGTAATAATAGTGATAAGGATAATAATAATAGTTATAGCGATAATAATAATAGTAATGAGGATTACAATAATAGTTATAGAGATAATAATACTAGTAATAAGGATAATAATAACAGTTATAATGATAATAATAATAGTAATAAGGGAAATAATAATAGTTATAAGGATAAAGACAAGAGTAATAGGGATAGTAATAATAGAATAAGTATAATAATAACAGTCATAGCGATAATAATAATAGTAATAAGGATAATAATAATAGTTATAAGGATAATAATAATAGTTATAAGGATAAAGAGAAGAGTAATAGGGATAGTAATAATACAATAAGGATAATAATAGCAGTCATAGCGATAATAATAATAGTAATAGGGATAATAATAATCGTTTTAGTGCTAATAATAATAGTTTTAGTGCTAATAATAATAGTAATAAGCATAACAATAATAGTTATAGCGATAATAATAATTGTAATAAGGGCAATAATAATAATTATCAGGATAAAGACAAGAGTAATAGGGATAGTAATAATAGAATAAGTATAATAATAACAGTCATAGCTATAATAATAATAGTAATAAGGATAATAATAATAGTTATAAGGATAATAATAATAGTTATAAGGATAAAGAGAAGAGTAATAGGGATAGTAATAATAGAATAAGGATAATAATAACAGTCATAGCGATAATAGTAATAGTAGTAAGGATAATAATAATAGTTTTAGTGCTAATAACAATAGTAATAAGCATAACAATAATAGTTATAAGGATAAAGACAAGAGTAATAGGGATAGTAATAATAGAATAAGTGTAATAGTAACAGTCATAGCGATAATAATAACAGTAGTAAGGATAATAATAATAGTATTAGTGCTAATAATAATAGTAATAAGCATAACAATAATAGTTATAAGGATAAAGACAAGAGTAATAGGGATAGTAATAATAGAATAAGTATAATAATAACAGTCATAGCGATAATAATAATAGTAATAAGGATAATAATAACAGTGATAGTGGTAATAATAATAGTAATAAGCATAATAATAATAGTTATAAGGATAGATACAAGAGTTATATGGATAGTAATAATAGAATAAGTATAATAATAACAGTCATAGCGATAATAATAATAGTAATAAGGATAATAATAATAGTTATAAGGATAATAATAATAGTTATAAGGATAAAGAGAAGAGTAATAGGGATAGTAATAATAGAATAAGAATAATAATAATAGTTATAGCAATAATAATAATAGTAATAAGGATAAACATAATAGTTATAGTGCTAGTAATAATAGTGATAAGAATAATAATAATAGTTATAGCGATAATAATAATAGTAATGAGGATAACAATAATAGTTATAGAGATAATAATACTAGTAATAAGGATAATAATAACAGTTATAATGATAATAATAATAGTTTTAGTGCTAATAATAATAGTAATAAGCATAACAATAATAGTTATAAGGATAAAGACAAGAGTAATAGGGATAGTAATAATAGAATAAGTATAATAGTAACAGTCATAGCGATAATAATAATAGTTATAGTGATAATCATAGTTATAAGGATAAAGACAAGACTAATATTGATAGTAATAATAGAATAAGGATAATAATAACAGTCATAGCGATAATAATAATAGTAGTAAGGATAATAATAACAGTTATAGCGATAATAATGATAGTAATAAGCATAATAATAATAGTTGTAAGGATAAAGACAAGAGTAATAGGAATATTAATAATACAATAAGGATAATAATAACAGTCATAGCGATAATAATAATAGTAGTAAGGATAATAATAATAGTTTTAGTGCTAATAACAATACTAATAAGCATAACAATAATAGTTATAAGGATAAAGACAAGAGTAATAGGGATAGTAATAATAGAATAAGTATAATAATAACAGTCATAGCGATAATAATAATAGTAATAAGGATAATAATAATAGTTATAGTGCGAATAATAATAGTAATAAGGATAAACATAACAGTTATAGTGCTAATAATACTAGTAATAAGGATAATAATAACAGTTATAGCGATAATAATAATAGTAATAAGGACAATGATAATAGTTATAAGGATAGTAATAACAGTTATAAGGATAAAGAGAAGAGTAATAGGGATAGTAATAATAGAATAAGGATAATAATAACAGTCATAGCGATAATAATAATAGTTATAGCGATAATAATAATAGTTATAAGGGTAATAATAATAGTAATAAGCATAATAATAATAGTTATAAGGATAGAGACAAGAGTTATATGGATAGTAATAATAGAATAAGTATAATAATAACAGTCATAGCGATAATAATAATAGTAATAAGGATAATAATAATAGTTATAAGGATAATAATAATAGTTATAAGGATAATAATAATAGTTATAAGGATAAAGAGAAGAGTGATAGGGATAGTAATAATAGAATAAGGATAATAATAACAGTTATAGCAATAATAATAATAGTAGTAAGGATAATAATAACAGTTATAGCGATAATAATAATAGTAATAAGCATAATAATAATAGTTGTAAGGATAAAGACAAGAGTAATAGGGATATTAATAATACAATAAGGATAATAATAACAGTCATAGCGATAATAATAATAGTTATAGCGATAATAATAATAGTTATAAGGGTAAAGACAAGAGTAATAGGGATAGTAATAGTAGAATAAGGATAATAATAACAGTCATAGCGATAATAATAATAGTAGTAAGGATAATAATAATAGTTAAAGTGCTAATAATAATAGTAATAAGCATAATAATAATAGTTATAAGGATAGAGACAGGAGTAATAGGGATAGTACTAATAGAATAAGGATAATAATAACAGTCATATAGATGATAATAATAGTAGTAAGGATAATAATAATAGATATAGCGATAATAATAATAGCAATAAGGATAATAATAATAGTTAAAGTGCTAATAATAATAGTAATAAGCATAATAATAATAGTTATAGGGATAGAGACAGGAGAAATAGGGATAGTAATAGTAGAATAAGGATAATAATAACAGTCATAGCGATAATAATAGTAATAAGGATAATAATAATAGTTATAGCGATAATAATAATAGTAATAAGGGAAATAATAATAGAATAAGGATAATGATAACAGTCATAGCGATAATAATAATAGTTATAGCGATAATAATAATAGTAATAAGGATAATAATAATAGTTATAAGGATAGAGACAAGAGTAATAGGGATAGTAATAGTAGAGTAAGGATAATAATAACAGTCATAGCGATAATAATAGTAATAAGGATAATAATAACAGTTATAGCAATAATAGTAATAGTAATAAGGATAAACATAATAGTAATAGTGCTAGTAATAATAGTGATAAGGATAATAATAATAGTTATAGCGATAATAATAATAGTAATGAGGATTACAATAATAGTTATAGAGATAATAATACTAGTAATAAGGATAATAATAACAGTTATAATGATAATAATAATAGTAATAAGGGAAATAATAATAGTTATAAGGATAAAGACAAGAGTAATAGGGATAGTAATAATAGAATAAGTATAATAATAACAGTCATAGCGATAATAATAATAGTAATAAGGATAATAATAATAGTTATAAGGATAATAATAATAGTTATAAGGATAAAGAGAAGAGTAATAGGGATAGTAATAATACAATAAGGATAATAATAGCAGTCATAGCGATAATAATAATAGTAATAGGGATAATAATAATCGTTTTAGTGCTAATAATAATAGTTTTAGTGCTAATAATAATAGTAATAAGCATAACAATAATAGTTATAGCGATAATAATAATTGTAATAAGGGCAATAATAATAATTATCAGGATAAAGACAAGAGTAATAGGGATAGTAATAATAGAATAAGTATAATAATAACAGTCATAGCTATAATAATAATAGTAATAAGGATAATGATAATAGTTATAAGGATAATAATAATAGTTATAAGGATAAAGAGAAGAGTAATAGGGATAGTAATAATAGAATAAGGATAATAATAACAGTCATAGCGATAATAATAATAGTTATAGCGATAATAATAGTAGTTATAAGGGTAAAGACAAGACTAATAGGGATAGTAATAATAGAATAAGTATAATAATAACAGTCATAGCGATAATAATAATAGTAATAAGGATAATAATAACAGTTATAGTGGTAATAATAATAGTAATAAGCATAATAATAATAGTTATAAGGATAGAGACAAGAGTTATATGGATAGTAATAATAGAATAAGTATAATAATAACAGTCATAGCGATAATAATAATAGTAATAAGGATAATAATAATAGTTTTAGTGCTAATAATAATAGTAATAAGCATAACAATAATAGTTATAAGGATAAAGACAAGAGTAAAAGGGATAGTAATAATAGAATAAGTATAATAGTAACAGTCATAGCGATAATAATAACAGTAGTAAGGATAATAATAATAGTTTTAGTGCTAATAATAATACTTTTAGTGCTAATAATAATACTTTTAGTGCTAATAATAATAGTAATAAGCATAACAATAATAGTTATAAGGATAAAGACAAGAGTAATAGGGATAGTAATAATAGAATAAGTATAATAATAACAGTCATAGCGATAATAATAATAGTAATAAGGATAATAATAACAGTGATAGTGGTAATAATAATAGTAATAAGCATAATAATAATAGTTATAAGGATAGATACAAGAGTTATATGGATAGTAATAATAGAATAAGTATAATAATAACAGTCATAGCGATAATAATAATAGTAATAAGGATAATAATAATAGTTATAAGGATAATAATAATAGTTATAAGGATAAAGAGAAGAGTAATAGGGATAGTAATAATAGAATAAGAATAATAATAACAGTTATAGCAATAATAATAATAGTAATAAGGATAAACATAATAGTTATAGTGCTAGTAATAATAGTGATAAGAATAATAATAATAGTTATAGCGATAATAATAATAGTAATGAGGATAACAATAATAGTTATAGAGATAATAATACTAGTAATAAGGATAATAATAACAGTTATAATGATAATAATAATAGTTTTAGTGCTAATAATAATAGTAATAAGCATAACAATAATAGTTATAAGGATAAAGACAAGAGTAATAGGGATAGTAATAATAGAATAAGTATAATAGTAACAGTCATAGCGATAATAATAATAGTTATAGTGATAATCATAGTTATAAGGATAAAGACAAGACTAATATTGATAGTAATAATAGAATAAGGATAATAATAACAGTCATAGCGATAATAATAATAGTAGTAAGGATAATAATAACAGTTATAGCGATAATAATAATAGTAATAAGCATAATAATAATAGTTGTAAGGATAAAGACAAGAGTAATAGGAATATTAATAATACAATAAGGATAATAATAACAGTCATAGCGATAATAATAATAGTTATAGTGATAATCATAGTTATAAGGATAAAGACAAGACTAATATTGATAGTAATAATAGAATAAGGATAATAATAACAGTCATAGCGATAATAATAATAGTAGTAAGGATAATAATAATAGTTTTAGTGCTAATAACAATAGTAATAAGCATAACAATAATAGTTATAAGGATAAAGAGAAGAGTAATAGGGATAGTAATAATAGAATAAGGATAATAATAACAGTCATAGCGATAATAATAATAGTTATAGCGATAATAATAATAGTTATAAGGGTAATAATAATAGTAATAAGCATAATAATAATAGTTATAAGGATAGAGACAAGAGTTATATGGATAGTAATAATAGAATAAGTATAATAATAACAGTCATAGCGATAATAGTAATAGTAATAAGGATAATAATAATAGTTATAAGGATAATAATAATAGTTATAAGGATAATAATAATAGTTATAAGGATAAAGAGAAGAGTGATAGGGATAGTAATAATAGAATAAGGATAATAATAACAGTTATACCAATAATAATAATAGTAGTAAGGATAATAATAACAGTTATAGCGATAATAATAATAGTAATAAGGATAATAATAATAGTTATAAGGATAAAGAGAAGAGTAATGGGGATAGTAATAATAGAATAAGGATAATAATAACAGTCATAGCGATAATAATAATAGTAGTAAGGATAATAATAACAGTTATAGCGATAATAATAATAGTAATAAGCATAATAATAATAGTTGTAAGGATAAAGACAAGAGTAATAGGGATATTAATAATACAATAAGGATAATAATAACAGTCATAGCGATAATAATAATAGTTATAGCGATAATAATAATAGTTATAAGGGTAAAGACAAGAGTAATAGGGATAGTAATAGTAGAATAAGGATAATAATAACAGTCATAGCGATAATAATAATAGTAGTAAGGATAATAATAATAGTTAAAGTGCTAATAATAATAGTAATAAGCATAATAATAATAGTTATAAGGATAGAGACAGGAGTAATAGGGATAGTACTAATAGAATAAGGATAATAATAACAGTCATAGCGATGATAATAATAGTAGTAAGGATAATAATAATAGATATAGCGATAATAATAATAGCAATAAGGATAATAATAATAGTTAAAGTGCTAATAATAATAGTAATAAGCATAATAATAATAGTTATAGGGATAGAGACAGGAGAAATAGGGATAGTAATAGTAGAATAAGGATAATAATAACAGTCATAGGGATAATAATAGTAATAAGGATAATAATAATAGTTATAGCGATAATAATAATAGTAATAAGGGAAATAATAATAGAATAAGGATAATGATAACAGTCATAGCGATAATAATAATAGTTATAGCGATAATAATAATAGTAATAATGATAATAATAATAGTTATAAGGATAATAATAATAGTTATAAGGATAAAGAGAAGAGTAATAGGGATAGTAATAATACAATAAGGATAATAATAGCAGTCATAGCGATAATAATAATAGTAATAGGGATAATAATAATCGTTTTAGTGCTAATAATAATAGTTTTAGTGCTAATAATAATAGTAATAAGCATAACAATAATAGTTATAGCGGTAATAATAATTGTAATAAGGGCAATAATAATAATTATCAGGATAAAGACAAGAGTAATAGGGATAGTAATAATAGAATAAGTATAATAATAACAGTCATAGCTATAATAATAATAGTAATAAGGATAATAATAATAGTTATAAGGATAATAATAATAGTTATAAGGATAAAGAGAAGAGTAATAGGGATAGTAATAATAGAATAAGGATAATAATAACAGTCATAGCGATAATAATAATAGTAGTAAGGATAATAATAATAGTTTTAGTGCTAATAACAATAGTAATAAGCATAACAATAATAGTTATAAGGATAAAGACAAGAGTAATAGGAATAGTAATAATAGCATAAGTATAATAGTAACAGTCATAGCGATAATAATAACAGTAGTAAGGATAATAATAATAGTTTTAGTGCTAATAATAATAGTTTTAGTGCTAATAATAATAGTAATAAGCATAACAATAATAGTTATAAGGATAAAGACAAGAGTAATAGGGATAGTAATAATAGAATAAGTATAATAATAACAGTCATAGCGATAATAATAATAGTAATAAGGATAATAATAATAGTTTTAGTGCTAATAATAATAGTTTTAGTGCTAATAATAATAGTAATAAGCATAACAATAATAGTTATAGCGATAATAATAATTGTAATAAGGATAATAATAATAGTTATAAGGATAATAATAATAGTTATAAGGATAAAGAGAAGAGTAATAGGGATAGTAATAATAAAATAAGGATAATAATAACAGTTATAGCAATAATAATAATAGTAATAAGGATAAACATAATAGTTATAGTGCTAGTAATAATAGTGATAAGGATAATAATAATAGTTATAAGGATAAAGACAAGAGTAATAGGGATAGTAATAATGGAATAAGGATAATAATAACAGTCATAGCGATAATAATAATAGTAGTAAGGATAATAATAATAGTTTTAGTGCTAATAACAATAGTAATAAGCATAACAATAATAGTTATAAGGATAAAGACAAGAGTAATAGGGATAGTAATAATAGAATAAGTATAACAATAACAGTCATAGCGATAATAATAATAGTAATAAGGATAATAATAATAGTTATAGTGCGAATAATAATAGTGATAAGGATAAACATAACAGTTATAGTGCTAATAATACTAGTAATAAGGATAATAATAACAGTTATAGCGATAATAATAATAGTAATAAGGACAATGATAATAGTTATAAGGATAGTAATAACAGTTATAAGGATAAAGAGAAGAGTAATAGGGATAGTAATAATATAATAAGGATAATAATAACAGTCATAGCGATAATAATAATAGTTATAGCGATAATAATAGTAGTTATAAGGGTAAAGACAAGACTAATAGGGATAGTAATAATAGAATAAGTATAATAATAACAGTCATAGCGATAATAATAATAGTAATAAGGATAATAATAACAGTTATAGTGGTAATAATAATAGTAATAAGCATAATAATAACAGTTATAAGGATAAAGAGAAGAGTAATAGGGATAGTAATAATACAATAAGGATAATAATAGCAGTCATAGCGATAATAATAATAGTAATAGGGATAATAATAATCGTTTTAGTGCTAATAATAATAGTTTTAGTGCTAATAATAATAGTAATAAGCATAACAATAATAGTTATAGCGATAATAATAATTGTAATAAGGGCAATAATAATAATTATCAGGATAAAGACAAGAGTAATAGGGATAGTAATAATAGAATAAGTATAATAATAACAGTCATAGCTATAATAATAATAGTAATAAGGATAATAATAATAGTTATAAGGATAATAATAATAGTTATAAGGATAAAGAGAAGAGTAATAGGGATAGTAATAATAGAATAAGGATAATAATAACAGTCATAGCGATAATAATAATAGTAGTAAGGATAATAATAATAGTTTTAGTGCTAATAACAATAGTAATAAGCATAACAATAATAGTTATAAGGATAAAGACAAGAGTAATAGGGATAGTAATAATAGAATAAGGATAATAATAACAGTCATAGCGATAATAATAATAGTTGTAAGGATAATAATAATAGTTATAGCGATAATAATAATAGTAATAAGCATATTAATAATAGTTATAAGGATAGAGACAAGAGTAGTAGGGATAGTAATAGTAGAATAAGGATAATAATAACAGTCATAGCGATAATAATAATAGTTATAGCGATAATAATAATGGTTATAAGGGTAAAGACAAGAGTAATAGGGATAGTAATAATAGAATAAGGATAATAATAACAGTCATAGCGATAATAATAATAGTTGTAAGGATAATAATAATAGTTATAGCGATAATAATAATAGTAATATGCATATTAATAATAGTTATAAGGATAGAGACAAGAGTAATAGGGATAGTAATAGTAGAATAAGGATAATAATAACAGTCATAGCGATAATAATAATAGTAGTAACGATAATAATAACAGTTATAGCGATAATAATAATAGTAATAAGCATAATAATAATAGTTGTAAGGATAAAGACAAGAGTAATAGGAATATTAATAATACAATAAGGATAATAATAACAGTCATAGCGATAATAATAATAGTTATAGTGATAATCATAGTTATAAGGATAAAGACAAGACTAATATTGATAGTAATAATAGAATAAGGATAATAATAACAGTCATAGCGATAATAATAATAGTAATGAGGATAACAATAATAGTTATAGAGATAATAATACTAGTAATAAGGATAATAATAACAGTTATAATGATAATAATAATAGTAATAAGGGAAATAATAATAGTTATAAGGATAACGACAAGAGTAATAGGGATAGTAATAATAGAATAACGATAATAATAACAGTCATAGCGATAATAATAATCGTAGTAAGGATAATAATAATAGTTATAGCGATAATAATAATAGTAATAAGCATAATAATAAAAGTTATAAGGATAGAGACAAGAGTAATAGGGATAGTAATAGTAGAATAAGGATAATAATAACAGTCATAGCGATAATAATAATAGTAGTAAGGATAATAATAACAGTTATAGCGATAATAATAATAGTAATAAGGATAATAATAATAGTTATAAGGATAATAATAATAGTTATAAGGATAAAGAGAAGAGTAGTAGGGATAGTAATAATAGAATAAGGATAATAATAACAGTCATAGCGATAATAATAATATTAGTAAGGATAATAATAACAGTTATAGCGATAATAATAATAGTAATAAGCATAATAATAATAGTTGTAAGGATAAAGACAAGAGTAATAGGGATATTAGTAATACAATAAGGATAATAATAACAGTCATAGCGATAATAATAATAGTTGTAAGGATAATAATAATAGTTATAGCGATAATAATAATAGTAATATGCATATTAATAATAGTTATAAGGATAGAGACAAGAGTAATAGGGATAGTAATAGTAGAATAAGGATAATAATAACAGTCATGGCGATAATAATAATAGTAGTAACGATAATAATAACAGTTATAGCGATAATAATAATAGTAGTAAGGATAATAATAACAGTTATAGCGATAATAATAATAGTAGTAAGGATAATAATAATAGTTATAGCGATAATAATAATAGTAATAAGCATAATAATAAAAGTTATAAGGATAGAGACAAGAGTAATAGGGATAGTAATAGTAGAATAAGGATAATAATAACAGTCATAGCGATAATAATAATAGTAGTAAGGATAATAATAACAGTTATAGCGATAATAATAATAGTAATAAGCATAATAATAATAGTAGTAAGGATAATAATAATAGTTATAGCGATAATAATAATAATAATAAGGATAATAATAATAGTTATAAGGATAGAGACAAGAGTAATAGGGATAGTAATAGTAGAGTAAGGATAATAATAACAGTCATAGCGATAATAATAGTAATAAGGATAATAATAATAGCTATAGTGCTAATAATAATAGTAATAAGGATAATAATAACAGTTATAGCAATAATAGTAATAGTAATAAGGATAAACATAATAGTTATAGTGCTAGTAATAATAGTGATAAGGATAATAATAATAGTTATAGCGATAATAATAATAGTAATGAGGATAACAATAATAGTTATAGAGATAATAATACTAGTAATAAGGATAATAATAACAGTTATAATGATAATAATAATAGTAATAAGGGAAATAATAATAGTTATAAGGATAAAGATAAGAGTAATAGGGATAGTAATAATAGAATAAGTATAATAATAACAGTCATAGCGATAATAATAATAGTAATAAGGATAATAATAATAGTTATAAGGATAATAATAATAGTTATAAGGATAAAGACAAGAGTAATGGGGATAGCAATAATAGAATAAGTATAATAATAACAGTCATAGCGATAATAATAATAGTAATATGGATAATAATAATAGTTATAAGGATAGTAATAACAGTTATAAGGATAAAGAGAAGAGTAGTAGGGATAGTAATAATAGAATAAGGATAATAATAACAGTCATAGCGATAATAATAATAGTAGTAAGGATAATAATAATAGTTATAGCGATAATAATAATAGTAATAAGCATAATAATAAAAGTTATAAGGATAGAGACAAGAGTAATAGGGATAGTAATAGTAGAATAAGGATAATAATAACAGTCATAGCGATAATAATAATAGTAGTAAGGATAATAATAACAGTTATAGCGATAATAATAATAGTAATAAGCATAATAATAATAGTAGTAAGGATAATAATAATAGTTATAGCGATAATAATAATAATAATAAGGATAATAATAATAGTTATAAGGATAGAGACAAGAGTAATAGGGATAGTAATAGTAGAGTAAGGATAATAATAACAGTCATAGCGATAATAATAGTAATAAGGATAATAATAATAGCTATAGTGCTAATAATAATAGTAATAAGGATAATAATAACAGTTATAGCAATAATAGTAATAGTAATAAGGATAAACATAATAGTTATAGTGCTAGTAATAATAGTGATAAGGATAATAATAATAGTTATAGCGATAATAATAATAGTAATGAGGATAACAATAATAGTTATAGAGATAATAATACTAGTAATAAGGATAATAATAACAGTTATAATGATAATAATAATAGTAATAAGGGAAATAATAATAGTTATAAGGATAAAGATAAGAGTAATAGGGATAGTAATAATAGAATAAGTATAATAATAACAGTCATAGCGATAATAATAATAGTAATAAGGATAATAATAATAGTTATAAGGATAATAATAATAGTTATAAGGATAAAGAGAAGAGTAATAGGGATAGTAATAATAGAATAAGGATAATAATAACAGTTATAGCAATAATAATAATAGTAATAAGGATAAACATAATAGTTATAGTGCTAGTAATAATAGTGATAAGGATAATAATAATAGTTATAGCGATAATAATAATAGTAATGAGGATAACAATAATAGTTATAGAGATAATAATACTAGTAATAAGGATAATAATAACAGTTATAATGATAATAATAATAGTAATAAGGGAAATAATAATAATTATCAGGATAAAGACAAGAGTAATGGGGATAGCAATAATAGAATAAGTATAATAATAACAGTCATAGCGATAATAATAATAGTAATATGGATAATAATAATAGTTATAAGGATAGTAATAACAGTTATAAGGATAAAGAGAAGAGTAGTAGGGATAGTAATAATAGAATAAGGATAATAATAACAGTCATAGCGATAATAATAATATTAGTAAGGATAATAATAACAGTTATAGCGATAATAATAATAGTAATAAGCATAATAATAATAGTTGTAAGGATAAAGACAAGAGTAATAGGGATATTAATAATACAATAAGGATAATAATAACAGTCATAGCGATAATAATAATAGTTATAGCGATAATAATAATGGTTATAAGGGTAAAGACAAGAGTAATAGGGATAGTAATAATAGAATAAGGATAATAATAACAGTCATAGCGATAATAATAATAGTAATAAGCATATTAATAATACAATCGTTATAAGGATAGAGACAAGAGTAATAGGGATAGTAATAGTAGAATAAGGATAATAATAACAGTCATAGCGATAATGATAATAGTAGTAAGGATAATAATAACAGTTATAGCGATAATAATAATAGTAATAAGCATAATAATAATAGTTGTAAGGATAAAGACAAGAGTAATAGGAATATTAATAATACAATAAGGATAATAATAACAGTCATAGCGATAATAATAATAGTTATAGTGATAATCATAGTTATAAGGATAAAGACAAGACTAATATTGATAGTAATAATAGAATAAGGATAATAATAACAGTCATAGCGATAATAATAATAGTAATGAGGATAAGAATAATAGTTATAGAGATAATAATACTAGTAATAAGGATAATAATAACAGTTATAATGATAATAATAATAGTAATAAGGGAAATAATAATAGTTATAAGGATAAAGACAAGAGTAATAGGGATAGTAATAATAGAATAACGATAATAATAACAGTCATAGCGATAATAATAATCGTAGTAAGGATAATAATAATAGTTATAGCGATAATAATAATAGTAATAAGCATAATAATAAAAGTTATAAGGATAGAGACAAGAGTAATAGGGATAGTAATAGTAGAATAAGGATAATAATAACAGTCATAGCGATAATAATAATAGTAGTAAGGATAATAATAACAGTTATAGCGATAATAATAATAGTAGTAAGGATAATAATAACAGTTATAGCGATAATAATAATAGTAGTAAGGATAATAATAATAGTTATAGCGATAATAATAATAGTAATAAGCATAATAATAAAAGTTATAAGGATAGAGACAAGAGTAATAGGGATAGTAATAGTAGAATAAGGATAATAATAACAGTCATAGCGATAATAATAATAGTAGTAAGGATAATAATAACAGTTATAGCGATAATAATAATAGTAATAAGCATAATAATAATAGTTGTAAGGATAAAGACAAGAGTAATAGGGATATTAATAATACAATAAGGATAATAATAACAGTCATAGCGATTATAATAATAGTTATAGCGATAATAATAATAGTAATAAGGATAATAATAATAGTTATAAGGATAGAGACAAGAGTAATAGGGATAGTAATAGTAGAGTAAGGATAATAATAACAGTCATAGCGATAATAATAGTAATAAGGATAATAATAATAGCTATAGTGCTAATAATAATAGTAATAAGGATAATAATAACAGTTATAGCAATAATAGTAATAGTAATAAGGATAAACATAATAGTTATAGTGCTAGTAATAATAGTGATAAGGATAATAATAATAGTAATGAGGATAACAATAATAGTTATAGAGATAATAATACTAGTAATAAGGATAATAATAACAGTTATAATGATAATAATAATAGTAATAAGGGAAATAATAATAGTTATAAGGATAAAGATAAGAGTAATAGGGATAGTAATAGTACAATAAGGATAATAATAACAGTCATAACGATAATAATAATAGTTATAGCGATAATAATAATAGTTATAAGGATAAAGACAAGAGTAATAGGGATAGTAATAATAGAATAAGGATAATAATAACAGTCATAGCGATAATAATAATAGTTATAGCGATAATAATAATGGTTATAAGGGTAAAGACAAGAGTAATAGGGATAGTAATAATAGAATAAGGATAATAATAACAGTCATAGCGATAATAATAATAGTAATAAGCATATTAATAATACAATCGTTATAAGGATAGAGACAAGAGTAATAGGGATAGTAATAGTAGAATAAGGATAATAATAACAGTCATAGCGATAATAATAATAGTAGTAAGGATAATAATAACAGTTATAGCGATAATAATAATAGTAATAAGCATAATAATAATAGTTGTAAGGATAAAGACAAGAGTAATAGGAATATTAATAATACAATAAGGATAATAATAACAGTCATAGCGATAATAATAATAGTTATAGTGATAATCATAGTTATAAGGATAAAGACAAGACTAATATTGATAGTAATAATAGAATAAGGATAATAATAACAGTCATAGCGATAATAATAATAGTAATGAGGATAAGAATAATAGTTATAGAGATAATAATACTAGTAATAAGGATAATAATAACAGTTATAATGATAATAATAATAGTAATAAGGGAAATAATAATAGTTATAAGGATAAAGACAAGAGTAATAGGGATAGTAATAATAGAATAACGATAATAATAACAGTCATAGCGATAATAATAATCGTAGTAAGGATAATAATAATAGTTATAGCGATAATAATAATAGTAATAAGCATAATAATAAAAGTTATAAGGATAGAGACAAGAGTAATAGGGATAGTAATAGTAGAATAAGGATAATAATAACAGTCATAGCGATAATAATAATAGTAGTAAGGATAATAATAACAGTTATAGCGATAATAATAATAGTAGTAAGGATAATAATAACAGTTATAGCGATAATAATAATAGTAGTAAGGATAATAATAATAGTTATAGCGATAATAATAATAGTAATAAGCATAATAATAAAAGTTATAAGGATAGAGACAAGAGTAATAGGGATAGTAATAGTAGAATAAGGATAATAATAACAGTCATAGCGATAATAATAATAGTAGTAAGGATAATAATAACAGTTATAGCGATAATAATAATAGTAATAAGCATAATAATAATAGTAGTAAGGATAATAATAATAGTTATAGCGATAATAATAATAGTAATAAGCATAATAATAATAGTTGTAAGGATAAAGACAAGAGTAATAGGGATATTAATAATACAATAAGGATAATAATAACAGTCATAGCGATAATAATAATAGTTATAGCGATAATAATAATAGTAATAAGGATAATAATAATAGTTATAAGGATAGAGACAAGAGTAATAGGGATAGTAATAGTAGAGTAAGGATAATAATAACAGTCATAGCGATAATAATAGTAATAAGGATAATAATAATAGCTATAGTGCTAATAATAATAGTAATAAGGATAATAATAACAGTTATAGCAATAATAGTAATAGTAATAAGGATAAACATAATAGTTATAGTGCTAGTAATAATAGTGATAAGGATAATAATAATAGTAATGAGGATAACAATAATAGTTATAGAGATAATAATACTAGTAATAAGGATAATAATAACAGTTATAATGATAATAATAATAGTAATAAGGGAAATAATAATAGTTATAAGGATAAAGATAAGAGTAATAGGGATAGTAATAGTACAATAAGGATAATAATAACAGTCATAACGATAATAATAATAGTTATAGCGATAATAATAATAGTTATAAGGATAAAGACAAGAGTAATAGGGATAGTAATAATAGAATAAGGATAATAATAACAGTCATAGCGATAATAATAATAGTAGTAAGGATAATAATAACAGTTATAGCGATAATAATAATAGTAATAAGCATAATAATAATAGTTGTAAGGATAAAGACAAGAGTAATAGGGATATTAATAATACAATAAGGATAATAATAACAGTCATAGCGATAATAATAATAGTAATAAGGATAATAATAATAGTTTTAGTGCTAATAATAATAGTAATAAGCATAACAATAATAGTTATAGCGATAATAATAATTGTAATAAGGGAAATAATAATAATTATCAGGATAAAGACAAGAGTAATAGGGATAGTAATAATACAATAAGAATAATAATAACAGTCATAGCGATAATAACAATAGTAATAAGCATAATAATAATAGTTGTAAGGATAAAGACAAGAGTAATAGGAATATTAATAATACAATAAGGATAATAATAACAGTCATAGCGATAATAATAATAGTTATAGTGATAATCATAGTTATAAGGATAAAGACAAGACTAATATTGATAGTAATAATAGAATAAGGATAATAATAACAGTCATAGCGATAATAATAATAGTAATGATGATAACAATAATAGTTATAGAGATAATAATAGTAATAAGGATAAACATAATAGTTATAGTGCTAATAATACTAGTAATAAGGATAATAATAACAATTATAGCGATAATAATAATAGTAATAAGGACAATGATAATAGTTATAAGGATAAAGTGAAGAGTAATAGGGAAAGTAATAATAGAATAAGGATAATAATAACAGTCATAGCGATAATAATAGTAATAAGGATAATAATAATAGTTATAGCGATAATAATAATAGTGATAAGGGAAATAATAATAGAATAAGGATAATGATAACAGTCATAGCGATAATAATAATAGTAGTAAGGATAATAATAATAGTTATAGCGATAATAATAATAGTAATAAGCATATTAATAATAGTTATAAGGATAGAGACAAGAGTAATAGGGATAGTAATAGTAGAATAAGGATAATAATAACAGTCATAGCGATAATAATAATAGTAGTAAGGATAATAATAACAGTTATAGCGATAATAATAATAGTAATAAGCATAATAATAATAGTTGTAAGGATAAAGACAAGAGTAATAGGAATATTAATAATACAATAAGGATAATAATAACAGTCATAGCGATAATAATAATAGTTATAGTGATAATCATAGTTATAAGGGTAAAGACAAGACTAATATTGATAGTAATAATAGAATAAGGATAATAATAACAGTCATAGCGATAATAATAATAGTAATGATGATAACAATAATAGTTATAGAGATAATAATACTAGTAATAAGGATAATAATAACAGTTATAATGATAATAATAATAGTAATAAGGGAAATAATAATAGTTATAAGGATAAAGACAAGAGTAATAGGGATAGTAATAATAGAATAAGGATAATAATAACAGTCATAGCGATAATAATAATAGTAGTAAGGATAATAATAACAGTTATAGCGATAATAATAATAGTAATAAGCATAATAATAATAGTTGTAAGGATAAAGACAAGAGTAATAAGGATATTAATAATACAATAAGGATAATAATAACAGTCATAGCGATAATAATAATAGTAATAAGGATAATAATAATAGTTTTAGTGCTAATAATAATAGTTTTAGTGCTAATAATAATAGTTTTAGTGATAATAATAATAGTAATAAGCATAACAATAATAGTTATAAGGATAAAGACAAGAGTAATAGGGATAGTAATAATAGAATAAGTATAATAATAACAGTCATAGCGATAATGATAACAGTCATAGCGATAATAATAATAGTAATAAGGATAATAATAATAGTTTTAGTGCTAATAATAATAGTTTTAGTGCTAATAATAATAGTAATAAGCATAACAATAATAGTTATAGCGATAATAATAATTCTAATAAGGGAAATAATAATAATTATCAGGATAAAGACAAGAGTAATAGGGATAGTAATAATAGAATAAGAATAATAATAACAGTCATAGCGATAATAATAATAGTAATAAGGATAATAATAATAGTTATAAGGATAATAATAATAGTTATAAGGATAAAGACAAGAGTAAAAGGGACAGTAATAATAGAATAAGTATAATAATAACAGTCATAGCGATAATAACAATAGTAATAAGGTTAATAATAATAGTTACAGTGCGAATAATAATAGTAATAAGGATAAACATAATAGTTATAGTGCTAATAATACTAGTAATAAGGATAATAATAACAATTATAGCGATAATAATAATAGTAATAAGGACAATGATAATAGTTATAAGGATAAAGTGAAGAGTAATAGGGAAAGTAATAATAGAATAAGGATAATAATAACAGTCATAGCGATAATAATAGTAATAAGGATAATAATAATAGTTATAGCGATAATAATAATAGTGATAAGGGAAATAATAATAGAATAAGGATAATGATAACAGTCATAGCGATAATAATAATAGTAGTAAGGATAATAATAGTAGTTATAGCGATAATAATAATAGTAATAAGCATATTAATAATAGTTATAAGGATAGAGACAAGAGTAATAGGGATAGTAATAGTAGAATAAGGATAATAATAACCGTCATAGCGATAATAATAATAGTGGTAAGGATAATAATAACAGTTATAGCGATAATAATAATACTAATAAGCATAATAATAATAGTTGTAAGGATAAAGACAAGAGTAATAGGAATATTAATAATACAATAAGGATAATAATAACAGTCATAGCGATAATAATAATAGTTATAGTGATAATCATAGTTATAAGGATAAAGACAAGACTAATATTGATAGTAATAATAGAATAAGGATAATAATAACAGTCACAGCGATAATAATAATAGTAATGATGATAACAATAATAGTTATAGAGATAATAATACTAGTAATAAGGATAATAATAACAGTTATAATGATAATAATAATAGTAATAAGGGAAATAATAATAGTTATAAGGATAAAGACAAGAGTAATAGGGATAGTAATAATAGAATAAGGATAATAATAACAGTCATAGCGATAATAATAATATTAGTAAGGATAATAATAACAGTTATAGCGATAATAATAATAGTAATAAGCATAATAATAATAGTTGTAAGGATAAAGACAAGAGTAATAGGGATATTAATAATACAATAAGGATAATAATAACAGTCATAGCGATAATAATAATAGTTATAGCGATAATAATAATAGTTATAAGGGTAAAGACAAGAGTAATAGGGATAGTAATAATAGAATAAGGATAATAATAACAGTCATAGCCATAATAATAATAGTAGTAAGGATAATAATAATAGTTATAGCGATAATAATAATAGTAATAAGCATATTAATAATACAATAGTTATAAGCATAGAGACAAGAGTAATAGGGATAGTAATAGTAGAATAAGGATAATAATAACAGTTATAGCGATAATAATAATAGTAATAAGCATAATAATAATAGTAGTAAGGATAATAATAATAGTTATAGCGATAATAGTAATAGTAATAAGCATAATAATAAAAGTTATAAGGATATAGACAAGAGTAATAGGGATAGTAATAGTAGAATAAGGATAATAATAACAGTCATAGCGATAATAATAGTAATAAGGATAATAATAATAGTTATAGCCTTAATAATAATAGTTATAGCGATAATAATAATAGTAATAAGGATAAAGACAAGAGTAATAGGGATAGTAATAATAGAATAAGGATAATAATTACAGTCATAGCGATAATAATAATAGTAGTAAGGATAATAATAATAGTTATAGCGATAATAATAATAGTAATAAGGGAAATAATAATAGAATAAGGATAATAATAACAGTCATAGCGATACTAATAATAGTTATAGCGATAATAATAATAGTTATAAGGATAATAATAACAGTTATAAGGATAAAGAGAAGAGTAATAGGGATAGTAATAATAGAATAAGGATAATAATAACAGTCATAGCGATGATAATAATAGTAGTAAGGATAATAATAATAGTAATAGCGATAATAATAATAGCAATAAGGATAATAATAATAGTTATAGCGATAATAATAATAGTAATAAGGGAAATAATAATGGAATAAGGATAATGATAACAGTCACAGCGATAATAATAATAGTTATAGCGATAATAATAATAGTAATAAGGATAATAATAATAGTTATAAGGATAGAGACAAGAGTAATAGGGATAGTAATAGTAGAGTAAGGATAATAATAACAGTCATAGCGATAATAATAGTAGTAAGGATAATAATAATAGCTATAGTGCTAATAATAATAGTAATAAGGATAATAATAACAGTTATAGCAATAATAGTAATTGTAATAAGGATAAACATAATAGTTATAGTGCTAGTAATAATAGTGATAAGGATAATAATAATAGTTATAGAGATAATAATAATAGTAATGAGGATAACAATAATAGTTATAGAGATAATAATACTAGTAATAAGGATAATAATAACAGTTATAATGATAATAATAATAGTAATACGGGAAATAATAATAGTTATAAGGATAAAGATAAGAGTATTAGGGATAGTAATAATAGAATAAGTATAATAATAATAGTCATAGCGATAATAATAATAGTAATAAGGATAATAATAATAGTTATAAGGATAATAATAATAGTTATAAGGATAAAGAGAAGAGTAATAGGGATAGTAATAATAGAATAAGGATAATAATAACAGTCATAGCGATAATAATAATAGTAGTAAGGATAATAATAGGAGTTATAGCGATAATAATAATAGTAATAAGCATAATAATAATAGTTGTAAGGATAAAGACAAGAGTAATAGGGATATTAATAATACAATAAGGATAATAATAACAGTCATAGCGATAATAATAATAGTAATAAGGATAATAATAATAGTTTTAGTGCTAATAATAATAGTTTTAGTGCTAATAATAATAGTTATAGCGATAATAATAATTGTAATAAGGGAAATAATAATAATTATCAGGATAAAGACAAGAGTAATAGGGATAGTAATAATAGAATAAGAATAATAATAACAGTCATAGCGATAATAATAATAGTAATAAGGATAATAATAATAGTTATAAGGATAATAATAATAGTTATAAGGATAAAGACAAGAGTAAAAGGGACAGTAATAATAGAATAAGTATAATAATAACAGTCATAGCGATAATAACAATAGTAATAAGGATAATAATAATAGTTACAGTGCGAATAATAATAGTAATAAGGATAAACATAATAGTTATAGTGCTAATAATACTAGTAATAAGGATAATAATAACAATTATAGCGATAATAATAATAGTAATAAGGACAATGATAATAGTTATAAGGATAAAGTGAAGAGTAATAGGGAAAGTAATAATAGAATAAGGATAATAATAACAGTCATAGCGATAATAATAGTAATAAGGATAATAATAATAGTTATAGCGATAATAATAATAGTGATAAGGGAAATAATAATAGAATAAGGATAATGATAACAGTCATAGCGATAATAATAATAGTTATAGCGATAATAATAATAGTAATAAGGATAATAATAATAGTTATAAGGATAGAGACAAGAGTAATAGGGATAGTAATAGTAGAGTAAGGATAATAATAACAGTCATAGCGATAATAATAGTAATAAGGATAATAATAATAGCTATAGTGCTAATAATAATAGTAATAAGGATAATAATAACAGTTATAGCAATAATAATAATACTAATAAGGATAAACATAATAGTTATAGTGCTAGTAATAATAGTGATAAGGATAATAATGGTAGTTATTGCGATAATAATAATAGTAATGAGGATAACAATAATAGTTATAGAGATAATAATACTAGTAATAAGGATAATAATAACAGTTATAATGATAATAATAATAGTAATAAGGGAAATAATAATAGTTATAAGGATAAAGACAAGAGTAATAGGGATAGTAATAGTAGAGTAAGGATAATAATAACAGTCATAGCGATAATAATAGTAATAAGGATAATAATAATAGCTATAGTGCTAATAATAATAGTAATAAGGATAATAATAACAGTTATAGCAATAATAATAATAGTAATAAGGATAAACATAATAGTTATAGTGCTAGTAATAATAGTGATAAGGATAATAATGGTAGTTATAGCGATAATAATAATAGTAATGGGGATAACAATAATAGTTATAGAGATAATAATACTAGTAATAAGGATAATAATAACAGTTATAATGATAATAATAATAGTAATAAGGGAAATAATAATAGTTATAAGGATAAAGACAAGAGTAATAGGGATAGTAATAATAGAATAAGTATAATAATAACAGTCATAGCGATAATAATAATAGTAATAAGGATAATAATAATAGTTATAAGGATACTAATAATAGTTATAAGGATAAAGAGAGGAGTAATAGGGATAGTAATAATAGAATAAGGATAATAATAACAGTCATAGCGATAATAATAATAGTAGTAAGGATAATAATAACAGTTATAGCGATAATAATAATAGTAATAAGCATAATAATAATAGTTGTAAGGATAAAGACAAGAGTAATAGGGATATTAATAATACAATAAGGATAATAATAACAGTCATAGCGATAATAATAATAGTAATAAGGATAATAATAATAGTTTTAGTGCTAATAATAATAGTTTTAGTGCTAATAATAATAGTTTTAGTGCTAATCATAATAGTAATAAGCATAACAATAATAGTTATAAGGATAAAGACAAGAGTAATAGGGATAGTAATAATAGAATAAGTATAATAATAACAGTCATAGCGATAATGATAACAGTCATAGCGATAATAATAATAGTAATAAGGATAATAATAATAGTTTTAGTGCTAATAATAATAGTTTTAGTGCTAATAATAATAGTAATAAGCATAACAATAAGAGTTATAGCGATAATAATAATTGTAATAAGGGAAATAATAATAATTATCAGGATAAAGACAAGAGTAATAGGGATAGTAATAATAGAATAAGAATAATAATAACAGTCATAGCGATAATAATAATAGTAATAAGGATAATAATAATAGTTATAAGGATAATAATAATAGTTATAAGGATAAAGACAAGAGTAAAAGGGACAGTAATAATAGAATAAGTATAATAATAACAGTCATAGCGATAATAACAATAGTAATAAGGATAATAATAATAGTTACAGTGCGAATAATAATAGTAATAAGGATAATCATAATAGTTATAGTGCTAATAATACTAGTAATAAGGATAATAATAACAATTATAGCGATAATAATAATAGTAATAAGGACAATGATAATAGTTATAAGGATAAAGTGAAGAGTAATAGGGAAAGTAATAATAGAATAAGGATAATAATAATAGTTATAGCGATAATAATAATAGTGATAAGGGAAATAATAATAGAATAAGGATAATGATAACAGTCATAGCGATAATAATAATAGTAGTAAGGATAATAATCATAGTTATAGCGATAATAATAATAGTAATAAGCATATTAATAATAGTTATAAGGATAGAGACAAGAGTAATAGGGATAGTAATAGTAGAATAAGGATAATAATAACAGTCATAGCGATAATAATAATAGTAATAAGCATAATAATAATAGTTGTAAGGATAAAGACAAGAGTAATAGGAATATTAATAATACAATAAGGATAATAATAACAGTCAGAGCGATAATAATAATAGTTATAGCGATAATAATAATAGTTATAAGGGTAAAGACAAGAGTAATAGGGATAGTAATAATAGAATAAGGATAATAATAACAGTCATAGCCATAATAATAATAGTAGTAAGGATAATAATAATAGTTATAGCGATAATAATAATAGTAATAAGCATATTAATAATACAAAAGTTATAAGGATAGAGACAAGACTAATATTGATAGTAATAATAGACTAAGGATAATAATAACAGTCATAGCGATAATAATAATAGTAATGATGATAACAATAATAGTTATAGAGATAATAATACTAGTAATAAGGATAATAATAACTGTTATAATGATAATAATAATAGTAATAAGGGAAATAATAATAGTTATAAGGATAAAGACAAGAGTAATAGGGATAGTAATAATAGAATAACGATAATAATAACAGTCATAGCGATAATAATAATCGTAGTAAGGATAATAATAATAGTTATAGCGATAACAATAATAGTAATAAGCATAATAGTAAAAGTTATAAGGATAGAGACAAGAGTAATAGGGATAGTAATAGTAGAATAAGGATAATAATAACAGTCATAGCGATAATAATAATAGTAGTAAGGATAATAATAACAGTTATAGCGATAATAATAATAGTAATAAGCATAATAATAATAGTAGTAAGGATAATAATAATAGTTATAGCGATAATAGTAATAGTAATAAGCATAATAATAAAAGTTATAAGGATAGAGACAAGAGTAATAGGGATAGTAATAGTAGAATAAGGATAATAATAACAGTCATAGCGATAATAATAGTAATAAGGATAATAATAATAGTTATAGCGATAATAATAATAGTAATAAGGATAAAGACAAGAGTAAGAGGGATAGTAATAGTACAATAAGGATAATAATAACAGTCATAACGATAATAATAATAGTTATAGCGATAATAATAATAGTTATAAGGATAAAGACAAGAGTAATAGGGATAGTAATAATAGAATAAGGATAATAATTACAGTCATAGCGATAATAATAATAGTAGTAAGGATAATAATAATAGTTATAGCGATAATAATAATAGTAATAAGGGAAATAATAATAGAATAAGGATAATAATAACAGTCATAGCGATACTACTAATAGTTATAGCGATAATAATAATAGTTATAAGGATAATAATAATAGTTATAAGGATAAAGAGAAGAGTAATAGGGATAGTAATAATAGAATAAGGATAATAATAACAGTCATAGCGATGATAATAATAGTAGTAAGGATAATAATAATAGATATAGCGATAATAATAATAGCAATAAGGATAATAATAATAGTTAAAGTGCTAATAATAATAGTAATAAGCATAATAATAATAGTTATAGGGATAGAGACAGGAGTAATAGGGATAGTAATAGTAGAATAAGGATAATAATAACAGTCATAGCGATAATAATAGTAATAAGGATAATAATAATAGTTATAGCGATAATAATAATAGTGATAAGGGAAATAATAATAGAATAAGGATAATGATAACAGTCATAGCGATAATAATAATAGTTATAGCGATAATAATAATAGTAATAAGGATAATAATAATAGTTATAAGGATAGAGACAAGAGTAATAGGGATAGTAATAGTAGAGTAAGGATAATAATAACAGTCATAGCGATAATAATAGTAATAAGGATAATAATAATAGCTATAGTGCTAATAATAATAGTAATGAGGATAACAATAATAGTTATAGAGATAATAATACTAGTAATAAGGATAATAATAACAGTTATAATGATAATAATAATAGTAATAAGGGAAATAATAATAGTTATAAGGATAAAGACACGAGTAATAGGGATAGTAATAGTAGAATAAGGATAATAATAACAGTCATAGCGATAATAATAATAGTAATAAGGATAATAATAATAGTTATAAGGATAATAATAATAGTTATAAGGATAAAGACAAGAGTAAAAGGGACAGTAATAATAGAATAAGTATAATAATAACAGTCATAGCGATAATAACAATAGTAATAAGGATAATAATAATAGTTACAGTGCGAATAATAATAGTAATAAGGATAAACATAATAGTTATAGTGCTAATAATACTAGTAATAAGGATAATAATAACAATTATAGCGATAATAATAATAGTAATAAGGACAATGATAATAGTTATAAGGATAAAGTGAAGAGTAATAGGGAAGTAATAATAGAATAAGGATAATAATAACAGTCATAGCGATAATAATAGTAATAAGGATAATAATAATAGTTATAGCGATAATAATAATAGTGATAAGGGAAATAATAATAGAATAAGGATAATGATAACAGTCATAGCGATAATAATAATAGTTATAGCGATAATAATAATAGTAATAAGGATAATAATAATAGTTATAAGGATAATAATAATAGTTATAAGGATAAAGACAAGAGTAAAAGGGACAGTAATAATAGAATAAGTATAATAATAACAGTCATAGCGATAATAACAATAGTAATAAGGATAATAATAATAGTTACAGTGCGAATAATAATAGTAATAAGGATAAACATAATAGTTATAGTGCTAATAATACTAGTAATAAGGATAATAATAACAATTATAGCGATAATAATAATAGTAATAAGGACAATGATAATAGTTATAAGGATAAAGTGAAGAGTAATAGGGAAAGTAATAATAGAATAAGGATAATAATAACAGTCATAGCGATAATAATAGTAATAAGGATAATAATAATAGTTATAGCGATAATAATAATAGTGATAAGGGAAATAATAATAGAATAAGGATAATGATAACAGTCATAGCGATAATAATAATAGTTATAGCGATAATAATAATAGTAATAAGGATAATAATAATAGTTATAAGGATAGAGACAAGAGTAATAGGGATAGTAATAGTAGAGTAAGGATAATAATAACAGTCATAGCGATAATAATAGTAATAAGGATAATAATAATAGCTATAGTGCTAATAATAATAGTAATAAGGATAATAATAACAGTTATAGCAATAATAATAATACTAATAAGGATAAACATAATAGTTATAGTGCTAGTAATAATAGTGATAAGGATAATAATGGTAGTTATTGCGATAATAATAATAGTAATGAGGATAACAATAATAGTTATAGAGATAATAATACTAGTAATAAGGATAATAATAACAGTTATAATGATAATAATAATAGTAATAAGGGAAATAATAATAGTTATAAGGATAAAGACAAGAGTAATAGGGATAGTAATAGTAGAGTAAGGATAATAATAACAGTCATAGCGATAATAATAGTAATAAGGATAATAATAATAGCTATAGTGCTAATAATAATAGTAATAAGGGAAATAATAATAGAATAAGGATAATGATAACAGTCATAGCGATAATAATAATAGTTATAGCGATAATAATAATAGTAATAAGGATAATAATAATAGTTATAAGGATAGAGACAAGAGTAATAGGGATAGTAATAGTAGAGTAAGGATAATAATAACAGTCATAGCGATAATAATAGTAATAAGGATAATAATAATAGCTATAGTGCTAATAATAATAGTAATAAGGATAATAATAACAGTTATAGCAATAATAATAATACTAATAAGGATAAACATAATAGTTATAGTGCTAGTAATAATAGTGATAAGGATAATAATGGTAGTTATTGCGATAATAATAATAGTAATGAGGATAACAATAATAGTTATAGAGATAATAATACTAGTAATAAGGATAATAATAACAGTTATAATGATAATAATAATAGTAATAAGGGAAATAATAATAGTTATAAGGATAAAGACAAGAGTAATAGGGATAGTAATAGTAGAGTAAGGATAATAATAACAGTCATAGCGATAATAATAGTAATAAGGATAATAATAATAGCTATAGTGCTAATAATAATAGTAATAAGGATAATAATAACAGTTATAGCAATAATAATAATAGTAATAAGGATAAACATAATAGTTATAGTGCTAGTAATAATAGTGATAAGGATAATAATGGTAGTTATAGCGATAATAATAATAGTAATGGGGATAACAATAATAGTTATAGAGATAATAATACTAGTAATAAGGATAATAATAACAGTTATAATGATAATAATAATAGTAATAAGGGAAATAATAATAGTTATAAGGATAAAGACAAGAGTAATAGGGATAGTAATAATAGAATAAGTATAATAATAACAGTCATAGCGATAATAATAATAGTAATAAGGATAATAATAATAGTTATAAGGATACTAATAATAGTTATAAGGATAAAGAGAGGAGTAATAGGGATAGTAATAATAGAATAAGGATAATAATAACAGTCATAGCGATAATAATAATAGTAGTAAGGATAATAATAACAGTTATAGCGATAATAATAATAGTAATAAGCATAATAATAATAGTTGTAAGGATAAAGACAAGAGTAATAGGGATATTAATAATACAATAAGGATAATAATAACAGTCATAGCGATAATAATAATAGTAATAAGGATAATAATAATAGTTTTAGTGCTAATAATAATAGTTTTAGTGCTAATAATAATAGTTTTAGTGCTAATCATAATAGTAATAAGCATAACAATAATAGTTATAAGGATAAAGACAAGAGTAATAGGGATAGTAATAATAGAATAAGTATAATAATAACAGTCATAGCGATAATGATAACAGTCATAGCGATAATAATAATAGTAATAAGGATAATAATAATAGTTTTAGTGCTAATAATAATAGTTTTAGTGCTAATAATAATAGTAATAAGCATAACAATAAGAGTTATAGCGATAATAATAATTGTAATAAGGGAAATAATAATAATTATCAGGATAAAGACAAGAGTAATAGGGATAGTAATAATAGAATAAGAATAATAATAACAGTCATAGCGATAATAATAATAGTAATAAGGATAATAATGATAGTTATAAGGATAATAATAATAGTTATAAGGATAAAGACAAGAGTAAAAGGGACAGTAATAATAGAATAAGTATAATAATAACAGTCATAGCGATAATAACAATAGTAATAAGGATAATAATAATAGTTACAGTGCGAATAATAATAGTAATAAGGATAATCATAATAGTTATAGTGCTAATAATACTAGTAATAAGGATAATAATAACAATTATAGCGATAATAATAATAGTAATAAGGACAATGATAATAGTTATAAGGATAAAGTGAAGAGTAATAGGGAAAGTAATAATAGAATAAGGATAATAATAATAGTTATAGCGATAATAATAATAGTGATAAGGGAAATAATAATAGAATAAGGATAATGATAACAGTCATAGCGATAATAATAATAGTAGTAAGGATAATAATCATAGTTATAGCGATAATAATAATAGTAATAAGCATATTAATAATAGTTATAAGGATAGAGACAAGAGTAATAGGGATAGTAATAGTAGAATAAGGATAATAATAACAGTCATAGCGATAATAATAATAGTAGTAAGGATAATAATAACAGTTATAGCGATAATAATAATAGTAATAAGCATAATAATAATAGTTGTAAGGATAAAGACAAGAGTAATAGGAATATTAATAATACAATAAGGATAATAATAACAGTCAGAGCGATAATAATAATAGTTATAGCGATAATAATAATAGTTATAAGGGTAAAGACAAGAGTAATAGGGATAGTAATAATAGAATAAGGATAATAATAACAGTCATAGCCATAATAATAATAGTAGTAAGGATAATAATAATAGTTATAGCGATAATAATAATAGTAATAAGCATATTAATAATACAAAAGTTATAAGGATAGAGACAAGACTAATATTGATAGTAATAATAGACTAAGGATAATAATAACAGTCATAGCGATAATAATAATAGTAATGATGATAACAATAATAGTTATAGAGATAATAATACTAGTAATAAGGATAATAATAACTGTTATAATGATAATAATAATAGTAATAAGGGAAATAATAATAGTTATAAGGATAAAGACAAGAGTAATAGGGATAGTAATAATAGAATAACGATAATAATAACAGTCATAGCGATAATAATAATCGTAGTAAGGATAATAATAATAGTTATAGCGATAACAATAATAGTAATAAGCATAATAGTAAAAGTTATAAGGATAGAGACAAGAGTAATAGGGATAGTAATAGTAGAATAAGGATAATAATAACAGTCATAGCGATAATAATAATTGTAGTAAGGATAATAATAACAGTTATAGCGATAATAATAATAGTAATAAGCATAATAATAATAGTAGTAAGGATAATAATAATAGTTATAGCGATAATAGTAATAGTAATAAGCATAATAATAAAAGTTATAAGGATAGAGACAAGAGTAATAGGGATAGTAATAGTAGAATAAGGATAATAATAACAGTCATAGCGATAATAATAGTAATAAGGATAATAATAATAGTTATAGCGATAATAATAATAGTAATAAGGATAAAGACAAGAGTAAGAGGGATAGTAATAGTACAATAAGGATAATAATAACAGTCATAACGATAATAATAATAGTTATAGCGATAATAATAATAGTTATAAGGATAAAGACAAGAGTAATAGGGATAGTAATAATAGAATAAGGATAATAATTACAGTCATAGCGATAATAATAATAGTAGTAAGGATAATAATAATAGTTATAGCGATAATAATAATAGTAATAAGGGAAATAATAATAGAATAAGGATAATAATAACAGTCATAGCGATACTACTAATAGTTATAGCGATAATAATAATAGTTATAAGGATAATAATAATAGTTATAAGGATAAAGAGAAGAGTAATAGGGATAGTAATAATAGAATAAGGATAATAATAACAGTCATAGCGATGATAATAATAGTAGTAAGGATAATAATAATAGATATAGCGATAATAATAATAGCAATAAGGATAATAATAATAGTTAAAGTGCTAATAATAATAGTAATAAGCATAATAATAATAGTTATAGGGATAGAGACAGGAGTAATAGGGATAGTAATAGTAGAATAAGGATAATAATAACAGTCATAGCGATAATAATAGTAATAAGGATAATAATAATAGTTATAGCGATAATAATAATAGTGATAAGGGAAATAATAATAGAATAAGGATAATGATAACAGTCATAGCGATAATAATAATAGTTATAGCGATAATAATAATAGTAATAAGGATAATAATAATAGTTATAAGGATAGAGACAAGAGTAATAGGGATAGTAATAGTAGAGTAAGGATAATAATAACAGTCATAGCGATAATAATAGTAATAAGGATAATAATAATAGCTATAGTGCTAATAATAATAGTAATGAGGATAACAATAATAGTTATAGAGATAATAATACTAGTAATAAGGATAATAATAACAGTTATAATGATAATAATAATAGTAATAAGGGAAATAATAATAGTTATAAGGATAAAGACACGAGTAATAGGGATAGTAATAGTAGAATAAGGATAATAATAACAGTCATAGCGATAATAATAATAGTAATAAGGATAATAATAATAGTTATAAGGATAATAATAATAGTTATAAGGATAAAGACAAGAGTAAAAGGGACAGTAATAATAGAATAAGTATAATAATAACAGTCATAGCGATAATAACAATAGTAATAAGGATAATAATAATAGTTACAGTGCGAATAATAATAGTAATAAGGATAAACATAATAGTTATAGTGCTAATAATACTAGTAATAAGGATAATAATAACAATTATAGCGATAATAATAATAGTAATAAGGACAATGATAATAGTTATAAGGATAAAGTGAAGAGTAATAGGGAAGTAATAATAGAATAAGGATAATAATAACAGTCATAGCGATAATAATAGTAATAAGGATAATAATAATAGTTATAGCGATAATAATAATAGTGATAAGGGAAATAATAATAGAATAAGGATAATGATAACAGTCATAGCGATAATAATAATAGTTATAGCGATAATAATAATAGTAATAAGGATAAAGACAAGAGTAAGAGGGATAGTAATAGTACAATAAGGATAATAATAACAGTCATAACGATAATAATAATAGTTATAGCGATAATAATAATAGTTATAAGGATAAAGACAAGAGTAATAGGGATAGTAATAATAGAATAAGGATAATAATTACAGTCATAGCGATAATAATAATAGTAGTAAGGATAATAATAATAGTTATAGCGATAATAATAATAGTAATAAGGGAAATAATAATAGAATAAGGATAATAATAACAGTCATAGCGATACTACTAATAGTTATAGCGATAATAATAATAGTTATAAGGATAATAATAATAGTTATAAGGATAAAGAGAAGAGTAATAGGGATAGTAATAATAGAATAAGGATAATAATAACAGTCATAGCGATGATAATAATAGTAGTAAGGATAATAATAATAGATATAGCGATAATAATAATAGCAATAAGGATAATAATAATAGTTAAAGTGCTAATAATAATAGTAATAAGCATAATAATAATAGTTATAGGGATAGAGACAGGAGTAATAGGGATAGTAATAGTAGAATAAGGATAATAATAACAGTCATAGCGATAATAATAGTAATAAGGATAATAATAATAGTTATAGCGATAATAATAATAGTGATAAGGGAAATAATAATAGAATAAGGATAATGATAACAGTCATAGCGATAATAATAATAGTTATAGCGATAATAATAATAGTAATAAGGATAATAATAATAGTTATAAGGATAGAGACAAGAGTAATAAGGATAGTAATAGTAGAGTAAGGATAATAATAACAGTCATAGCGATAATAATAGTAATAAGGATAATAATAATAGCTATAGTGCTAATAATAATAGTAATGAGGATAACAATAATAGTTATAGAGATAATAATACTAGTAATAAGGATAATAATAACAGTTATAATGATAATAATAATAGTAATAAGGGAAATAATAATAGTTATAAGGATAAAGACACGAGTAATAGGGATAGTAATAGTAGAATAAGGATAATAATAACAGTCATAGCGATAATAATAATAGTAATAAGGATAATAATAATAGTTATAAGGATAATAATAATAGTTATAAGGATAAAGACAAGAGTAAAAGGGACAGTAATAATAGAATAAGTATAATAATAACAGTCATAGCGATAATAACAATAGTAATAAGGATAATAATAATAGTTACAGTGCGAATAATAATAGTAATAAGGATAAACATAATAGTTATAGTGCTAATAATACTAGTAATAAGGATAATAATAACAATTATAGCGATAATAATAATAGTAATAAGGACAATGATAATAGTTATAAGGATAAAGTGAAGAGTAATAGGGAAGTAATAATAGAATAAGGATAATAATAACAGTCATAGCGATAATAATAGTAATAAGGATAATAATAATAGTTATAGCGATAATAATAATAGTGATAAGGGAAATAATAATAGAATAAGGATAATGATAACAGTCATAGCGATAATAATAATAGTTATAGCGATAATAATAATAGTAATAAGGATAATAATAATAGTTATAAGGATAGAGACAAGAGTAATAGGGATAGTAATAGTAGAGTAAGGATAATAATAACAGTCATAGCGATAATAATAGTAATAAGGATAATAATAATAGCTATAGTGCTAATAATAATAGTAATGAGGATAACAATAATAGTTATAGAGATAATAATACTAGTAATAAGGATAATAATAACAGTCATAGCGATAATAATAATAGTAATAAGGATAATAATAATAGTTTTAGTGCTAATAATAATAGTTTTAGTGCTAATAATAATAGTAATAAGCATAACAATAATAGTTATAAGGATAAAGACAAGAGTAATAGGGATAGTAATAATAGAATAAGTATAATAATAACAGTCATAGCGATAATAACAATAGTAATAAGGATAATAATAATAGTTACAGTGCGAATAATAATAGTAATAAGGATAAACATAATAGTTATAGTGCTAATAATACTAGTAATAAGGATAATAATAACAATTATAGCGATAATAATAATAGTAATAAGGACAATGATAATAGTTATAAGGATAAAGTGAAGAGTAATAGGGAAAGTAATAATAGAATAAGGATAATAATAACAGTCATAGCGATAATAATAGTAATAAGGATAATAATAATAGTTATAGCGATAATAATAATAGTGATAACGGAAATAATAATAGAATAAGGATAATGATAACAGTCATAGCGATAATAATAATAGTTATAGCGATAATAATAATAGTAATAAGGATAATAATAATAGTTACAAGGATAGAGACAAGAGTAATAGGGATAGTAATAGTAGAGTAAGGATAATAATAACAGTCATAGCGATAATAATGGTAATAAGGATAATAATAATAGCTATAGTGCTAATAATAATAGTAATGAGGATAACAATAATAGTTATAGAGATAATAATACTAGTAATAAGGATAATAATAACAGTTATAATGATAATAATAATAGTAATAAGGGAAAAATAATAGTTATAAGGATAAAGACACGAGTAATAGGGATAGTAATAGTAGAATAAGGATAATAATAACAGTCATAGCGATAATAATAATAGTAATAAGGATAATAATAATAGTTATAAGGATAAAGAGAAGAGTAATAGGGATAGTAATAATAGAATAAGGATAATAATAACAGTCATAGCGATAATAATAATAGTAGTAAGGATAATAATAACAGTTATAGCGATAATAATAATAGTAATAAGCATAATAATAATAGTTGTAAGGATAAAGACAAGAGTAATAGGGATATTAATAATACAATAAGGATAATAATAACAGTCATAGCGATAATAATAATAGTAATAAGGATAATAATAATAGTTTTAGTGCTAATAATAATAGTTTTAGTGCTAATAATAATAGTTTTAGTGCTAATAATAATAGTAATAAGCATAACAATAATAGTTATAGCGATAATAATAATTGTAATAAGGGAAATAATAATAATTATCAGGATAAAGACAAGAGTAATAGGGATAGTAATAATAGAATAACGATAATAAAAACAGTCATAGCGATAATAATATTCGTAGTAAGGATAATAATAATAGTTATAGCGATAATAATAATAGTAATAAGCATATTAATAATAGTTATAAGGATAGAGACAAGAGTATTAGGGATAGTAATAGTAGAATAAGGATAATAATAACAGTCATAGCGATAATATTAATAGTCATAACGATAATAATAATAGTTATAAGGATAAAGAGAAGAGTAATAGGGATAGTAATGATAGAATAAGGATAATAATAACATTCATAGCGATAATAATAATAGTAGTGAGGATAATAATAACAGTTATAGCGATAATAATAATAGTAATAAGCATAATAATAATAGTTGTAAGGATAAGGACAAGAGTAATAGGGATATTAATAATACAATAAGGATAATAATAACAGTCATAGCGATAATAATAATAGTAATAAGGATAATAATAATAGTTTTAGTGCTAATAATAATAGTAATAAGCATAACAATAATAGTTATAGCGATAATAATAATTGTAATAAGGGAAATAATAATAATTATCAGGATAAAGACAAGAGTAATAGGGATAGTAATAATAGAATAAGTATAATAATAACAGTCATAGCGATAATAATAATAGTAATAAGGATAATAATAATAGTTATAAGGATAATAATAATAGTTATAAGGATAAAGAGAAGAGTAATAGGGATAGTAATAATAGAATAAGGATAATAATACAGTCATAGCGATAATAATAATAGTAGTATGGATAATAATAATAGTTTTAGTGCTAATAACAATAGTAATAAGCATAACAATAATAGTTATAAGGATAAAGACAAGAGTAATAGGGATAGTAATAATAGAATAAGTATAATAATAACAGTCATAGCGATAATAATAATAGTAATAAGGATAATAATAATAGTTTTAGTGCGAATAATAATAGTAATAAGGATAAACATAACAGTTATAGTGCTAATAATACTAGTATAAGGATAATAATAACAGTTATAGCGATAATAATAATAGTAATAAGGACAATGATAATAGTTATAAGGATAGTAATAACAGTTATAAGGATAAAGAGAAGAGTAATAGGGATAGTAATAATAGAATAAGGATAATAATAACAGTCATAGCGATAATAATAATAGTTATAGCGATAATAATAATAGTTATAAGGATAAAGACAAGACTAATAGGGATAGTAATAATAGAATAAGTATAATAATAACAGTCATAGCGATAATAATAATAGTAATAAGGATAATAATAACAGTTATAGTGGTAATAATAATAGTAATAAGCATAATAATAATAGTTATAAGGATAGAGACAAGAGTTATATGGATAGTAATAATAGAATAAGTATAATAATAACAGTCATAGCGATAATAATAATAGTAATAAGGATAATAATAATAGTTTTAGTGCTAATAATAATAGTTTTAGTGCCAATAATAATAGTAATAAGCATAACAATGATAGTTATAACGATAAAGAGAAGAGTAATAGGGATAGTAATAATGGAATAAGGATAATAATAACAGTTATAGCAATAATAATAATAGTAATAAGGATAAACATAATAGTTATAGTGCTAGTAATAATAGTGATAAGGATAATAATAATAGTTATAGCGATAATAATAATAGTAATGAGGATAACAATAATAGTTATAGAGATAATAATACTAGTAATAAGGATAATAATAACAGTTATAATGATAATAATAATAGTAATAAGAAAAATAATAATAATTATCAGGATAAAGACAAGAGTAATAGGGATAGTACTAATAGAATAAGTATAATAATAACAGTCATAGCGATAATAATAATAGTAATAAGGATAATAATAATAGTTATAAGGATAGTAATAACAGTTACAAGGATAAAGAGAAGAGTAATAGCGATAGTAATAATAGAATAAGGATAATAATAACAGTCATAGCGATAATAATAATATTAGTAAGGATAATAATAACAGTTATAGCGATAATAATAATAGTAATAAGCATAATAATAATAGTTGTAAGGATAAAGACAAGAGTAATAGGGATATTAATAATACAATAAGGATAATAATAACAGTCATATCGATAATAATAATAGTTATAGCGATAATAATAATAGTTATAAGGGTAAAGACAAGAGTAATAGGGATAGTAATAATAGAATAAGGATAATAATAACAGTCATAGCGATAATAATAATAGTAGTAAGGATAATAATAATAGTTATAGCGATAATAATAATAGTAATAAGCATATTAATAATAGCTATAAGGATAGAGACAAGAGTAATCGGGATAGTAATATTAGAATAAGGATAATAATAACAGTCATAGCGATAATAATAGTAATAAGGATAATAATAATAGTTATAGTGCTAATAATAATAGTAATAAGGACAATGATAATAGTTATAAGGATAGTAATAACAGTTATAAGGATAAAGAGAAGAGTAATAGGGATAGTAATAATAGAATAAGGATAATAATAACAGTCATAGCGATAATAATAATAGTTATAGCGATAATAATAATAGTTATAAGGATAAAGACAAGACTAATAGGGATAGTAATAATAGAATAAGTATAATAATAACAGTCATAGCGATAATAATAATAGTAATAAGGATAATAATAACAGTTATAGTGGTAATAATAATAGTAATAAGCATAATAATAATAGTTATAAGGATAGAGACAAGAGTTATATGGATAGTAATAATAGAATAAGTATAATAATAACAGTCATAGCGATAATAATAATAGTAATAAGGATAATAATAATAGTTTTAGTGCTAATAATAATAGTTTTAGTACCAGTAATAATAGTAATAAGCATAACAATAATAGTTATAAGGATAAAGACAAGAGTAATAGGGATAGTAATAATAGAATAAGTATAATAATAACAGTCATAGCGATAATAATAATAGTAATAAGGATAATAATAATAGTTTTAAGGATAATAATAATAGTTATAAGGATAAAGAGAAGAGTAATAGGGATAGTAATAATAGAATAAGGATAATAATAACAGTCATAGCGATAATAATAATAGTTATAGCGATAATAATAATAGTTATAAGGATAAAGACAAGACTAATAGGGATAGTAATAATAGAATAAGTATAATAATAACAGTCATAGCGATAATAATAATAGTAATAAGGATAATAATAACAGTTATAGTGGTAATAATAATAGTAATAAGCATAATAATAATAGTTATAAGGATAGAGACAAGAGTTATATGGATAGTAATAATAGAATAAGTATAATAATAACAGTCATAGCGATAATAATAATAGTAATAAGGATAATAATAATAGTTATAAGGATAGTAATAACAGTTATAAGGATAAAGAGAAGAGTAATAGCGATAGTAATAATAGAATAAGGATAATAATAACAGTCATAGCGATAATAATAATATTAGTAAGGATAATAATAACAGTTATAGCGATAATAATAATAGTAATAAGCATAATAATAATAGTTGTAAGGATAAAGACAAGAGTAATAGGGATATTAATAATACAATAAGGATAATAATAACAGTCATAGCGATAATAATAATAGTTATAGCGATAATAATAATAGTTATAAGGGTAAACATAACAGTTATAGTGTGAAAAAAAATATAATAAGGATAAACATAATAGTTATAGTGCTAATAATACTAGTAATAAGGATAATAATAACAGTTATAGCGATAATAATAATTGTAATATGGGAAATAAAAATAATTATCAGGATAAAGACAAGAGTAATAGGGATAGTAATAATACAATAAGGATAATAATAACAGTCATAGCGATAATAATAATAGTTATAGTGATAATCATAGTTATAAGGATAAAGTCAAGACTAATAGGGATAGTAATAATAGAATAAGTATAATAATAACAGTCATAGCGATAATAATAATAGTTATAGTGGTAATAATAATAGTAATAAGCATAATAATAATTGTTATAAGGATAGAGACAAGAGTTATAGGGATAGTAATAATAGAATAAGTATAATAATAACAGTCATAGCGATAATAATAATAGTAATAAGGGTAATAATAATAGTTTTAGTGCTAATAATAATAGTAATAAGCATAACAATAATATTTATAAGGATAAAGACAAGAGTAATAGGGATAGTAATAATAGAATAAGTATAATAATAACAGTCATAGCGATAATAATAATAGTTATAGCGATAATAATAATAGTAATAAGGATAATAATAATAGTTATAAGGATAAAGACAAGAGTAATAGGGATAGTAATAATAGAATAAGGATAATAATAACAGTCATAGCGATAATAATAATAGTTATAGCGATAATAATAATAGTTATAAGGATAAAGACAAGACTAATAGGGATAGTAATAATAGAATAAGTATAATAATAACAGTCATAGCGATAATAATAATAGTAATAAGGATAATAATAACAGTTATAGTGGTAATAATAATAGTAATAAGCATAATAATAATAGTTATAAGGATAGAGACAAGAGTTATATGGATAGTAATAATAGAATAAGTATAATAATAACAGTCATAGCGATAATAATAATAGTAATAAGGATAATAATAATAGTTATAAGGATAGTAATAACAGTTATAAGGATAAAGAGAAGAGTAATAGCGATAGTAATAATAGAATAAGGATAATAATAACAGTCATAGCGATAATAATAATATTAGTAAGGATAATAATAACAGTTATAGCGATAATAATAATAGTAATAAGCATAATAATAATAGTTGTAAGGATAAAGACAAGAGTAATAGGGATATTAATAATACAATAAGGATAATAATAACAGTCATAGCGATAATAATAATAGTTATAGCGATAATAATAATAGTTATAAGGGTAAACATAACAGTTATAGTGTGAAAAAAAATATAATAAGGATAAACATTATAGTTATAGTGCTAATAATACTAGTAATAAGGATAATAATAACAGTTATAGCGATAATAATAATTGTAATATGGGAAATAAAAATAATTATCAGGATAAAGACAAGAGTAATAGGGATAGTAATAATACAATAAGGATAATAATAACAGTCATAGCGATAATAATAATAGTTATAGTGATAATCATAGTTATAAGGATAAAGTCAAGACTAATAGGGATAGTAATAATAGAATAAGTATAATAATAACAGTCATAGCGATAATAATAATAGTTATAGTGGTAATAATAATAGTAATAAGCATAATAATAATTGTTATAAGGATAGAGACAAGAGTTATAGGGATAGTAATAATAGAATAAGTATAATAATAACAGTCATAGCGATAATAATAATAGTAATAAGGGTAATAATAATAGTTTTAGTGCTAATAATAATAGTAATAAGCATAACAATAATATTTATAAGGATAAAGACAAGAGTAATAGGGATAGTAATAATAGAATAAGTATAATAATAACAGTCATAGCGATAATAATAATAGTTATAGCGATAATAATAATAGTAATAAGGATAATAATAATAGTTATAAGGATAAAGACAAGAGTAATAGGGATAGTAATAATAGAATAATGATAATAATAACAGTCATAGCGATAATAATAATAGTAGTAAGGATAATAATAATAGTTTTAGTGCTAATAACAATAGTAATAAGCATAACAATAATAGTTATAAGGATAAAGACAAGAGTAATAGGGATAGTAATAATAGAATAAGTATAATAATAACAGTCATAGCGATAATAATAGTAATAAGGATAATAATAATAGTTATAGCGCTAATAATAATAGTAATAAGGATAAACATAATAGTTATAGTGCGAATAAAAATAGTAATAAGGATAAACATAATAGTTATAGTGCTAATAATACTAGTAATAAGGATAATAATAACAGTTATAGCGATAATAATAATTGTAATATGGGAAATAAAAATAATTATCAGGATAAAGACAAGAGTAATAGGGATAGTAATAATACAATAAGGATAATAATAACAGTCATAGCGATAATAATAATAGTAGTAAGGATAATAATAATAGTTTTAGTGCTAAGAACAATAGTAATAAGCATAACAATAATAGTTATAAGGATAAAGACAAGAGTAATAGGGATAGTAATAATAGAATAAGTATAATAATAACAGTCATAGCGATAATAATAATAGTAATAAGGATAATAATAATAGTTATAGTGCGAATAATAATAGTAATAAGGATAAACATAACAGTTATAGTGCTAATAATACTAGTAATAAGGATAATAATAACAGTTATAGCGATAATAATAATAGTAATAAGGACAATGATAATAGTTATAAGGATAGTAATAACAGTTATAAGGATAAAGAGAAGAGTAATAGGGATAGTAATAATAGAATAAGGATAATAATAACAGTCATAGCGATAATAATAATAGTTATAGCGATAATAATAATAGTTATAAGGATAAAGACAAGACTAATAGGGATAGTAATAATAGAATAAGTATAATAATAACAGTCATAGCGATAATAATAATAGTAATAAGGATAATAATAACAGTTATAGTGGTAATAATAATAGTAATAAGCATTATAATAATAGTTATAAGGATAGAGACAAGAGTTATATGGATAGTAATAATAGAATAAGTATAATAATAACAGTCATAGCGATAATAATAAAAGTAATAAGGATAATAATAATAGTTTTAGTGCTAATAATAATAGTTTTAGTACCAATAATAATAGTAATAAGCATAACAATAATAGTTATAAGGATAAAGACAAGAGTAATAGGGATAGTAATAATAGAATAAGTATAATAATAACAGTCATAGCGATAATAATAATAGTAATAAGGATAATAATAATAGTTATAAGGATAATAATAATAGTTATAAGGATAAAGAGAAGAGTAATAGGGATAGTAATAATAGAATAAGGATAATAATAACAGTTATAGCAATAATAATAATAGTAATAAGGATAAACATAATAGTTATAGTGCTAGTAATAATAGTGATAAGGATAATAATAATAGTTATAGCGATAATAATAATAGTAATGAGGATAACAATAATAGTTATAGAGATAATAATACTAGTAATAAGGATAATAATAACAGTCATAGCGATAATAATAATAGGATTAAGGATAATAATAATAGTTATAAGGATAGTAATAACAGTTATAAGGATAAAGAGAAGAGTAATAGCGATAGTAATAATAGAATAAGGATAATAATAACAGTCATAGCGATAATAATAATATTAGTAAGGATAATAATAACAGTTATAGCGATAATAATAATAGTAATAAGCATAATAATAATAGTTGTGAGGATAAAGACAAGAGTAATAGGGATATTAATAATACAATAAGGATAATAATAACAGTCATAGCGATAATAATAATAGTTATAGCGATAATAATAATAGTTATAAGGGTAAACATAATAGTTATAGTGCGAATAAAAATAGTAATAAGGATAAACATAATAGTTATAGTGCTAATAATACTAGTAATAAGGATAATAATAACAGTTATAGCGATAATAATAATTGTAATATGGGAAATAAAAATAATTATCAGGATAAAGACAAGAGTAATAGGGATAGTAATAATACAATAAGGATAATAATAACAGTCATAGCGATAATAATAATAGTTATAGTGATAATCATAGTTATAAGGATAAAGACAAGACTAATAGGGATAGTAATAATAGAATAAGTATAATAATAACAGTCATAGCGATAATAATAATAGTTATAGTGGTAATAATAATAGTAATAAGCATAATAATAATAGTTATAAGGATAGAGACAAGAGTTATAGGGATAGTAATAATAGAATAAGTATAATAATAACAGTCATAGCGATAATAATAATAGTAATAAGGGTAATAATAATAGTTTTAGTGCTAATAATAATAGTAATAAGCATAACAATAGTAGTTATAAGGATAAAGACAAGAGTAATAGGGATAGTAATAATAGAATAAGTATAATAATAACAGTCATAGCGATAATAATAATAGTTATAGCGATAATAATAATAGTAATAAGGATAATAATAATAGTTATAAGGATAAAGACAAGAGTAATAGGGATAGTAATAATAGAATAAGGATAATAATAACAGTCATAGCGATAATAATAATAGTAGTAAGGATAATAATAATAGTTTTAGTGCTAATAACAATAGTAATAAGCATAACAATAATAGTTATAAGGATAAAGACAAGAGTAATAGGGATAGTAATAATAGAATAAGTATAATAATAACAGTCATAGCGATAATAATAATAGTAATAAGGATAATAATAATAGTTATAGTGCGAATAATAATAGTAATAAGGATAAACATAACAGTTATAGTGCTAATAATACTAGTAATAAGGATAATAATAACAGTCATAGCGATAATAATAATAGTAATAAGAATAATAATAACAGTTATAGTGGTAATAATAATAGTAATAAGCGTAATAATAATAGTTATAAGGATAGAGACAAGAGTTATATGGATAGTAATAATAGAATAAGTATAATAATAACAGTCATAGCGATAATAATAATAGTAATAAGGATAATAATAATAGTTTTAGTGCTAATAATAATAGTTTTAGTGCTAATAATAATAGTAATAATCATAACAATAATAGTTATAAGGATAAAGACAAGAGTAATAGGGATAGTAATAATAGAATAAGTATAATAATAACAGTCATAGCGATAATAATAATAGTAATTAGGATAATAATAATAGTTATAAGGATAATAATAATAGTTATAAGGATAAAGAGAAGAGTAATAGGGATAGTAATAATAGAATAAGGATAATAATAACAGTTATAGCAATAATAATAATAGTAATAAGGATAAACATAATAGTTATAGTGCTAGTAATAATAGTGATAAGGATAATAATAATAGTTATAGCGATAATAATAATAGTAATGAGGATAACAATAATAGTTATAGAGATAATAATACTAGTAATAAGGATAATAATAACAGTTATAATGATAATAATAATAGTAATAAGAAAAATAATAATAATTATCAGGATAAAGACAAGAGTAATAGGGATAGTAATAATAGAATAAGTATAATAATAACAGTCATAGCGATAATAATAATAGTAATAAGGATAATAATAATAGTTATAAGGATAGTAATAACAGTTATAAGGATAAAGAGAAGAGTAATAGCGATAGTAATAATAGAATAAGGATAATAATAACAGTCATAGCGATAATAATAATATTAGTAAGGATAATAATAACAGTTATAGCGATAATAATAATAGTTATAGCGATAATAATAATAGTTATAAGGGTAAAGACAAGACTAATAGTGATAGTAATTATAGAATAAGTATAATAATAACAGTCATAGCGATAATAATAATAGTAATAAGGATAATAATAATAGTTATAGTGCGAATAATAATAGTAATAAGGATAAACATAACAGTTATAGTGCTAATAATACTAGTAATAAGGATAATAATAACAGTTATAGCGATAATAATAATAGTAATAAGGACAATGATAATAGTTATAAGGATAGTAATAACAGTTATATGGATAAAGAGAAGAGTAATAGGGATAGTAATAATAGAATAAGGATAATAATAACAGTCATAGCGATAATAATAATAGTAATAAGAATAATAATAACAGTTATAGTGGTAATAATAATAGTAATAAGCATAATAATAATAGTTATAAGGATAGAGACAAGAGTTATATGGATAGTAATAATAGAATAAGTATAATAATAACAGTCATAGCGATAATAATAATAGTAATAAGGATAATAATAATAGTTTTAGTGCTAATAATAATAGTTTTAGTGCTAATAATAATAGTAATAAGCATAACAATAATAGTTATAAGGATAGAGACAAGAGTTATATGGATAGTAATAATAGAATAAGTATAATAATAACAGTCATAGCGATAATAATAATAGTAATAAGGGTAATAATAATAGTTTTAGTGCTAATAATAATAGTAATAAGCATAACAATAATAGTTATAAGGATAAAGACAAGAGTAATAGGGATAGTAATAATAGAATAAGTATAATAATAACAGTCATAGCGATAATAATAATAGTTATAGCGATAATAATAATAGTAATAAGGATAATAATAATAGTTATAAGGATAAAGACAAGAGTAATAGGGATAGTAATAATAGAATAAGGATAATAATAACAGTCATAGCGATAATAATAATAGTAGTAAGGATAATAATAATAGTTTTAGTGCTAATAACAATAGTAATAAGTATAACAATAATAGTTATAAGGATAAAGACAAGAGTAATAGGGATAGTAATTATAGAATAAGTATAATAATAACAGTCATAGCGATAATAATAATAGTAATAAGGATAATAATAATAGTTATAGTGCGAATAATAATAGTAATAAGGATAAACATAACAGTTATAGTGCTAATAATACTAGTAATAAGTATAATAATAACAGTCATAGCGATAATAATAATAGTAATAAGAATAATAATAACAGTTATAGTGGTAATAATAATAGTAATAAGCATAATAATAATAGTTATAAGGATAGAGACAAGAGTTATATGGATAGTAATAATAGAATAAGTATAATAATAACAGTCATAGCGATAATAATAATAGTAATAAGGATAATAATAATAGTTTTAGTGCTAATAATAATAGTTTTAGTGCTAATAATAATAGTAATAAGCATAACAATAATAGTTATAAGGATAAAGACAAGAGTAATAGGGATAGTAATAATAGAATAAGTATAATAATAACAGTCATAGCGATAATAATAATAGTAATAAGGATAATAATAATAGTTATAGCGATAATAATAATAGTAATAAGCATAATAATAATAGTTGTAAGGATAAAGACAAGAGTAATAGGGATATAAATAATACAATAAGGATAATAATAACAGTCATAGCGATAATAATAATAGTTATAGCGATAATAATAATAGTTATAAACGTAAAGACAAGAGTAATAGGGATAGTAATAATAGAATAAGGATAATAATAACAGTCATAGCGATAATAATAATAGTAGTAAGGATAATAATAATAGTTATAAGGATAATAATAATAGTTATAAGGATAAAGTGAAGAGTAATAGGGATAGTAATAATAGAATAAGGATAATAATAACAGTTATAGCAATAATAATAATAGTAATAAGGATAAACATAATAGTTATAGTGCTAGTAATAATAGTGATAAGGATAATAATAATAGTTATAGCGATAATAATAATAGTAATGAGGATAACAATAATAGTTATAGAGATAATAATACTAGTAATAAGGATAATAATAACAGTCATAGCGATAATAATAATAGGATTAAGGATAATAATAATAGTTATAAGGATAGTAATAACAGTTATAAGGATAAAGAGAAGAGTAATAGCGATAGTAATAATAGAATAAGGATAATAATAACAGTCATAGCGATAATAATAATATTAGTAAGGATAATAATAACAGTTATAGCGATAATAATAATAGTAATAAGCATAATAGTAATAGTTGTAAGGATAAAGACAAGAGTAATAGGGATATTAATAATACAATAAGGATAATAATAACAGTCATAGCGATAATAATAATAGTTATAGCGATAATAATAATAGTTATAAGGGTAAACATAATAGTTATAGTGCGAATAAAAATAGTAATAAGGATAAACATAATAGTTATAGTGCTAATAATACTAGTAATAAGGATAATAATAACAGTTATAGCGATAATAATAATTGTAATATGGGAAATAAAAATAATTATCAGGATAAAGACAAGAGTAATAGGGATAGTAATAATACAATAAGGATAATAATAACAGTCATAGCGATAATAATAATAGTTATAGTGATAATCATAGTTATAAGGATAAAGACAAGACTAATCGGGATAGTAATAATAGAATAAGTATAATAATAACAGTCATAGCGATAATAATAATAGTTATAGTGGTAATAATAATAGTAATAAGCATAATAATAATAGTTATAAGGATAGAGACAAGAGTTATAGGGATAGTAATAATAGAATAAGTATAATAATAACAGTCATAGCGATAATAATAATAGTAATAAGGGTAATAATAATAGTTTTAGTGCTAATAATAATAGTAATAAGCATAACAATAATAGTTATAAGGATAAAGACAAGAGTAATAGGGATGGTAATAATAGAATAAGTATAATAATAACAGTCATAGCGATAATAATAATAGTTATAGCGATAATAATAATAGTAATAAGGATAATAATAATAGTTATAAGGATAAAGACAAGAGTAATAGGGATAGTAATAATAGAATAAGGATAATAATAACAGTCATAGCGATAATAATAATAGTAGTAAGGATAATAATAATAGTTTTAGTGCTAATAACAATAGTAATAAGCATAACAATAATAGTTATAAGGATAAAGACAAGAGTAATAGGGATAGTTATTATAGAATAAGTATAATAATAACAGTCATAGCGATAATAATAATAGTAATAAGGATAATAATAATAGTTATAGTGCGAATAATAATAGTAATAAGGATAAACATAATAGTTATAGTGCGAATAAAAATAGTAATAAGGATAAACATAATAGTTATAGTGCTAATAATACTAGTAATAAGGATAATAATAACAGTTATAGCGATAATAATAATTGTAATATGGGAAATAAAAATAATTATCAGGATAAAGACAAGAGTAATAGGGATAGTAATAATACAATAAGGATAATAATAACAGTCATAGCGATAATAATAATAGTAGTAAGGATAATAATAATAGTTTTAGTGCTAAGAACAATGGTAATAAGCATAACAATAATAGTTATAAGGATAAAGACAAGAGTAATAGGGATAGTAATAATAGAATAAGTATAATAATAACAGTCATAGCGATAATAATAATAGTAATAAGGATAATAATAATAGTTATAGTGCGAATAATAATAGTAATAAGGATAAACATAACAGTTATAGTGCTAATAATACTAGTAATAAGGATAATAATAACAGTTATAGCGATAATAATAATAGTAATAAGGACAATGATAATAGTTATAAGGATAGTAATAACAGTTATAAGGATAAAGAGAAGAGTAATAGGGATAGTAATAATAGAATAAGGATAATAATAACAGTCATAGCGATAATAATAATAGTTATAGCGATAATAATAATAGTTATAAGGATAAAGACAAGACTAATAGGGATAGTAATAATAGAATAAGTATAATAATAACAGTCATAGCGATAATAATAATAGTAATAACGATAATAATAACAGTTATAGTGGTAATAATAATAGTAATAAGCATAATAATAATAGTTATAAGGATAGAGACAAGAGTTATATGGATAGTAATAATAGAATAAGTATAATAATAACAGTCATAGCGATAATAATAATAGTAATAAGGATAATAATAATAGTTTTAGTGCTAATAATAATAGTTTTAGTACCAATAATAATAGTAATAAGCATAACAATAATAGTTATAAGGATAAAGACAAGAGTAATAGGGATAGTAATAATAGAATAAGTATAATAATAACAGTCATAGCGATAATAATAATAGTAATAAGGATAATAATAATAGTTATAAGGATAATAATAATAGTTATAAGGATAAAGAGAAGAGTAATAGGGATAGTAATAATAGAATAAGGATAATAATAACAGTTATAGCAATAATAATAATAGTAATAAGGATAAACATAATAGTTATAGTGCTAGTAATAATAGTGATAAGGATAATAATAATAGTTATAGCGATAATAATAATAGTAATGAGGATAACAATAATAGTTATAGAGATAATAATACTAGTAATAAGGATAATAATAACAGTTATAATGATAATAATAATAGTAATAAGAAAAATAATAATAATTATCAGGATAAAGACAAGAGTAATAGGGATAGTAATAATAGAATAAGTATAATAATAACAGTCATAGCGATAATAATAATAGTAATAAGGATAATAATAATAGTTATAAGGATAGTAATAACAGTTATAAGGATAAAGAGAAGAGTAATAGCGATAGTAATAATAGAATAAGGATAATAATAACAGTCATAGCGATAATAATAATATTAGTAAGGATAATAATAACAGTTATACCGATAATAATAATAGTAATAAGCATAATAATAATAGTTGTAAGGATAAAGACAAGAGTAATAGGGATAGTAATAATACAATAAGGATAATAATAACAGTCATAGCGATAATAATAATAGTTATAGTGATAATCATAGTTATAAGGATAAAGACAAGACTAATAGGGATAGTAATAATGGAATAAGTATAATAATAACAGTCATAGCGATAATAATAATAGTTATAGTGGTAATAATAATAGTAATAAGCATAATAATAATAGTTATAAGGATAGAGACAAGAGTTATAGGGATAGTAATAATAGAATAAGTATAATAATAACAGTCATAGCGATAATAATAATAGTAATAAGGGTAATAATAATAGTTTTAGTGCTAATAATAATAGTAATAAGCATAAGAATAATAGTTATAAGGATAAAGACAAGAGTAATAGGGATAGTAATAATAGAATAAGTATAATAATAACAGTCATAGCGATAATAATAATAGTTATAGCGATAATAATAATAGTAATAAGGATAATAATAATAGTTATAAGGATAAAGACAAGAGTAATAGGGATAGTAATAATAGAATAAGGATAATAATAACAGTCATAGCGATAATAATAATAGTAGTAAGGATAATAATAATAGTTTTAGTGCTAATAACAATAGTAATAAGCATAACAATAATAGTTATAAGGATAAAGACAAGAGTAATAGGGATAGTAATAATAGAATAAGTATAATAATAACAGTCATAGCGATAATAATAATAGTAATAAGGATAATAATAATAGTTATAATGCGAATAATAATAGTAATAAGGATAAACATAACAGTTATAGTGCTAATAATACTAGTAATAAGGATAATAATAACAGTTATAGCGATAATAATAATAGTAATAAGGACAATGATAATAGTTATAAGGATAGTAATAACAGTTATATGGATAAAGAGAAGAGTAATAGGGATAGTAATAATAGAATAAGGATAATAATAACAGTCATAGCGATAATAATAATAGTTATAGCGATAATAATAATAGTTATAAGGGTAAAGACAAGACTAATAGGGATAGTAATAATAGAATAAGTATAATAATAACAGTCATAGCGATAATAATAATAGTAATAAGAATAATAATAACAGTTATAGTGGTAATAATAATAGTAATAAGCATAATAATAATAGTTATAAGGATAGAGACAAGAGTTATATGGATAGTAATAATAGAATAAGTATAATAATAACAGTCATAGCGATAATAATAATAGTAATAAGGATAATAATAATAGTTTTAGTGCTAATAATAATAGTTTTAGTACCAATAATAATAGTAATAAGCATAACAATAATAGTTATAAGGATAAAGACAAGAGTAATAGGGATAGTAATAATAGAATAAGTATAATAATAACAGTCATAGCGATAATAATAATAGTAATAAGGATAATAATAATAGTTATAAGGATAATAATAATAGTTATAAGGATAAAGAGAAGAGTAATAGGGATAGTAATAATAGAATAAGGATAATAATAACAGTTATAGCAATAATAATAATAGTAATAAGGATAAACATAATAGTTATAGTGCTAGTAATAATAGTGATAAGGATAATAATAATAGTTATAGCGATAATAATAATAGTAATGAGGATAACAATAATAGTTATAGAGATAATAATACTAGTAATAAGGATAATAATAACAGTTATAATGATAATAATAATAGTAATAAGAAAAATAATAATAATTATCAGGATAAAGACAAGAGTAATAGGGATAGTAATAATAGAATAAGTATAATAATAACAGTCATAGCGATAATAATAATAGTAATAAGGATAATAATAATAGTTATAAGGATAGTAATAACAGTTATAAGGATAAAGAGAAGAGTAATAGCGATAGTAATAATAGAATAAGGATAATAATAACAGTCATAGCGATAATAATAATATTAGTAAGGATAATAATAACAGTTATACCGATAATAATAATAGTAATAAGCATAATAATAATAGTTGTAAGGATAAAGACAAGAGTAATAGGGATAGTAATAATACAATAAGGATAATAATAACAGTCATAGCGATAATAATAATAGTTATAGTGATAATCATAGTTATAAGGATAAAGACAAGACTAATAGGGATAGTAATAATGGAATAAGTATAATAATAACAGTCATAGCGATAATAATAATAGTTATAGTGGTAATAATAATAGTAATAAGCATAATAATAATAGTTATAAGGATAGAGACAAGAGTTATAGGGATAGTAATAATAGAATAAGTATAATAATAACAGTCATAGCGATAATAATAATAGTAATAAGGGTAATAATAATAGTTTTAGTGCTAATAATAATAGTAATAAGCATAAGAATAATAGTTATAAGGATAAAGACAAGAGTAATAGGGATAGTAATAATAGAATAAGTATAATAATAACAGTCATAGCGATAATAATAATAGTTATAGCGATAATAATAATAGTAATAAGGATAATAATAATAGTTATAAGGATAAAGACAAGAGTAATAGGGATAGTAATAATAGAATAAGGATAATAATAACAGTCATAGCGATAATAATAATAGTAGTAAGGATAATAATAATAGTTTTAGTGCTAATAACAATAGTAATAAGCATAACAATAATAGTTATAAGGATAAAGACAAGAGTAATAGGGATAGTAATAATAGAATAAGTATAATAATAACAGTCATAGCGATAATAATAATAGTAATAAGGATAATAATAATAGTTATAATGCGAATAATAATAGTAATAAGGATAAACATAACAGTTATAGTGCTAATAATACTAGTAATAAGGATAATAATAACAGTTATAGCGATAATAATAATAGTAATAAGGACAATGATAATAGTTATAAGGATAGTAATAACAGTTATATGGATAAAGAGAAGAGTAATAGGGATAGTAATAATAGAATAAGGATAATAATAACAGTCATAGCGATAATAATAATAGTTATAGCGATAATAATAATAGTTATAAGGGTAAAGACAAGACTAATAGGGATAGTAATAATAGAATAAGTATAATAATAACAGTCATAGCGATAATAATAATAGTAATAAGAATAATAATAACAGTTATAGTGGTAATAATAATAGTAATAAGCATAATAATAATAGTTATAAGGATAGAGACAAGAGTTATATGGATAGTAATAATAGAATAAGTATAATAATAACAGTCATAGCGATAATAATAATAGTAATAAGGATAATAATAATAGTTTTAGTGCTAATAATAATAGTTATTGCTAATAATAATAGTAATAAGCATAATAATAATAGTTATAAGGATAAAGACAAGAGTAATAGGGATAGTAATAATAGAATAAGTATAATAATAACAGTCATAGCGATAATAATAATAGTAATAAGGATAATAATAATAGTTATAGCGATAATAATAATAGTAATAAGCATAATAATAATAGTTGTAAGGATAAAGACAAGAGTAATAGGGATATAAATAATACAATAAGGATAATAATAACAGTCATAGCGATAATAATAATCGTTATAGCGATAATAATAATAGTCATAAGGGTAAAGACAAGAGTAATAGGGATAGTAATAATAGAATAAGGATAATAATAACAGTCATAGCGATAATAATAATAGTAGTAAGGATAATAATAACAGTCATAGCGATAATAATAGTAATAAGGATAATAATAATAGTTATAGCGCTAATAATAATAGTAATAAGGATAAACATAATAGTTCGAGTGCGAATAAAAATAGTAATAAGGATAAACATAATAGTTATAGTGCTAATAATACTAGTAATAAGGATAATAATAACAGTTATAGCGATAATAATAATTGTAATATGGGAAATAATAATAATTATCAGGATAAAGACAAGAGTAATAGGGATAGTAATAATACAATAAGGATAATAATAACAGTCATAGCGATAATAATAATAGTAGTAAGGATAATAATAATAGTTATAGCTATAATAATAGTAGTAATAAGCATATTAATAATAGTTATAAGGATAGAGACAAGAGTAATAGGGATAGTAATATTAGAATAAGGATAATAATAACAGTCATAGCGATAATAATAGTAATAAGGATAATAATAATAGCTATAGTGCTAATAATAATAGTAATAAGGATAAACATAATAGTTACAGTGCTAGTAATAATAGGGATAAGGATAATAATAACAATCATAGCGATAATAATAATAGTAGTATGGATAATAATAATAGTTATAGCGATAATAATAAAAGTAATAAGCATAATAATAATAGTTATAAGGATAGAGACAAGAGTAATAGGGATAGTGATAGTAGAATAAGGATAATAATAACAGTCATAGCGATATTAATAGTAATAAGGATAATAATAATAGTTATAGCGATAATAATAATAGTAATAAGCATAAGAATAATAGTTATAAGAATAGAGACAAGAGTAATAGGGATAGTAATAGTAGAATAAGCATAATAATAACAGTCATAGCGATAATAATAATAGTAATAAGGATAATAATAATAGTTATAGTCCTAGTAATAATAGTAATAAGGATAATAATAATAGTTACAGCGATAATAATAATAGTAATAAAGATAATAATAATAGTTATAGTGCGAATAATAATAGTAATAAGGATAAACATAATAGTTATAGTGCTAATAATACTAGTAATAAGGATAATAATAATAGTTATAGCGATAATAATAATAGTAATAAGCATAATAATAATAGTTATAAGAATAGAGACAAGAGTAATAGGGATAGTAATAGTAGAATAAGCATAATAATAACAGTCATAGCGATAATAATAATAGTAATAAGGATAATAATAATAGTTATAGTGCTAGTAATAATAGTAATAAGGATAATAATAATAGTTATAGCGATAATAATAATAGTAATAAGGATAATAATAACAGTTATAGTGGTAATAATAATAGTAATAAGCATAATAATAATAGTTATAAGGATAGAGACAAGAGTTATATGGATAGTAATAATAGAATAAGTATAATAATAACAGTCATAGCGATAATAATAATAGTAATAAGGATAATAATAATAGTTTTAGTGCTAATAATAATAGTTTTAGTGCCAATAATAATAGTAATAAGCATAACAATAATAGTTATAGCGATAATAATAATAGTAATAAGGATAATAATAATAGTTATAAGGATAAAGAGAAGAGTAATAGGGATAGTAATAATAGAATAAGGATAATAATAACAGTCATAGCGATAATAATAATAGTAGTAAGGATAATAATAACAGTTATAGCGATAATAATAATAGTAATAAGCATAATAATAATAGTTGTAAGGATAAAGACAAGAGTAATAGGGATATTAATAATACAATAAGGATAATAATAACAGTCATAGCGATAATAATAATAGTAATAAGGATAATAATAATAGTTTTAGTGCTAATAATAATAGTTTGAGTGCTAATAATAATAGTAATAAGCATAACAATAATAGTTATAGCGATAATAATAATTGTAATAAGGGAAATAATAATAATTATCAGGATAAAGACAAGAGTAATAGGGATAGTAATAATAGAATAACGATAATAATAACAGTCATAGCGATAATAATATTCGTAGTAAGGATAATAATAATAGTTATAGCGATAATAATAATAGTAATAAGCATAATAATAAAAGTTATAAGGATAGAGACAAGAGTAATTCGGATAGTAATAGTAGAATAAGGATAATAATAACAGTCATAGCGATAATAATAGTAATAAGGATAAGAATAACATTCATAGCGATAATAATAATAGTAGTAAGGATAATAATAATAGTTATAGCGATAATAATAATAGTAATAAGCATATTAATAATAGTTATAAGGATAGAGACAAGAGTATTAGGGATAGTAATAGTAGAATAAGGATAATAATAACAGTCATAGCGATAATATTAATAGTCATAGCGATAATAATAATAGTTATAAGGATAAAGAGAAGAGTAATAGGGATAGTAATAATAGAATAAGGATAATAATAACATTCATAGCGATAATAATAATAGTAGTGAGGATAATAATAACAGTTATAGCGATAATAATAATAGTAATAAGCATAATAATAATAGTTGTAAGGATAAAGACAAGAGTAATAGGGATATTAATAATACAATAAGGATAATAATGACAGTCATAGCGATAATAATAATAGTAATAAGGATAATAATAATAGTTTTAGTGCTAATAATAATAGTAATAAGCATAACAATAATAGTTATAGCGATAATAATAATTGTAATAAGGGAAATAATAATAATTATCAGGATAAAGACAAGAGTAATAGGGATAGTAATAATAGAATAAGTATAATAATAACAGTCATAGCGATAATAATAATAGTAATAAGGATAATAGTAATAGTTATAAGGATAATAATAATAGTTATAAGGATAAAGAGAAGAGTAATAGGGATAGTAATAATAGAATAAGGATAATAATAACAGTCATAGCGATAATAATAATAGTAGTAAGGATAATAATAATAGTTTTAGTGCTAATAACAATAGTAATAAGCATAACAATAATAGTTATAAGGATAAAGACAAGAGTAATAGGGATAGTAATAATAGAATAAGTATAATAATAACAGTCATAGCGATAATAATAATAGTAATAAGGATAATAATAATAGTTATAGTACGAATAATAATAGTAATAAGGATAAACATAACAGTTATAGTGCTAATAATACTAGTATAAGGATAATAATAACAGTTATAGCGATAATAATAATAGTAATAAGGACAATGATAATAGTTATAAGGATAGTAATAACAGTTATAAGGATAAAGAGAAGAGTGATAGGGATAGTAATAATAGAATAAGGATAATAATAACAGTCATAGCGATAATAATAATAGTTATAGCGATAATAATAATAGTTATGAGGATAAAGACAAGACTAATAGGGATAGTAATAATAGAATAAGTATAATAATACCAGTCATAGCGATAATAATAATAGTAATAAGGATAATAATAACAGTTATAGTGGTAATAATAATAGTAATAAGCATAATAATAATAGTTATAAGGATAGAGACAAGAGTTATATGGATAGTAATAATAGAATAAGTATAATAATAACAGTCATAGCGATAATAATAATAGTAATAAGGATAATAATAATAGTTTTAGTGCTAATAATAATAGTTTTAGTGCCAATAATAATAGTAATAAGCATAACAATAATAGTTATAAGGATAAAGACAAGAGTAATAGGGATAGTAATAATAGAATAAGTATAATAATAACAGTCATAGCGATAATAATAATAGTAATAAGGATAATAATAATAGTTATAAGGATAATAATAATAGTTATAAGGATAAAGAGAAGAGTAATAGGGATAGTAATAATAGAATAAGGATAATAATAACAGTTATAGCAATAATAATAATAGTAATAAGGATAAACATAATAGATATAGTGCTAGTAATAATAGTGATAAGGATAATAATAATAGTTATAGCGATAATAATAATAGTAATGAGGATAACAATAATAGTTATAGAGATAATAATACTAGTAATAAGGATAATAATAACAGTTATAATGATAATAATAATAGTAATAAGAAAAATAATAATAATTATCAGGATAAAGACAAGAGTAATAGGGATAGTAATAATAGAATAAGTATAATAATAACAGTCAAAGCGATAATAATAATAGTAATAAGGATAATAATAATAGTTATAAGGATAGTAATAACAGTTATAAGGATAAGGAGAAGAGTAATAGCGATAGTAATAATAGAATAAGGATAATAATAACAGTCATAGCGATAATAATAATATTAGTAAGGATAATAATAACAGTTATAGCGATAATAATAATAGTAATAAGCATAATAATAATAGTTGTAAGGATAAAGACAAGAGTAATAGGGATATTAATAATACAATAAGGATAATAATAACAGTTATAGCAATAATAATAATAGTAATAAGGATAAACATAATAGTTATAGTGCTAGTAATAATAGTGATAAGGATAATAATAATAGTTATAGCGATAATAATAATAGTAATGAGGATAACAATAATAGTTATAGTGCTAATAATACTAGTAATAAGGATAATAATAACAGTTATAGCGATAATAATAATAGTAATAAGGACAATGATAATAGTTATAAGGATAGTAATAACAGTTATAAGGATAAAGAGAAGAGTAATAGGGATAGTAATAATAGAATAAGGATAATAATAACAGTCATAGCGATAATAATAATAGTTATAGCGATAATAATAATAGTATTAAGGATAATAATAACAGTTATAGTGGTAATAATAATAGTAATAAGCATAATAATAATAGTTATAAGGATAGAGACAAGAGTTATAGGGATAGTAATAATAGAATAAGTATAATAATAACAGTCATAGCGATAATAATAATAGTAATAAGGGTAATAATAATAGTTTTAGTGCTAATAATAATAGTAATAAGCATAACAATAATAGTTATAAGGATAAAGACAAGAGTAATAGGGATAGTAATAATAGAATAAGTATAATAATAACAGTCATAGCGATAATAATAATAGTTATAGCGATAATAATAATAGTAATAAGGATAATAATAATAGTTATAAGGATAAAGACAAGAGTAATAGGGATAGTAATAATAGAATAAGGATAATAATAACAGTTATAGCGATAATAATAATAGTAATAAGGACAATGATAATAGTTATAAGGATAGTAATAACAGTTATATGGATAAAGAGAAGAGTAATAGGGATAGTAATAATAGAATAAGGATAATAATAACAGTCATAGCGATAATAATAATAGTTATAGCGATAATAATAATAGTTATAAGGGTAAAGACAAGACTAATAGGGATAGTAATAATAGAATAAGTATAATAATAACAGTCATAGCGATAATAATAATAGTAATAAGAATAATAATAACAGTTATAGTGGTAATAATAATAGTAATAAGCATAATAATAATAGTTATAAGGATAGAGACAAGAGTTATATGGATAGTAATAATAGAATAAGTATAATAATAACAGTCATAGCGATAATAATAATAGTAATAAGGATAATAATAATAGTTTTAGTGCTAATAATAATAGTTTTAGTGCTAATAATAATAGTAATAAGCATAACAATAATAGTTATAAGGATAGAGACAAGAGTTATATGGATAGTAATAATAGAATAAGTATAATAATAACAGTCATAGCGATAATAATAATAGTAATAAGGGTAATAATAATAGTTTTAGTGCTAATAATAATAGTAATAAGCATAACAATAATAGTTATAAGGATAAAGACAAGAGTAATAGCTATAGTAATAATAGAATAAGTATAATAATAACAGTCATAGCGATAATAATAATAGTTATAGCGATAATAATAATAGTAATAAGGATAATAATAATAGTTATAAGGATAAAGACAAGAGTAATAGGGATAGTAATAATAGAATAAGGATAATAATAACAGTCATAGCGATAATAATAATAGTAGTAAGGATAATAATAATAGTTTTAGTGCTAATAACAATAGTAATAAGTATAACAATAATAGTTATAAGGATAAAGACAAGAGTAATAGGGATAGTAATTATAGAATAAGTATAATAATAACAGTCATAGCGATAATAATAATAGTAATAAGGATAATAATAATAGTTATAGTGCGAATAATAATAGTAATAAGGATAAACATAACAGTTATAGTGCTAATAATACTAGTAATAAGGATAATAATAACAGTTATAGCGATAATAATAATAGTAATAAGGATAATAATAATAGTTATAGCGATAATAATAATAGTAATAAGCATAATAATAATAGTTGTAAGGATAAAGACAAGAGTAATAGGGATATTAATAATACAATAAGGATAATAATAACAGTCATAGCGATAATAATAATAGTTATAGCGATAATAATAATAGTTATAAGGGTAAAGACAAGAGTAATAGGGATAGTAATAATAGAATAAGGATAATAATAACAGTCATAGCGATAATAATAATAGTAGTAAGGATAATAATAATAGTTATAAGGATAATAATAATAGTTATAAGGATAAAGTGAAGAGTAATAGGGATAGTAATAATAGAATAAGGATAATAATAACAGTTATAGCAATAATAATAATAGTAATAAGGATAAACATAATAGTTATAGTGCTAGTAATAATAGTGATAAGGATAATAATAATAGTTATAGCGATAATAATAATAGTAATGAGGATAACAATAATAGTTATAGAGATAATAATACTAGTAATAAGGATAATAATAACAGTCATAGCGATAATAATAATAGGATTAAGGATAATAATAATAGTTATAAGGATAGTAATAACAGTTATAAGGATAAAGAGAAGAGTAATAGCGATAGTAATAATAGAATAAGGATAATAATAACAGTCATAGCGATAATAATAATAGTAGTAAGGATAATAATAACAGTTATAGCGATAATAATAATAGTAATAAGCATAATAATAATAGTTGTAAGGATAAAGACAAGAGTAATAGGGATATTAATAATACAATAAGGATAATAATAACAGTCATAGCGATAATAATAATAGTTATAGCGATAATAATAATAGTTATAAGGGTAAACATAATAGTTATAGTGCGAATAAAAATAGTAATAAGGATAAACATAATAGTTATAGTGCTAATAATACTAGTAATAAGGATAATAATAACAGTTATAGCGATAATAATAATTGTAATATGGGAAATAAAAATAATTATCAGGATAAAGACAAGAGTAATAGGGATAGTAATAATACAATAAGGATAATAATAACAGTCATAGCGATAATAATAATAGTTATAGTGATAATCATAGTTATAAGGATAAAGACAAGACTAATAGGGATAGTAATAATAGAATAAGTATAATAATAACAGTCATAGCGATAATAATAATAGTAATAAGGGTAATAATAATAGTTTTAGTGCTAATAATAATAGTAATAAGCATAACAATAATAGTTATAAGGATAAAGACAAGAGTAATAGGGATAGTAATAATAGAATAAGTATAATAATAACAGTCATAGCGATAATAATAATAGTTATAGCGATAATAATAATAGTAATAAGGATAATAATAATAGTTATAAGGATAAAGACAAGAGTAATAGGGATAGTAATAATAGAATAAGGATAATAATAACAGTCATAGCGATAATAATAATAGTAGTAAGGATAATAATAATAGTTTTAGTGCTAATAACAATAGTAATAAGCATAACAATAATAGTTATAAGGATAAAGACAAGAGTAATAGGGATAGTAATTATAGAATAAGTATAATAATAACAGTCATAGCGATAATAATAATAGTAATAAGGATAATAATAATAGTTATAGTGCGAATAATAATAGTAATAAGGATAAACATAATAGTTATAGTGCGAATAAAAATAGTAATAAGGATAAACATAATAGTTATAGTGCTAATAATACTAGTAATAAGGATAATAATAACAGTTATAGCGATAATAATAATTGTAATATGGGAAATAAAAATAATTATCAGGATAAAGACAAGAGTAATAGGGATAGTAATAATACAATAAGGATAATAATAACAGTCATAGCGATAATAATAATAGTAGTAAGGATAATAATAATAGTTTTAGTGCTAAGAACAATGGTAATAAGCATAACAATAATAGTTATAAGGATAAAGACAAGAGTAATAGGGATAGTAATAATAGAATAAGTATAATAATAACAGTCATAGCGATAATAATAATAGTAATAAGGATAATAATAATAGTTATAGTGCGAATAATAATAGTAATAAGGATAAACATAACAGTTATAGTGCTAATAATACTAGTAATAAGGATAATAATAACAGTTATAGCGATAATAATAATAGTAATAAGGACAATGATAATAGTTATAAGGATAGTAATAACAGTTATAAGGATAAAGAGAAGAGTAATAGGGATAGTAATAATAGAATAAGGATAATAATGACAGTCATAGCGATAATAATAATAGTTATAAGGATAAAGACAAGACTAATAGGGATAGTAATAATAGAATAAGTATAATAATAACAGTCATAGCGATAATAATAATAGTAATAACGATAATAATAACAGTTATAGTGGTAATAATAATAGTAATAAGCATAATAATAATAGTTATAAGGATAGAGACAAGAGTTATATGGATAGTAATAATAGAATAAGTATAATAATAACAGTCATAGCGATAATAATAATAGTAATAAGGATAATAATAATAGTTTTAGTGCTAATAATAATAGTTTTAGTACCAATAATAATAGTAATAAGCATAACAATAATAGTTATAAGGATAAAGACAAGAGTAATAGGGATAGTAATAATAGAATAAGTATAATAATAACAGTCATAGCGATAATAATAATAGTAATAAGGATAATAATAATAGTTATAAGGATAATAATAATAGTTATAAGGATAAAGAGAAGAGTAATAGGGATAGTAATAATAGAATAAGGATAATAATAACAGTTATAGCAATAATAATAATAGTAATAAGGATAAACATAATAGTTATAGTGCTAGTAATAATAGTGATAAGGATAATAATAATAGTTATAGCGATAATAATAATAGTAATGAGGATAACAATAATAGTTATAGAGATAATAATACTAGTAATAAGGATAATAATAACAGTTATAATGATAATAATAATAGTAATAAGAAAAATAATAATAATTATCAGGATAAAGACAACAGTAATAGGGATAGTAATAATAGAATAAGTATAATAATAACAGTCATAGCGATAATAATAATAGTAATAAGGATAATAATAATAGTTATAAGGATAGTAATAACAGTTATAAGGATAAAGAGAAGAGTAATAGCGATAGTAATAATAGAATAAGGATAATAATAACAGTCATAGCGATAATAATAATATTAGTAAGGATAATAATAACAGTTATAGCGATAATAATAATAGTAATAAGCATAATAATAATAGTTGTAAGGATAAAGACAAGAGTAATAGGGATATTAATAATACAATAAGGATAATAATAACAGTCATAGCGATAATAATAATAGTTATAGCGATAATAATAATAGTTATAAGGGTAAACATAATAGTTATAGTGCGAATAAAAATAGTAATAAGGATAAACATAATAGTTATAGTGCTAATAATACTAGTAATAAGGATAATAATAACAGTTATAGCGATAATAATAATTGTAATATGGGAAATAAAAATAATTATCAGGGTAAAGACAAGAGTAATAGGGATAGTAATAATACAATAAGGATAATAATAACAGTCATAGCGATAATAATAATAGTTATAGTGATAATCATAGTTATAAGGATAAAGACAAGACAAATAGGGATAGTAATAATGGAATAAGTATAATAATAACAGTCATAGCGATAATAATAATAGTTATAGTGGTAACAATAATAGTAATAAGCATAATAATAATAGTTATAAGGATAGAGACAAGAGTTATAGGGATAGTAATAATAGAATAAGTATAATAATAACAGTCATAGCGATAATAATAATAGTAATAAGGGTAATAATAATAGTTTTAGTGCTAATAATAATAGTAATAAGCATAACAATAATAGTTATAAGGATAAAGACAAGAGTAATAGGGATAGTAATAATAGAATAAGTATAATAATAACAGTCATAGCGATAATAATAATAGTTATAGCGATAATAATAATAGTAATAAGGATAATAATAATAGTTATAAGGATAAAGACAAGAGTAATAGGGATAGTAATAATAGAATAAGGATAATAATAACAGTCATAGCGATAATAATAATAGTAGTAAGGATAATAATAATAGTTTTAGTGCTAAGAACAATAGTAATAAGCATAACAATAATAGTTATAAGGATAAAGACAAGAGTAATAGGGATAGTAATAATAGAATAAGTATAATAATAACAGTCATAGCGATAATAATAATAGTAATAAGGATAATAATAATAGTTATAGTGCGAATAATAATAGTAATAAGGATAAACATAACAGTTATAGTGCTAATAATACTAGTAATAAGGATAATAATAACAGTTATAGCGATAATAATAATAGTAATAAGGACAATGATAATAGTTATAAGGATAGTAATAACAGTTATAAGGATAAAGAGAAGAGTAATAGGGATAGTAATAATAGAATAAGGATAATAATAACAGTCATAGCGATAATAATAATAGTTATAGCGATAATAATAATAGTTATAAGGATAAAGACAAGACTAATAGGGATATTAATAATAGAATAAGTATAATAATAACAGTCATAGCGATAATAATAATAGTAATAACGATAATAATAACAGTTATAGTGGTAATAATAATAGTAATAAGCATAATAATAATAGTTATAAGGATAGAGACAAGAGTTACATGGATAGTAATAATAGAATAAGTATAATAATAACAGTCATAGCGATAATAATAATAGTAATAAGGATAATAATAATAGTTTTAGTGCTAATAATAATAGTTTTAGTACCAATAATAATAGTAATAAGCATAACAATAATAGTTATAAGGATAAAGACAAGAGTAATAGGGATAGTAATAATAGAATAAGTATAATAATAACAGTCATAGCGATAATAATAATAGTAATAAGGATAATAATAATAGTTATAAGGATAATAATAATAGTTATAAGGATAAAGAGAAGAGTAATAGGGATAGTAATAATAGAATAAGGATAATAATAACAGTTATAGCAATAATAATAATAGTAATAAGGATAAACATAATAGTTATAGTGCTAGTAATAATAGTGATAAGGATAATAATAATAGTTATAGCGATAATAATAATAGTAATGAGGATAACAATAATAGTTATAGAGATAATAATACTAGTAATAAGGATAATAATAACAGTTATAATGATAATAATAATAGTAATAAGAAAAATAATAATAATTATCAGGATAAAGACAAGAGTAATAGGGATAGTAATAATAGAATAAGTATAATAATAACAGTCATAGCGATAATAATAATAGTAATAAGGATAATAATAATAGTTATAAGGATAGTAATAACAGTTATAAGGATAAAGAGAAGAGTAATAGCGATAGTAATAATAGAATAAGGATAATAATAACAGTCATAGCGATAATAATAATATTAGTAAGGATAATAATAACAGTTATAGCGATAATAATAATAGTAATATGCATAATAATAATAGTTGTAAGGATAAAGACAAGAGTAATAGGGATATTAATAATACAATAAGGATAATAATAACAGTCATAGCGATAATAATAATAGTTATAGCGATAATAATAATAGTTATAAGGGTAAACATAATAGTTATAGTGCGAATAAAAATAGTAATAAGGATAAACATAATAGTTATAGTGCTAATAATACTAGTAATAAGGATAATAATAACAGTTATAGCGATAATAATAATTGTAATATGGGAAATAAAAATAATTATCAGGATAAAGACAAGAGTAATAGGGATAGTAATAATACAATAAGGATAATAATAACAGTCATAGCGATAATAATAATAGTTATAGTGATAATCATAGTTATAAGGATAAAGACAAGACTAATAGGGATAGTAATAATAGAATAAGTATAATAATAACAGTCATAGCGATAATAATAATAGTTATAGTGGTAATAATAATAGTAATAAGCATAATAATAATAGTTATAAGGATAGAGACAAGAGTTATAGGGATAGTAATAATAGAATAAGTATAATAATAACAGTCATAGCGATAATAATAATAGTAATAAGGGTAATAATAATAGTTTTAGTGCGAATAATAATAGTAATAAGGATAAACATAATAGTTATAGTGCGAATAAAAATAGTAATAAGGATAAACATAATAGTTATAGTGCTAATAATACTAGTAATAAGGATAATAATAACAGTTATAGCGATAATAATAATTGTAATATGGGAAATAAAAATAATTATCAGGATAAAGACAAGAGTAATAGGGATAGTAATAATACAATAAGGATAATAATAACAGTCATAGCGATAATAATAATAGTAGTAAGGATAATAATAATAGTTTTAGTGCTAAGAACAATAGTAATAAGCATAACAATAATAGTTATAAGGATAAAGACAAGAGTAATAGGGATAGTAATAATAGAATAAGTATAATAATAACAGTCATAGCGATAATAATAATAGTAATAAGGATAATAATAATAGTTATAGTGCGAATAATAATAGTAATAAGGATAAACATAACAGTTATAGTGCTAATAATACTAGTAATAAGGATAATAATAACAGTTATAGCGATAATAATAATAGTAATAAGGACAATGATAATAGTTATAAGGATAGTAATAACAGTTATAAGGATAAAGAGAAGAGTAATAGGGATAGTAATAATAGAATAAGGATAATAATAACAGTCATAGCGATAATAATAATAGTTATAGCGATAATAATAATAGTTATAAGGATAAAGACAAGACTAATAGGGATAGTAATAATAGAATAAGTATAATAATAACAGTCATAGCGATAATAATAATAGTAATAACGATAATAATAACAGTTATAGTGGTAATAATAATAGTAATAAGCATAATAATAATAGTTATAAGGATAGAGACAAGAGTTATATGGATAGTAATAATAGAATAAGTATAATAATAACAGTCATAGCGATAATAATAATAGTAATAAGGATAATAATAATAGTTTTAGTGCTAATAATAATAGTTTTAGTACCAATAATAATAGTAATAAGCATAACAATAATAGTTATAAGGATAAAGACAAGAGTAATAGGGATAGTAATAATAGAATAAGTATAATAATAACAGTCATAGCGATAATAATAATAGTAATAAGGATAATAATAATAGTTATAAGGATAATAATAATAGTTATAAGGATAAAGAGAAGAGTAATAGGGATAGTAATAATAGAATAAGGATAATAATAACAGTTATAGCAATAATAATAATAGTAATAAGGATAAACATAATAGTTATAGTGCTAGTAATAATAGTGATAAGGATAATAATAATAGTTATAGCGATAATAATAATAGTAATGAGGATAACAATAATAGTTATAGAGATAATAATACTAGTAATAAGGATAATAATAACAGTTATAATGATAATAATAATAGTAATAAGAAAAATAATAATAATTATCAGGATAAAGACAAGAGTAATAGGGATAGTAATAATAGAATAAGTATAATAATAACAGTCATAGCGATAATAATAATAGTAATAAGGATAATAATAATAGTTATAAGGATAGTAATAACAGTTATAAGGATAAAGAGAAGAGTAATAGCGATAGTAATAATAGAATAAGGATAATAATAACAGTCATAGCGATAATAATAATATTAGTAAGGATAATAATAACAGTTATAGCGATAATAATAATAGTAATAAGCATAATAATAATAGTTGTAAGGATAAAGACAAGAGTAATAGGGATATTAATAATACAATACGGATAATAATAACAGTCATAGCGATAATAATAATAGTTATAGCGATAATAATAATAGTTATAAGGGTAAACATAATAGTTATAGTGCGAATAAAAATAGTAATAAGGATAAACATAATAGTTATAGTGCTAATAATACTAGTAATAAGGATAATAATAACAGTTATAGCGATAATAATAATTGTAATATGGGAAATAAAAATAATTATCAGGATAAAGACAAGAGTAATAGGGATAGTAATAATACAATAAGGATAATAATAACAGTCATAGCGATAATAATAATAGTTATAGTGATAATCATAGTTATAAGGATAAAGACAAGACTAATAGGGATAGTAATAATAGAATAAGTATAATAATAACAGTCATAGCGATAATAATAATAGTTATAGTGGTAATAATAATAGTAATAAGCATAATAATAATAGTTATAAGGATAGAGACAAGAGTTATAGGGATAGTAATAATAGAATAAGTATAATAATAACAGTCATAGCGATAATAATAATAGTAATAAGGGTAATAATAATAGTTTTAGTGCTAATAATAATAGTAATAAGCATAACAATAATAGTTATAAGGATAAAGACAAGAGTAATAGGGATAGTAATAATAGAATAAGTATAATAATAACAGTCATAGCGATAATAATATTAGTTATAGCGATAATAATAATAGTAATAAGGATAATAATAATAGTTATAAGGATAAAGACAAGAGTAATAGGGATAGTAATAATAGAATAAGGATAATAATAACAGTCATAGCGATAATAATAATAGTAGTAAGGATAATAATAATAGTTTTAGTGCTAATAACAATAGTAATAAGCATAACAATAATAGTTATAAGGATAAAGACAAGAGTAATAGGGATAGTAATTATAGAATAAGTATAATAATAACAGTCATAGCGATAATAATAATAGTAATAAGGATAATAATAATAGTTATAGTGCGAATAATAATAGTAATAAGGATAAACATAACAGTTATAGTGCTAATAATACTAGTAATAAGGATAATAATAACAGTTATAGCGATAATAATAATAGTAATAAGGACAATGATAATAGTTATAAGGATAGTAATAACAGTTATAAGGATAAAGAGAAGAGTCATAGCGATAATAATAATAGTAATAACGATAATATTAACAGTTATAGTGGTAATAATAATAGTAATAAGCATAATAATAATAGTTATAAGGATAGAGACAAGAGTAATAGGGATAGTAATAATAGAATAAGTATAACAATAACAGTCATAGCGATAATAATAATAGTAATAAGGATAATAATAATAGTTATAAGGATAATAATAATAGTTATAAGGATAAAGAGAAGAGTAATAGGGATAGTAATAATAGAATAAGGATAATAATAACAGTTATAGCAATAATAATAATAGTAATAAGGATAAACATAATAGTTATAGTGCTAGTAATAATAGTGATAAGGATAATAATAATAGTTATAGCGATAATAATAATAGTAATGAGGATAACAATAATAGTTATAGAGATAATAATACTAGTAATAAGGATAATAATAACAGTTATAATGATAATAATAATAGTAATAAGAAAAATAATAATAATTATCAGGATAAAGACAAGAGTAATAGGGATAGTAATAATAGAATAAGTATAATAATAACAGTCATAGCGATAATAATAATAGTAATAAGGATAATAATAATAGTTATAAGGATAGTAATAACAGTTATAAGGATAAAGAGAAGAGTAATAGCGATAGTAATAATAGAATAAGGATAATAATAACAGTCATAGCGATAATAATAATATTAGTAAGGATAATAATAACAGTTATAGCGATAATAATAATAGTAATAAGCATAATAATAATAGTTGTAAGGATAAAGACAAGAGTAATAGGGATATTAATAATACAATAAGGATAATAATAACAGTCATAGCGATAATAATAATAGTTATAGCGATAATAATAATAGTTATAAGGGTAAACATAATAGTTATAGTGCGAATAAAAATAGTAATAAGGATAAACATAATAGTTATAGTGCTAATAATACTAGTAATAAGGATAATAATAACAGTTATAGCGATAATAATAATTGTAATATGGGAAATAAAAATAATTATCAGGATAAAGACAAGAGTAATAGGGATAGTAATAATACAATAAGGATAATAATAACAGTCATAGCGATAATAATAATAGTTATAGTGATAATCATAGTTATAAGGATAAAGACAAGACTAATAGGGATAGTAATAATAGAATAAGTATAATAATAACAGTCATAGCGATAATAATAATAGTTATAGTGGTAATAATAATAGTAATAAGCATAATAATAATAGTTATAAGGATAGAGACAAGAGTTATAGGGATAGTAATAATAGAATAAGTATAATAATAACAGTCATAGCGATAATAATAATAGTAATAAGGGTAATAATAATAGTTTTAGTGCTAATAATAATAGTAATAAGCATAACAATAATAGTTATAAGGATAAAGACAAGAGTAATAGGGATAGTAATAATAGAATAAGTATAATAATAACAGTCATAGCGATAATAATAATAGTTATAGCGATAATAATAATAGTAATAAGGATAATAATAAGAGTTATAAGGATAAAGACAAGAGTAATAGGGATAGTAATAATAGAATAAGGATAATAATAACAGTCATAGCGATAATAATAATAGTAGTAAGGATAATAATAATAGTTTTAGTGCTAATAACAATAGTAATAAGCATAACAATAATAGTTATAAGGATAAAGACAAGAGTAATAGGGATAGTAATTATAGAATAAGTATAATAATAACAGTCATAGCGATAATAATAATAGTAATAAGGATAATAATAATAGTTATAGTGCGAATAATAATAGTAATAAGGATAAACATAATAGTTATAGTGCGAATAAAAATAGTAATAAGGATAAACATAATAGTTATAGTGCTAATAATACTAGTAATAAGGATAATAATAACAGTTATAGCGATAATAATAATTGTAATATGGGAAATAAAAATAATTATCAGGATAAAGACAAGAGTAATAGGGATAGCAATAATACAATAAGGATAATAATAACAGTCATAGCGATAATAATAATAGTAGTAAGGATAATAATAATAGTTTTAGTGCTAAGAACAATAGTAATAAGCATAACAATAATAGTTATAAGGATAAAGACAAGAGTAATAGGGATAGTAATAATAGAATAAGTATAATAATAACAGTCATAGCGATAATAATAATAGTAATAAGGATAATAATAATAGTTATAGTGCGAATAATAATAGTAATAAGGATAAACATAACAGTTATAGTGCTAATAATACTAGTAATAAGGATAATAATAACAGTTATAGCGATAATAATAATAGTAATAAGGACAATGATAATAGTTATAAGGATAGTAATAACAGTTATAAGGATAAAGAGAAGAGTAATAGGGATGGTAATAATAGAATAAGGATAATAATAACAGTCATAGCGATAATAATAATAGTTATAGCGATAATAATAATAGTTATAAGGATAAAGACAAGACTAATAGGGATAGTAATAATAGAATAAGTATAATAATAACAGTCATAGCGATAATAATAATAGTAATAACGATAATAATAACAGTTATAGTGGTAATAATAATAGTAATAAGCATAATAATAATAGTTATAAGGATAGAGACAAGAGTTATATGGATAGTAATAATAGAATAAGTATAATAATAACAGTCATAGCGATAATAATAATAGTAATAAGGATAATAATAATAGTTTTAGTGCTAATAATAATAGTTTTAGTACCAATAATAATAGTAATAAGCATAACAATAATAGTTATAAGGATAAAGACAAGAGTAATAGGGATAGTAATAATAGAATAAGTATAACAATAACAGTCATAGCGATAATAATAATAGTAATAAGGATAATAATAATAGTTATAAGGATAATAATAATAGTTATAAGGATAAAGAGAAGAGTAATAGGGATAGTAATAATAGAATAAGGATAATAATAACAGTTATAGCAATAATAATAATAGTAATAAGGATAAACATAATAGTTATAGTGCTAGTAATAATAGTGATAAGGATAATAATAATAGTTATAGCGATAATAATAATAGTAATGAGGATAACAATAATAGTTATAGAGATAATAATACTAGTAATAAGGATAATAATAACAGTTATAATGATAATAATAATAGTAATAAGAAAAATAATAATAATTATCAGGATAAAGACAAGAGTAATAGGGATAGTAATAATAGAATAAGTATAATAATAACAGTCATAGCGATAATAATAATAGTAATAAGGATAATAATAATAGTTATAAGGATAGTAATAACAGTTATAAGGATAAAGAGAAGAGTAATAGCGATAGTAATAATAGAATAAGGATAATAATAACAGTCATAGCGATAATAATAATATTAGTAAGGATAATAATAACAGTTATAGCGATAATAATAATAGTAATAAGCATAATAATAATAGTTGTAAGGATAAAGACAAGAGTAATAGGGATAGTAATAATACAATAAGGATAATAATAACAGTCATAGCGATAATAATAATAGTTATAGTGATAATCATAGTTATAAGGATAAAGACAAGACTAATAGGGATAGTAATAATAGAATAAGTATAATAATAACAGTCATAGCGATAATAATAATAGTTATAGTGGTAATAATAATAGTAATAAGCATAATAATAATAGTTATAAGGATAGAGACAAGAGTTATAGGGATAGTAATAATAGAATAAGTATAATAATAACAGTCATAGCGATAATAATAATAGTAATAAGGGTAATAATAATAGTTTTAGTGCTAATAATAATAGTAATAAGCATAACAATAATAGTTATAAGGATAAAGACAAGAGTAATAGGGATAGTAATAATAGAATAAGTATAATAATAACAGTCATAGCGATAATAATATTAGTTATAGCGATAATAATAATAGTAATAAGGATAATAATAATAGTTATAAGGATAAAGACAAGAGTAATAGGGATAGTAATAATAGAATAAGGATAATAATAACAGTCATAGCGATAATAATAATAGTAGTAAGGATAATAATAATAGTTTTAGTGCTAATAACAATAGTAATAAGCATAACAATAATAGTTATAAGGATAAAGACAAGAGTAATAGGGATAGTAATTATAGAATAAGTATAATAATAACAGTCATAGCGATAATAATAATAGTAATAAGGATAATAATAATAGTTATAGTGCGAATAATAATAGTAATAAGGATAAACATAACAGTTATAGTGCTAATAATACTAGTAATAAGGATAATAATAACAGTTATAGCGATAATAATAATAGTAATAAGGACAATGATAATAGTTATAAGGATAGTAATAACAGTTATAAGGATAAAGAGAAGAGTCATAGCGATAATAATAATAGTAATAACGATAATATTAACAGTTATAGTGGTAATAATAATAGTAATAAGCATAATAATAATAGTTATAAGGATAGAGACAAGAGTTATATGGATAGTAATAATAGAATAAGTATAATAATAACAGTCATAGCGATAATAATAATAGTAATAAGGATAATAATAATAGTTTTAGTGCTAATAATAATAGTTTTAGTACCAATAATAATAGTAATAAGCATAACAATAATAGTTATAAGGATAAAGACAAGAGTAATAGGGATAGTAATAATAGAATAAGTATAACAATAACAGTCATAGCGATAATAATAATAGTAATAAGGATAATAATAATAGTTATAAGGATAATAATAATAGTTATAAGGATAAAGAGAAGAGTAATAGGGATAGTAATAATAGAATAAGGATAATAATAACAGTTATAGCAATAATAATAATAGTAATAAGGATAAACATAATAGTTATAGTGCTAGTAATAATAGTGATAAGGATAATAATAATAGTTATAGCGATAATAATAATAGTAATGAGGATAACAATAATAGTTATAGAGATAATAATACTAGTAATAAGGATAATAATAACAGTTATAATGATAATAATAATAGTAATAAGAAAAATAATAATAATTATCAGGATAAAGACAAGAGTAATAGGGATAGTAATAATAGAATAAGTATAATAATAACAGTCATAGCGATAATAATAATAGTAATAAGGATAATAATAATAGTTATAAGGATAGTAATAACAGTTATAAGGATAAAGAGAAGAGTAATAGCGATAGTAATAATAGAATAAGGATAATAATAACAGTCATAGCGATAATAATAATATTAGTAAGGATAATAATAACAGTTATAGCGATAATAATAATAGTAATAAGCATAATAATAATAGTTGTAAGGATAAAGACAAGAGTAATAGGGATATTAATAATACAATAAGGATAATAATAACAGTCATAGCGATAATAATAATAGTTATAGCGATAATAATAATAGTTATAAGGGTAAACATAATAGTTATAGTGCGAATAAAAATAGTAATAAGGATAAACATAATAGTTATAGTGCTAATAATACTAGTAATAAGGATAATAATAACAGTTATAGCGATAATAATAATTGTAATATGGGAAATAAAAATAATTATCAGGATAAAGACAAGAGTAATAGGGATAGTAATAATACAATAAGGATAATAATAACAGTCATAGCGATAATAATAATAGTTATAGTGATAATCATAGTTATAAGGATAAAGACAAGACTAATAGGGATAGTAATAATAGAATAAGTATAATAATAACAGTCATAGCGATAATAATAATAGTTATAGTGGTAATAATAATAGTAATAAGCATAATAATAATAGTTATAAGGATAGAGACAAGAGTTATAGGGATAGTAATAATAGAATAAGTATAATAATAACAGTCATAGCGATAATAATAATAGTAATAAGGGTAATAATAATAGTTTTAGTGCTAATAATAATAGTAATAAGCATAACAATAATAGTTATAAGGATAAAGACAAGAGTAATAGGGATAGTAATAATAGAATAAGTATAATAATAACAGTCATAGCGATAATAATAATAGTTATAGCGATAATAATAATAGTAATAAGGATAATAATAAGAGTTATAAGGATAAAGACAAGAGTAATAGGGATAGTAATAATAGAATAAGGATAATAATAACAGTCATAGCGATAATAATAATAGTAGTAAGGATAATAATAATAGTTTTAGTGCTAATAACAATAGTAATAAGCATAACAATAATAGTTATAAGGATAAAGACAAGAGTAATAGGGATAGTAATTATAGAATAAGTATAATAATAACAGTCATAGCGATAATAATAATAGTAATAAGGATAATAATAATAGTTATAGTGCGAATAATAATAGTAATAAGGATAAACATAATAGTTATAGTGCGAATAAAAATAGTAATAAGGATAAACATAATAGTTATAGTGCTAATAATACTAGTAATAAGGATAATAATAACAGTTATAGCGATAATAATAATTGTAATATGGGAAATAAAAATAATTATCAGGATAAAGACAAGAGTAATAGGGATAGTAATAATACAATAAGGATAATAATAACAGTCATAGCGATAATAATAATAGTAGTAAGGATAATAATAATAGTTTTAGTGCTAAGAACAATAGTAATAAGCATAACAATAATAGTTATAAGGATAAAGACAAGAGTAATAGGGATAGTAATAATAGAATAAGTAAAATAATAACAGTCATAGCGATAATAATAATAGTAATAAGGATAATAATAATAGTTATAGTGCGAATAATAATAGTAATAAGGATAAACATAACAGTTATAGTGCTAATAATACTAGTAATAAGGATAATAATAACAGTTATAGCGATAATAATAATAGTAATAAGGACAATGATAATAGTTATAAGGATAGTAATAACAGTTATAAGGATAAAGAGAAGAGTAATAGGGATGGTAATAATAGAATAAGGATAATAATAACAGTCATAGCGATAATAATAATAGTTATAGCGATAATAATAATAGTTATAAGGATAAAGACAAGACTAATAGGGATAGTAATAATAGAATAAGTATAATAATAACAGTCATAGCGATAATAATAATAGTAATAACGATAATAATAACAGTTATAGTGGTAATAATAATAGTAATAAGCATAATAATAATAGTTATAAGGATAGAGACAAGAGTTATATGGATAGTAATAATAGAATAAGTATAATAATAACAGTCATAGCGATAATAATAATAGTAATAAGGATAATAATAATAGTTTTAGTGCTAATAATAATAGTTTTAGTACCAATAATAATAGTAATAAGCATAACAATAATAGTTATAAGGATAAAGACAAGAGTAATAGGGATAGTAATAATAGAATAAGTATAACAATAACAGTCATAGCGATAATAATAATAGTAATAAGGATAATAATAATAGTTATAAGGATAATAATAATAGTTATAAGGATAAAGAGAAGAGTAATAGGGATAGTAATAATAGAATAAGGATAATAATAACAGTTATAGCAATAATAATAATAGTAATAAGGATAAACATAATAGTTATAGTGCTAGTAATAATAGTGATAAGGATAATAATAATAGTTATAGCGATAATAATAATAGTAATGAGGATAACAATAATAGTTATAGAGATAATAATACTAGTAATAAGGATAATAATAACAGTTATAATGATAATAATAATAGTAATAAGAAAAATAATAATAATTATCAGGATAAAGACAAGAGTAATAGGGATGGTAATAATAGAATAAGTATAATAATAACAGTCATAGCGATAATAATAATAGTAATAACGATAATAATAACAGTTATAGTGGTAATAATAATAGTAATAAGCATAATAATAATAGTTATAAGGATAGAGACAAGAGTTATATGGATAGTAATAATAGAATAAGTATAATAATAACAGTCATAGCGATAATAATAATAGTAATAAGGATAATAATAATAGTTTTAGTGCTAATAATAATAGTTTTAGTACCAATAATAATAGTAATAAGCATAACAATAATAGTTATAAGGATAAAGACAAGAGTAATAGGGATAGTAATAATAGAATAAGTATAATAATAACAGTCATAGCGATAATAATAACAGTAATAAGGATAATAATAATAGTTATAAGGATAATAATAATAGTTATAAGGATAAAGAGAAGAGTAATAGGGATAGTAATAATAGAATAAGGATAATAATAACAGTTATAGCAATAATAATAATAGTAATAAGGATAAACATAATAGTTATAGTGCTAGTAATAATAGTGATAAGGATAATAATAATAGTTATAGCGATAATAATAATAGTAATGAGGATAACAATAATAGTTATAGAGATAATAATACTAGTAATAAGGATAATAATAACAGTTATAATGATAATAATAATAGTAATAAGAAAAATAATAATAATTATCAGGATAAAGACAAGAGTAATAGGGATAGTAATAATAGAATAAGTATAATAATAACAGTCATAGCGATAATAATAACAGTAATAAGGATAATAATAATAGTTATAAGGATAATAATAATAGTTATAAGGATAAAGACAAGACTAATAGGGATAGTAATAATAGAATAAGTATAATAATAACAGTCATAGCGATAATAATAATAGTAATAACGATAATAATAACAGTTATAGTGGTAATAATAATAGTAATAAGCATAATAATAATAGTTATAAGGATAGAGACAAGAGTTATATGGATAGTAATAATAGAATAAGTATAATAATAACAGTCATAGCGATAATAATAATAGTAATAAGGATAATAATAATAGTTTTAGTGCTAATAATAATAGTTTTAGTACCAATAATAATAGTAATAAGCATAACAATAATAGTTATAAGGATAAAGACAAGAGTAATAGGGATAGTAATAATAGAATAAGTATAACAATAACAGTCATAGCGATAATAATAATAGTAATAAGGATAATAATAATAGTTATAAGGATAATAATAATAGTTATAAGGATAAAGAGAAGAGTAATAGGGATAGTAATAATAGAATAAGGATAATAATAACAGTTATAGCAATAATAATAATAGTAATAAGGATAAACATAATAGTTATAGTGCTAGTAATAATAGTGATAAGGATAATAATAATAGTTATAGCGATAATAATAATAGTAATGAGGATAACAATAATAGTTATAGAGATAATAATACTAGTAATAAGGATAATAATAACAGTTATAATGATAATAATAATAGTAATAAGAAAAATAATAATAATTATCAGGATAAAGACAAGAGTAATAGGGATAGTAATAATAGAATAAGTATAATAATAACAGTCATAGCGATAATAATAATAGTAATAACGATAATAATAACAGTTATAGTGGTAATAATAATAGTAATAAGCATAATAATAATAGTTATAAGGATAGAGACAAGAGTTATATGGATAGTAATAATAGAATAAGTATAATAAGAACAGTCATAGCGATAATAATAATAGTAATAAGGATAATAATAATAGTTTTAGTGCTAATAATAATAGTTTTAGTACCAATAATAATAGTAATAAGCATAACAATAATAGTTATAAGGATAAAGACAAGAGTAATAGGGATAGTAATAATAGAATAAGTATAATAATAACAGTCATAGCGATAATAATAACAGTAATAAGGATAATAATAATAGTTATAAGGATAATAATAATAGTTATAATGATAATAATAATAGTAATAAGAAAAATAATAATAATTATCAGGATAAAGTCAAGAGTAATAGGGATAGTAATAATAGAATAAGTATAATAATAACAGTCATAGCGATAATAATAATAGTAATAAGGATAATAATAATAGTTATAAGGATAGTAATAACAGTTATAAGGATAAAGAGAAGAGTAATAGCGATAGTAATAATAGAATAAGGATAATAATAACAGTCATAGCGATAATAATAATATTAGTAAGGATAATAATAACAGTTATAGCGATAATAATAATAGTTATAGTGATAATCATAGTTATAAGGATAAAGACAAGACTAATAGGGATAGTAATAATAGAATAAGTATAATAATAACAGTCATAGCGATAATAATAATAGTTATAGTGGTAATAATAATAGTAATAAGCATAATAATAATAGTTATAAGGATAGAGACAAGAGTTATAGGGATAGTAATAATAGAATAAGTATAATAATAACAGTCATAGCGATAATAATAATAGTAAGAAGGGTAATAATAATAGTTTTAGTGCTAATAATAATAGTAATAAGCATAACAATAATAGTTATAAGGATAAAGACAAGAGTAATAGGGATAGTAATAATAGAATAAGTATAATAATAACAGTCATAGCGATAATAATAATAGTTATAGCGATAATAATAATAGTAATAAGGATAATAATAATAGTTATAAGGATAAAGACAAGAGTAATAGGGATAGTAATAATAGAATAAGGATAATAATAACAGTCATAGCGATAATAATAATAGTAGTAAGGATAATAATAATAGTTTTAGTGCTAATAACAATAGTAATAAGCATAACAATAATAGTTATAAGGATAAAGACAAGAGTAATAGGGATAGTGATAGTAGAATAAGGATAATAATAACAGTCATAGCGATATTAATAGTAATAAGGATAATAATAATAGTTATAGCGATAATAATAATAATAATAAGGGAAATAATAATAGAATAAGGATAATAATAACAGTCATAGCGATAATAATAATAGTAATGAGGATAACAATAATAGTTATAGAGATAATAATACTAGTAACAAGGATAATAATAACAGTTATAATGATAATAATAATAGTAATAAGGGAAATAATAATAGTTATAAGGATAAAGACAAGAAAAATAGGGATAGTAATAATAGAATAAGGATAATAATAACTGTCATAGCGATAATAATAGTAATAAGGATAATAATAATAGTTATAGCGCTAATAATAATAGTAATAAGGATAAACATAATAGTTATAGTGCGAATAAAAATAGTAATAAGGATAAACATAATAGTTATAGTGCTAATAATACTAGTAATAAGGATAATAATAACAGTTGTAGCGATAATAATAATTGTAATATGGGAAATAATAATAATTATCAGGATAAAGACAAGAGTAATAGGGATAGTAATAATAGAATAAGTATAATAATAACAGTCATAGCGATAATAATAATAGTAATAAGCATAATAATAATAGTTATAAGAATAGAGACAAGAGTAATAGGGATAGTAATAGTAGAATAAGCATAATAAGAACAGTCATAGCGATAATAATAATAGTAATAAGGATAATAATAATAGTTATAGTGCTAGTAATAATAGTAATAAGGATAATAATAATAGTTATAGCGATAATAATAATAGTAATAAGGATAATAATAACAGTTATAGCGATAATAATAATAGTAATGAGCATAATAATAATAGTTGTAAGGATAAAGACAAGAGTAATAGGGATATTAATAATACAATAAGGATAATAATAACAGTCATAGCGATAATAATAATAGTTATAGCGATAATAATAATAGTTATAAGGGTAAAGACAAGAGTAATAGGGATAGTAATAATAGAATAAGGATAATAATAACAGTCATAGCGATAATAATAATAGTAATAAGGGTAATAATAATAGTTTTAGTGCTAATAATAATAGTAATAAGCATAACAATAATAGTTATAAGGATAAAGACAAGAGTAATAGGGATAGTAATAATAGAATAAGTATAATAATAACAGTCATAGCGATAATAATAATAGTTATAGCGATAATAATAATAGTAATAAGGATAATAATAATAGTTATAAGGATAAAGACAAGAGTAATAGGGATAGTAATAATAGAATAAGGATAATAATAACAGTCATAGCGATAATAATAATAGTAGTAAGGATAATAATAATAGTTTTAGTGCTAATAACAATAGTAATAAGCATAACAATAATAGTTATAAGGATAAAGACAAGAGTAATAGGGATAGTGATAGTAGAATAAGGATAATAATAACAGTCATAGCGATATTAATAATAGTAGTAAGGATAATAATAATAGTTATAGCGATAATAATAATAGTAATAAGCATAATAATAATAGTTATAAGAATAGAGACAAGAGTAATAGGGATAGTAATAGTAGAATAAGCATAATAATAACAGTCATAGCGATAATAATAATAGTAATAAGGATAATAATAATAGTTATAGTGCTATTAATAATAGTAATAAGGATAATAATAATAGTTATAGCGATAATAATAATAGAAATAAGGATAATAATAACAGTTATAGTGGTAATAATAATAGTAATAAGCATAATAATAATAGTTATAAGGATAGAGACAAGAGTTATATGGATAGTAATAATAGAATAAGTATAATAATAACAGTCATAGCGATAATAATAATAGTAATAAGGATAATAATAATAGTTTTAGTGCTAATAATAATAGTTTTAGTGCCAATAATAATAGTAATAAGCATAACAATAATAGTTATAAGGATAAAGACAAGAGTAATAGGGATAGTAATAATAGAATAAGTATAATAATAACAGTCATAGCGATAATAATAATAGTAATAAGGATAATAATAATAGTTATAAGGATAATAATAATAGTTATAAGGATAAAGAGAAGAGTAATAGCGATAATAATAATATTAGTAAGGATAATAATAACAGTTATAGCGATAATAATAATAGTAATAAGCATAATAATAATAGTTGTAAGGATAAAGACAAGAGTAATAGGGATATTAATAATACAATAAGGATAATAATAACAGTCATAGCGATAATAATAATAGTTATAGCGATAATAATAATAGTTATAAGGGTAAAGACAAGAGTAATAGGGATAGTAATAATAGAATAAGTATAGTAATAACAGTCATAGCGATAATAATAATAGTAATAAGGATAATAATAATAGTTATAGTGCTAATAATAATAGTTTTAGTGCTAATAATAATAGTAATAAGCATAACAATAATAGTTATAAGGATAAAGACAAGAGTAATATGGATAGTAATAATAGAATAAGTATAATAATAACAGTCATAGCGATAATAATACTAGTAATAAGGATAATAATAACAGTTATAATGATAATAATAATAGTAATAAGGGAAATAATAATAGTTATAAGGATAAAGACAAGAGTAATAGGGATAGTTATAATAGAATAACGATAATAATAACAGTCATAGCGATAATAATAATCGTAGTAAGGATAATAATAATAGTTATAGCGCTAATAATAATAGTAATAAGGATAAACATAATAGTTATAGTGCGAATAAAAATAGTAATAAGGATAAACATAATAGTTATAGTGCTAATAATACTAGTAATAAGGATAATAATAACAGTTATAGCGATAATAATAATTGTAATATGGGAAATAATAATAATTATCAGGATAAAGACAAGAGTAATAGGGATAGTAATAATACAATAAGGATAATAATAACAGTCATAGCGATAATAATAATAGTTATAGTGATAATCATAGTTATAAGGATAAAGACAAGACTAATAGGGATAGTAATAATAGAATAAGTATAATAATAACAGTCATAGCGATAATAATAATAGTAATAAGGATAATAATAATAGTTTTAGTGCTAATAATAGTAGTAATAAGCATAACAATAATAGTTATAAGCATAAAGACAAGAGTAATAGGGATAGTAATAATAGAATAAGTATAATAATAACAGTCATAGCGATAATAATAATAGTAATAAGGATAATAATAATAGTTATAAGGATAATAATAATAGTTATAAGGATAATAATAATAGTTATAAGGATAAAGAGAAGAGTAATAGGGATAGTAATAATAGAATAAGGATAATAATAACAGTCATAGCGATAATAATAATAGTAGTAAGGATAATAATAATAGTTTTAGTGCTAATAACAATAGTAATAAGCATAACAATAATAGTTATAAGGATAAAGACAAGAGTAATAGGGATAGTAATAATAGAATAAGTATAATAATAACAGTCATAGCGATAATAATAATAGTAATAAGGATAATAATAATAGTTATAGTGCGAATAATAATAGTAATAAGGATAAACATAACAGTTATAGTGCTAATAATACTAGTAATAAGGATAATAATAACAGTTATAGCGATAATAATAATAGTAATAAGGACAATGATAATAGTTATAAGGATAAAGTGAAGAGTAATAGGGAAAGTAATAATAGAATAAGGATAATAATAACAGTCATAGCGATAATAATAATAATAGTAAGGATAATAATAATAGTTATAGTGCGAATAATAATAGTAATGAGGATAAACATAATAGTTATAGTGCTAATAATACTAGTAATAAGGATAATAATAACAGTTGTAGCGATAATAATAATTGTAATATGGGAAATAATAATAATTATCAGGATAAAGACAAGAGTAATAGGGATAGTAATAATAGAATAAGTATAATAATAACAGTCATAGCGATAATAATAATAGTAATAAGGATAATAATAATAGTTATAAGGATAATAATAATAGTAATAAGCATAATAATAATAGTTATAAGGATAGAGACAAGAGTAATAGGGATAGTAATAATAGAATACGTATAATAATAACAGTCATAGCGATAATAATAATAGTAATAAGGATAATAATAATAGTTATAGTGCTAGTAATAATAGTAATAAGGATAATAATAATAGTTATAGCGATAATAATAATAGTAATAAGCATAATAATAATAGTTATAAGGATAGAGACAAGAGTAATAATGATAGTAATAGTAGAATAAGGATAATAATAACAGTCATAGCGATAATAATAGTAATAAGGATAATAATAACAGTCATAGCGATAATCATAATAGTTATAGCGATAATAATAATAGTAATAAGGATAATAATAATAGCTATAAGGATAAAGACAAGTGTATTAGGGATAGTAATAATAGAATAAGTATAATAATAACAGTCATAGCGATAATAATAATAGTAATAAGGATAATAATAATAGTTATAAGGATAATAATAATAGTTATAAGGATAGAGACAGGAGTAATAGGGATAGTAATAATAGAATAAGGATAATAATAACAGTCATAGCGATAATAATAATAGTTATAGCGATAATAATAATAGTTATAAGGGTAAAGACAAGACTAATAAGGATAATAATAATAGTTATAGCGATAATAATAATAGTAATAAAGATAATAATAATAGTTATAGTGCGAATAATAATAGTATTAAGGATAAACATAATAGTTATAGTGCTAATAATACTAGTAATAAGGATAATAATAATAGTTATAGCGATAATAATAATAGTAATAAGCATAATAATAGTAGTTATAAGAATAGAGACAAGAGTAATAGGGATAGTAATAGTAGAATAAGCATAATAATAACAGTCATAGCGATAATAATAATAGTAATAAGGATAATAATAATAGCTATAGTGCTAATAATAGTAATAAGGATAATAATAATAGTTATAGCGATAATAATAATAGTAATAAAGATAATAATAATAGTTATAGTGCGAATAATAATAGTAATAAGGATAAACATAATAGTTATAGTGCTAATAATACTAGTAATAAGGATAATAATAATAGTTATAGCGATAATAATAATAGTAATAAGCATAATAATAATAGTTATAAGAATAGAGACAAGAGTAATAGGGATAGTAATAGTAGAATAAGCATAATAAGAACAGTCATAGCGATAATAATAATAGTAATAAGGATAATAATAATAGTTATAGTGCTAGTAATAATAGTAATAAGGATAATAATAATAGTTATAGCGATAATAATAATAGTAATAAGGATAATAATAACAGTTATAGCGATAATAATAATAGTAATGAGCATAATAATAATAGTTGTAAGGATAAAGACAAGAGTAATAGGGATATTAATAATACAATAAGGATAATAATAACAGTCATAGCGATAATAATAATAGTTATAGCGATAATAATAATAGTTATAAGGGTAAAGACAAGAGTAATAGGGATAGTAATAATAGAATAAGGATAATAATAACAGTCATAGCGATAATAATAATAGTAATAAGGGTAATAATAATAGTTTTAGTGCTAATAATAATAGTAATAAGCATAACAATAATAGTTATAAGGATAAAGACAAGAGTAATAGGGATAGTAATAATAGAATAAGTATAATAATAACAGTCATAGCGATAATAATAATAGTTATAGCGATAATAATAATAGTAATAAGGATAATAATAATAGTTATAAGGATAAAGACAAGAGTAATAGGGATAGTAATAATAGAATAAGGATAATAATAACAGTCATAGCGATAATAATAATAGTAGTAAGGATAATAATAATAGTTTTAGTGCTAATAACAATAGTAATAAGCATAACAATAATAGTTATAAGGATAAAGACAAGAGTAATAGGTATAGTGATAGTAGAATAAGGATAATAATAACAGTCATAGCGATATTAATAATAGTAGTAAGGATAATAATAATAGTTATAGCGATAATAATAATAGTAATAAGCATAATAATAATAGTTATAAGAATAGAGACAAGAGTAATAGGGATAGTAATAGTAGAATAAGCATAATAATAACAGTCATAGCGATAATAATAATAGTAATAAGGATAATAATAATAGTTATAGTGCTATTAATAATAGTAATAAGGATAATAATAATAGTTATAGTGCTATTAATAATAGTAATAAGGATAATAATAATAGTTATAGCGATAATAATAATAGAAATAAGGATAATAATAACAGTTATAGTGGTAATAATAATAGTAATAAGCATAATAATAATAGTTATAAGGATAGAGACAAGAGTTATATGGATAGTAATAATAGAATAAGTATAATAATAACAGTCATAGCGATAATAATAATAGTAATAAGGATAATAATAATAGTTTTAGTGCTAATAATAATAGTTTTAGTGCCAATAATAATAGTAATAAGCATAACAATAATAGTTATAAGGATAAAGACAAGAGTAATAGGGATAGTAATAATAGAATAAGTATAATAATAACAGTCATAGCGATAATAATAATAGTAATAAGGATAATAATAATAGTTATAAGGATAATAATAATAGTTATAAGGATAAAGAGAAGAGTAATAGCGATAATAATAATATTAGTAAGGATAATAATAACAGTTATAGCGATAATAATAATAGTAATAAGCATAATAATAATAGTTGTAAGGATAAAGACAAGAGTAATAGGGATATTAATAATACAATAAGGATAATAATAACAGTCATAGCGATAATAATAATAGTTATAGCGATAATAATAATAGTTATAAGGGTAAAGACAAGAGTAATAGGGATAGTAATAATAGAATAAGTATAGTAATAACAGTCATAGCGATAATAATAATAGTAATAAGGATAATAATAATAGTTATAGTGCTAATAATAATAGTTTTAGTGCTAATAATAATAGTAATAAGCATAACAATAATAGTTATAAGGATAAAGACAAGAGTAATATGGATAGTAATAATAGAATAAGTATAATAATAACAGTCATAGCGATAATAATACTAGTAATAAGGATAATAATAACAGTTATAATGATAATAATAATAGTAATAAGGGAAATAATAATAGTTATAAGGATAAAGACAAGAGTAATAGGGATAGTTATAATAGAATAACGATAATAATAACAGTCATAGCGATAATAATAATCGTAGTAAGGATAATAATAATAGTTATAGCGCTAATAATAATAGTAATAAGGATAAACATAATAGTTATAGTGCGAATAAAAATAGTAATAAGGATAAACATAATAGTTATAGTGCTAATAATACTAGTAATAAGGATAATAATAACAGTTATAGCGATAATAATAATTGTAATATGGGAAATAATAATAATTATCAGGATAAAGACAAGAGTAATAGGGATAGTAATAATACAATAAGGATAATAATAACAGTCATAGCGATAATAATAATAGTTATAGTGATAATCATAGTTATAAGGATAAAGACAAGACTAATAGGGATAGTAATAATAGAATAAGTATAATAATAACAGTCATAGCGATAATAATAATAGTAATAAGGATAATAATAATAGTTTTAGTGCTAATAATAGTAGTAATAAGCATAACAATAATAGTTATAAGCATAAAGACAAGAGTAATAGGGATAGTAATAATAGAATAAGTATAATAATAACAGTCATAGCGATAATAATAATAGTAATAAGGATAATAATAATAGTTATAAGGATAATAATAATAGTTATAAGGATAATAATAATAGTTATAAGGATATAGAGAAGAGTAATAGGGATAGTAATAATAGAATAAGGATAATAATAACAGTCATAGCGATAATAATAATAGTAGTAAGGATAATAATAATAGTTTTAGTGCTAATAATAATAGTAATGAGGATAAACATAATAGTTATAGTGCTAATAATACTAGTAATAAGGATAATAATAACATTCATATCGATAATAATAATTGTAATATGGGAAATAATAATAATTATCAGGATAAAGACAAGAGTAATAGGGATAGTAATAATACAATAAGGATAATAATAACAGTCATAGCGATAATAATAATAGTAATAAGGATAATAATAATAGTTTTAGTGCTAATAATAGTAGTAATAAGCATAACAATAATAGTTATAAGCATAAAGACAAGAGTAATAGGGATAGTAATAATAGAATAAGTATAATAATAACAGTCATAGCGATAATAATAATAGTAATAAGGATAATAATAATAGTTATAAGGATAATAATAATAGTTATAAGGATAAAGACAAGAGTAATAGGGATAGTAATAATAGAATAAGTATAATAATAACAGTCATAGCGATAATAATAATAGTAATAAGGATAATAATAATAGTTATAGTGCGAATAATAATAGTAATAAGGATAAACATAACAGTAATAGTGCTAATAATACTAGTAATAAGGATAATAATAACAGTTATAGCGATAATAATAATAGTAATAAGGACAATGATAATAGTTATAAGGATAAAGTGAAGAGTAATAGGGAAAGTAATAATAGAATAAGGATAATAATAACAGTCATAGCGATAATAATAATAATAGTAAGGATAATAATAATAGTTATAGTGCGAATAATAATAGTAATGAGGATAAACATAATAGTTATAGTGCTAATAATACTAGTAATAAGGATAATAATAGCAGTTATAGCGATAATAATAATTGTAATAAGGGAAACAATAATAATTATCAGGATAAAGACAAGAGTAATAGGGATAGTAATAATAGAATAAGTATAATAATAACAGTCATAGCGATAATAATAATAGTAATAAGGATAATAATAATAGTTATAGCGATAATAATAATAGTAATAAGGATAATAATAATAGTTATAAGGATAAAGACAAGAGTAATAGGGATAGTAATAATAGAATAAGTATAATAATAACAGTCATAGCGATAATAATAATAGTAATAAGGATAATAATAATAGTTATAAGGATAATAATAATAGTTATAAGGATAAAGAGAAGAGTAATAGGGATAGTAATAATAGAATAAGGATAATGATAACAGTCATAGCGATAATAATAATAGTAGTAAGGATAATAATAATAGTTTTAGTGCTAATAACAATAGTAATAAGCATAACAATAGTAGTTATAAGGATAAAGACAAGAGTAATAGGGATATTAATAATACAATAAGGATAATAATAACAGTCATATCGATAATAATAATAGTTATAGTGATAATCATAGTTATAAGGATAAAGACAAGACTAATAGGGATAGTAATAATAGAATAAGTATAATAATAACAGTCATAGCGATAATAATAATAGTAATAAGGATAATAATAATAGTTATAGTGGTAATAATAATAGTAATAAGCATAATAATAATAGTTATAAGGATAGAGACAAGAGTTATAGGGATAGTAATAATAGAATAAGTATAATAATAACAGTCATAGCGATAATAATAATAGTAATAAGGATAGAGACAAGAGTAATAGGGATAGTAATAATAGAATAAGGATAATAATAACAGTCATAGCGATAATAATAATAGTAGTAAGGATAATAATAACAGTTATAGCGATAATAATAAAAGTAATAAGCATAATAATAATAGTTGTAAGAATAAAGACAAGAGTAATAGGGATATTAATAATGCAATAAGGATAATAATAACAGTCATAGCGATAATAATAATAGTTATAGTGATAATCATAGTTATAAGGATAAAGACAAGACTAATAGGGATAGTAATAATAGAATAAGTATAATAATAACAGTCATAGCGATAATAATAATAGTAATAAGCATAATAATAATAGTTATAGTGCTAATAATAATAGTAATAAGTATAATAATAATAGTTATAAGGATAGAGACAAGAGTAATAGGGATAGTAATAATAGAATAAGTATAATAATAACAGTCATAGCGATAATAATAATAGTTATAAGGATAGAGACAAGAGTAATAGGGATAGTAATAATAGAATAAGTATAATAATAACAGTCATAGCGATAATAATAATAGTAATAAGGATAATAATAATAGTTATAAGGATAGTAATAATAGTTATAAGGATAAAGACAAGAGTAATAGGGATAGTAATAATAGAATAACGATAATAATAACAGTCATAGCGATAATAATAATCGTAGTAAGGATAATAATAATAGTTATAGCGATAATAATAATAGTAATAAGGATAATAATAACAGTTATAGCGATAATAATAATAGTAATAAGCATAATAATAATAGTTGTAAGAATAAAGACAAGAGTAATAGGGATATTAATAATACAATAAGGATAATAATAACAGTCATAGCGATAATAATAATAGTTATAGTGATAATCATAGTTATAAGGATAAAGACAAGACTAATAGGGATAGTAATAATAGAATAAGGATAATAATAACAGTCATAGCGATAATAATAATAGTAATGATGATAACAATAATAGTTATAGAGATAATAATACTAGTAATAAGGATAATAATAACAGTTATAATGATAATAATAATAGTAATAAGGGAAATAATAATAGTTATAAGGATAAAGACAAGAGTAATAGGGATAGTAATAATACAATAAGGATAATAATAACAGTCATAGCGATAATAATAATAGTTATAGTGATAATCATAGTTATAAGGATAAAGACAAGACTAATAGGGATAGTAATAATAGAATAAGTATAATAATAACAGTCATAGCGATAATAATAATAGTAATAAGGATAATAATAATAGTTTTAGTGCTAATAATAGTAGTAATAAGCATAACAATAATAGTTATAAGCATAAAGACAAGAGTAATAGGGATAGTAATAATAGAATAAGTATAATAATAACAGTCATAGCGATAATAATAATAGTAATAAGGATAATAATAATAGTTATAAGGATAATAATAATAGTTATAAGGATAAAGAGAAGAGTAATAGGGATAGTAATAATAGAATAAGGATAATAATAACAGTCATAGCGATAATAATAATAGTAGTAAGGATAATAATAATAGTTTTAGTGCTAATAACAATAGTAATAAGCATAACAATAATAGTTATAAGGATAAAGACAAGAGTAATAGGGATAGTAATAATAGAATAAGTATAATAATAACAGTCATAGCGATAATAATAATAGTAATAAGGATAATAATAATAGTTATAGTGCGAATAATAATAGTAATAAGGATAAACATAACAGTTATAGTGCTAATAATACTAGTAATAAGGATAATAATAACAGTTATAGCGATAATAATAATAGTAATAAGGACAATGATAATAGTTATAAGGATAAAGTGAAGAGTAATAGGGAAAGTAATAATAGAATAAGGATAATAATAACAGTCATAGCGATAATAATAATAATAGTAAGGATTATAATAATAGTTATAGTGCGAATAATAATAGTAATGAGGATAAACATAATAGTTATAGTGCTAATAATACTAGTAATAAGGATAATAATAGCAGTTATAGCGATAATAATAATTGTAATAAGGGAAACAATAATAATTATCAGGATAAAGACAAGAGTAATAGGGATAGTAATAATAGAATAAGTATAATAATAACAGTCATAACGATAATAATAATAGTAATAAGGATAATAATAATAGTTATAGCGATAATAATAATAGTAATAAGGATAATAATAATAGTTATAAGGATAAAGACAAGAGTAATAGGGATAGTAATAATAGAATAAGTATAATAATAACAGTCATAGCGATAATAATAATAGTAATAAGGATAATAATAATAGTTTTAGTGCTAATAATAATAGTAATAAGCATAACAATAATAGTTATAAGGACAAAGACAAGAGTAATAGGGATAGTAATAATAGAATAAGTATAATAATAACAGTCATAGCGATAATAATAATAGTTATAGCGATAATAATAATAGTAATAATGATAATAATCATAGTTATAAGGATAAAGACAAGAGTAATAGGGATAGTAATAATAGAATAAGGATAATAATAACAGTTATGGCAATAATAATAATAGTAATAAGGATAAACATAATAGTTATAGTGCGAATAAAAATAGTAATAAGGATAAACATAATAGTTATAGTGCTAATAATACTAGTAATAAGGATAATAATAACAGTTATAGCGATAATAATAATTGTAATATGGGAAATAATAATAATTATCAGGATAAAGACAAGAGTAATAGGGATAGTAATAATACAATAAGGATAATAATAACAGTCATAGCGATAATAATAATAGTTATAGTGATAATCATAGTTATAAGGATAAAGACAAGACTAATAGGGATAGTAATAATAGAATAAGTATAATAATAACAGTCATAGCGATAATAATAATAGTAATAAGGATAATAATAATAGTTATAGTGGTAATAATAATAGTAATAAGCATAATAATAATAGTTATAAGGATAGAGACAAGAGTTATAGGGATAGTAATAATAGAATAAGTATAATAATAACAGTCATAGCGATAATAATAATAGTAATAAGGATAATAATAATAGTTTTAGTGCTAATAATAATAGTAATAAGCATAACAATAATAGTTATAAGGACAAAGACAAGAGTAATAGGGATAGTAATAATAGAATAAGTATAATAATAACAGTCATAGCGATAATAATAATAGTTATAGCGATAATAATAATAGTAATAATGATAATAATAATAGTTATAAGGATAAAGACAAGAGTAATAGGGATAGTAATAATAGAATAAGGATAATAATAACAGTCATAGCGATAATAATAATAGTAGTAAGGATAATAATAATAGTTATAGCGATAATAATAATAGTAATAAGCATATTAATAATAGTTATAAGGATAGAGACAAGAGTAATAGGGATAGTAATAGTAGAATATGGATAATAATAACAGTCATAGCGATAATAATAATAGTAATAAGGATAATAATAATAGTTTTAGTGCTAATAATAATAGTTTTAGTGCTAATAATAATAGTAATAAGCATAACAATAATAGTTATAAGGATAAAGACAAGAGTAATAGGGATAGTAATAATAGAATACGTATAATAATAACAGTCATAGCGATAATAATAATAGTAATAAGGATAATAATAATAGTTATAAGGATAATAATAATAGTTATAAGGATAGTAATAACAGTTATAAGGATAAAGAGAAGAGTAATAGGGATAGTAATAATAGAATAAGTATAATAATAACAGTCATAGCGATAATAATAATAGTAATAAGGATAATAATAATAGTTATAGTGCGAATAATAATAGTAATAAGGATAAACATAACAGTTATAGTGCTAATAATACTAGTAATAAGGATAATAATAACAGTTATAGCGATAATAATAATAGTAATAAGGACAATGATAATAGTTATAAGGATAAAGTGAAGAGTAATAGGGAAAGTAATAATAGAATAAGGATAATAATAACAGTCATAGCGATAATAATAATAATAGTAAGGATAATAATAATAGTTATAGTGCGAATAATAATAGTAATGAGGATAAACATAATAGTTATAGTGCTAATAATACTAGTAATAAGGATAATAATAACAGTCATATCGATAATAATAATAGTTATAGTGATAATCATAGTTATAAGGATAAAGACAAGACTAATAGGGATAGTAATAATAGAATAAGTATAATAATAACAGTCATAGCGATAATAATAATAGTAATAAGGATAATAATAATAGTTATAGTGGTAATAATAATAGTAATAAGCATAATAATAATAGTTATATGGATAGAGACAAGAGTTATAGGGATAGTAATAATAGAATAAGTATAATAATAACAGTCATAGCGATAATAATAATAGTAATAAGGATAATAATAATAGTTTTAGTGCTAATAATAATAGTAATAAGCATAACAATAATAGTTATAAGGACAAAGACAAGAGTAATAGGGATAGTAATAATAGAATAAGTATAATAATAACAGTCATAGCGATAATAATAATAGTTATAGCGATAATAATAATAGTAATAATGATAATAATAAGAGTTATAGCGATAATAATAATAGTAATAAGGACAATGATAATAGTTATAAGGATAAAGTGAAGAGTAATAGGGAAAGTAATAATAGAATAAGGATAATAATAACAGTCATAGCGATAATAATAATAATAGTAAGGATAATAATAATAGTTATAGTGCGAATAATAATAGTAATGAGGATAAACATAATAGTTATAGTGCTAATAATACTAGTAATAAGGATAATAATAACAGTCATATCGATAATAATAATAGTTATAGTGATAATCATAGTTATAAGGATAAAGACAAGACTAATAGGGATAGTAATAATAGAATAAGTATAATAATAACAGTCATAGCGATAATAATAATAGTAATAAGGATAATAATAATAGTTATAGTGGTAATAATAATAGTAATAAGGATAATAATAATAGTTATAAGGATAATAATAATAGTTATAAGGATAAAGAGAAGAGTAATAGGGATAGTAATAATAGAATAAGGATAATGATAACAGTCATAGCGATAATAATAATAGTAGTAAGGATAATAATAATAGTTTTAGTGCTAATAACAATAGTAATAAGCATAACAATAGTAGTTATAAGGATAAAGACAAGAGTAATAGGGATATTAATAATACAATAAGGATAATAATAACAGTCATATCGATAATAATAATAGTTATAGTGATAATCATAGTTATAAGGATAAAGACAAGACTAATAGGGATAGTAATAATAGAATAAGTATAATAATAACAGTCATAGCGATAATAATAATAGTAATAAGGATAATAATAATAGTTATAGTGGTAATAATAATAGTAATAAGCATAATAATAATAGTTATAAGGATAGAGACAAGAGTTATAGGGATAGTAATAATAGAATAAGTATAATAATAACAGTCATAGCGATAATAATAATAGTAATAAGGATAGAGACAAGAGTAATAGGGATAGTAATAATAGAATAAGGATAATAATAACAGTCATAGCGATAATAATAATAGTAGTAAGGATAATAATAACAGTTATAGCGATAATAATAAAAGTAATAAGCATAATAATAATAGTTGTAAGAATAAAGACAAGAGTAATAGGGATATTAATAATGCAATAAGGATAATAATAACAGTCATAGCGATAATAATAATAGTTATAGTGATAATCATAGTTATAAGGATAAAGACAAGACTAATAGGGATAGTAATAATAGAATAAGTATAATAATAACAGTCATAGCGATAATAATAATAGTAATAAGCATAATAATAATAGTTATAGTGCTAATAATAATAGTAATAAGTATAATAATAATAGTTATAAGGATAGAGACAAGAGTAATAGGGATAGTAATAATAGAATAAGTATAATAATAACAGTCATAGCGATAATAATAATAGTTATAAGGATAGAGACAAGAGTAATAGGGATAGTAATAATAGTTATAAGGATAAAGACAAGAGTAATAGGGATAGTAATAATAGAATAACGATAATAATAACAGTCATAGCGATAATAATAATCGTAGTAAGGATAATAATAATAGTTATAGCGATAATAATAATAGTAATAAGGATAATAATAACAGTTATAGCGATAATAATAATAGTAATAAGCATAATAATAATAGTTGTAAGAATAAATACAAGAGTAATAGGGATATTAATAATACAATAAGGATAATAATAACAGTCATAGCGATAATAATAATAGATATAGTGATAATTATAGTTATAAGGATAAAGACAAGACTAATAGGGATAGTAATAATAGAATAAGGATAATAATAACAGTCATAGCGATAATAATAATAGTAATGATGATAACAATAATAGTTATAGAGATAATAATACTAGTAATAAGGATAATAATAACAGTTATAATGATAATAATAATAGTAATAAGGGAAATAATAATAGTTATAAGGATAAAGACAAGAGTAATAGGGATAGTTATAATAGAATAACGATAATAATAACAGTCATAGCGATAATAATAATCGTAGTAAGGATAATAATAATAGTTATAGCGCTAATAATAATAGTAATAAGGATAAACAGAATAGTTATAGTGCGAATAAAAATAGTAATAAGGATAAACATAATAGTTATAGTGCTAATAATACTAGTAATAAGGATAATAATAACAGTTATAGCGATAATAATAATTGTAATATGGGAAATAATAATAATTATCAGGATAAAGACAAGAGTAATAGGGATAGTAATAATACAATAAGGATAATAATAACAGTCATAGCGATAATAATAATAGTTATAGTGATAATCATAGTTATAAGGATAAAGACAAGACTAATAGGGATAGTAATAATAGAATAAGTATAATAATAACAGTCATAGCGATAATAATAATAGTAATAAGGATAATAATAATAGTTTTAGTGCTAATAATAGTAGTAATAAGCATAACAATAATAGTTATAAGCATAAAGACAAGAGTAATAGGGATAGTAATAATAGAATAAGTATAATAATAACAGTCATAGCGATAATAATAATAGTAATAAGGATAATAATAATAGTTATAAGGATAATAATAATAGTTATAAGGATAAAGAGAAGAGTAATAGGGATAGTAATAATAGAATAAGGATAATAATAACAGTCATAGCGATAATAATAATAGTAGTAAGGATAATAATAATAGTTTTAGTGCTAATAACAATAGTAATAAGCATAACAATAATAGTTATAAGGATAAAGACAAGAGTAATAGGGATAGTAATAATAGAATAAGTATAATAATAACAGTCATAGCGATAATAATAATAGTAATAAGGATAATAATAATAGTTATAGTGCGAATAATAATAGTAATAAGGATAAACATAACAGTTATAGTGCTAATAATACTAGTAATAAGGATAATAATAACAGTTATAGCGATAATAATAATAGTAATAAGGACAATGATAATAGTTATAAGGATAAAGTGAAGAGTAATAGGGAAAGTAATAATAGAATAAGGATAATAATAACAGTCATAGCGATAATAATAATAATAGTAAGGATTATAATAATAGTTATAGTGCGAATAATAATAGTAATGAGGATAAACATAATAGTTATAGTGCTAATAATACTAGTAATAAGGATAATAATAGCAGTTATAGCGATAATAATAATTGTAATAAGGGAAACAATAATAATTATCAGGATAAAGACAAGAGTAATAGGGATAGTAATAATAGAATAAGTATAATAATAACAGTCATAACGATAATAATAATAGTAATAAGGATAATAATAATAGTTATAGCGATAATAATAATAGTAATAAGCATAACAATAATAGTTATAAGGACAAAGACAAGAGTAATAGGGATAGTAATAATAGAATAAGTATAATAATAACAGTCATAGCGATAATAATAATAGTTATAGCGATAATAATAATAGTAATAATGATAATAATAATAGTTATAAGGATAAAGACAAGAGTAATAGGGATAGTAATAATAGAATAAGGATAATAATAACAGTTATGGCAATAATAATAATAGTAGTAAGGATAATAATAATAGTTATAGCGATAATAATAATAGTAATAAGCATATTAATAATAGTTATAAGGATAGAGACAAGAGTAATAGGGATAGTAATAGTAGAATATGGATAATAATAACAGTCATAGCGATAATAATAATAGTAATAAGGATAATAATAATAGTTTTAGTGCTAATAATAATAGTTTTAGTGCTAATAATAATAGTAATAAGCATAACAATAATAGTTATAAGGATAAAGACAAGAGTAATAGGGATAGTAATAATAGAATAAGTATAATAATAACAGTCATAGCGATAATAATAATAGTAATAAGGATAATAATAATAGTTATAAGGATAATAATAATAGTTATAAGGATACAGAGAAGAGTAATAGGGATAGTAATAATAGAATAAGGATAATAATAACAGTTATGGTAATAATAATAGTAATAAGGATAAACATAATAGTTATAGTGCGAATAAAAATAGTAATAAGGATAAACATAATAGTTATAGTGCTAATAATACTAGTAATAAGGATAATAATAACAGTTATAGCGATAATAATAATTGTAATATGGGAAATAATAATAATTTTCAGGATAAAGACAAGAGTAATAGGGATAGTAATAATACAATAAGGATAATAATAACAGTCATAGTGATAATAATAATAGTTATAGTGATAATCATAGTTATAAGGATAAAGACAAGACTAATAGGGATAGTAATAATAGAATAAGTATAATAATAACAGTCATAGCGATAATAATAATAGTAATAAGGATAATAATAATAGTTTTAGTGCTAATAATAGTAGTAATAAGCATAACAATAATAGTTATAAGGATAAAGACAAGAGTAATAGGGATAGTAATAATAGAATAAGTATAATAATAACAGTCAAAGCGATAATAATAATAGTAATAACGATAATAATAATAGTTATAAGGATAATCATAATAGTTATAAGGATAAAGAGAAGAGTAATAGGGATAGTAATAATAGAATAAGGATAATAATAACAGTTATAGCAATAATAATAATAGTAATAAGGATAAACATAATAGTTATAGTGCTAGTAATAATAGTGATAAGGATAATAATAATAGTTATAGCGATAATAATAATAGTAATGAGGATAACAATAATAGTTATAGAGATAATAATAGTAGTAATAAGGATAATAATAACAGTTATAATGATAATAATAATAGTAATAAGGGAAATAATAATAATTATCAGGATAAAGACAAGAGTAATAGGGATAGTAATAATAGAATAAGTATAATAATAACAGTCATAGCGATAATAATAATAGTAATAAGGATAATAATAATAGTTATAAGGATAGTAATAACAGTTATAAGGATAAAGAGAAGAGTAATAGGGATAGTAATAATAGAATAAGTATAATAATAACAGTCATAGCGATAATAATAATAGTAATAAGGATAATAATAATAGTTAAAGTGCGAATAATAATAGTAATAAGGATAAACATAACAGTTATAGTGCTAATAATACTAGTAATAAGGATAATAATAACAGTTATAGCGATAATAATAATAGTAATAAGGACAATGATAATAGTTATAAGGATAAAGTGAAGAGTAATAGGGAAAGTAATAATAGAATAAGGATAATAATAACAGTCATAGCGATAATAATAATAATAGTAAGGATAATAATAATAGTTATAGTGCGAATAATAATAGTAATGAGGATAAACATAATAGTTATAGTGCTAATAATACTAGTAATAAGGATAATAATAACAGTCATATCGATAATAATAATAGTTATAGTGATAATCATAGTTATAAGGATAAAGACAAGACTAATAGGGATAGTAATAATAGAATAAGTATAATAATAACAGTCATAGCGATAATAATAATAGTAATAAGGATAATAATAATAGTTATAGTGGTAATAATAATAGTAATAAGCATAATAATAATAGTTATATGGATAGAGACAAGAGTTATAGGGATAGTAATAATAGAATAAGTATAATAATAACAGTCATAGCGATAATAATAATAGTAATAAGGATAATAATAATAGTTTTAGTGCTAATAATAATAGTAATAAGCATAACAATAATAGTTATAAGGACAAAGACAAGAGTAATAGGGATAGTAATAATAGAATAAGTATAATAATAACAGTCATAGCGATAATAATAATAGTTATAGCGATAATAATAATAGTAATAACGATAATAATAATAGTTATAAGGATAAAGACAAGAGTAATAGGGATAGTAATAATAGAATAAGGATAATAATAACAGTCATAGCGATAATGATAATAGTAGTAAGGATAATAATAATAGTTATAGCGATAATAATAATAGTAATAAGCATATTAATAATAGTTATAAGGATAGAGACAAGAGTAATAGGGATAGTAATAGTAGAATAAGGATAATAATAACAGTCATAGCGATAATATTAATAGTAATAAGGATAATAATAATAGTTTTAGTGCTAATAATAATAGTAATAAGCATAACAATAATAGTTATAAGGATAAAGACAAGAGTAATAGGGATAGTAATAATAGAATAAGTATAATAATAACAGTCATAGCGATAATAATAATAGTAATAAGGATAATAATAATAGTTATAAGGATAATAATAATAGTTATAAGGATAAAGAGAAGAGTAATAGGGATAGTAATAATAGAATAAGGATAATAATAACAGTTATGGCAATAATAATAATAGTAATAAGGATAAACATAATAGTTATAGTGCGAGTAAAAATAGTAATAAGGATAAACATAATAGTTATAGTGCTAATAATACTAGTAATAAGGATAATAATAACAGTTATAGCGATAATAATAATTGTAATATGGGAAATAATAATAATTATCAGGATAAAGACAAGAGTAATAGGGATATTAATAATACAATAAGGATAATAATAACAGTCATATCGATAATAATAATAGTTATATTGATAATCATAGTTATAAGGATAGAGGCAAGAGTAATAGGGATAGTAATAATAGAATAAGGAAAATAATAACAGTCATAGCGATAATAATAATAGTAGTAAGGATAATAATAACAGTTATAGCGATAATAATAATAGTAATAAGCATAATAATAATAGTTGTAAGGATAAAGACAAGAGTAATAGGGATATTAATAATACAATAAGGATAATAATAACAGTCATAGCGATAATAATAATAGTAATAACGATAATAATAATAGTTTTAGTGCTAATAATAATAGTTTTAGTGCTAATAATAATAGTAATAAGCATAACAATAATAGTTATAGCGATAATAATAATTGTAATAAGGGAAATAATAATAATTATCAGGATAAAGAGAAGAGTAATAGGGATAGTAATAATAGAATAAGGATAATAATAACAGTCATAGCGATAATAATAATAGTAGTAAGGATAATTATAATAGTTTTAGTGCTAATAACAATAGTAATAAGCATAACAATAATAGTTATAAGGATAAAGACAAGAGCAATAGGGATAGTAACAATAGAATAAGTATAATAATAACAGTCATAGCGATAATAATAATAGTAATAAGGATAATAATAATAGTTATAGTGCGAATAATAACAGTAATAAGGATAAACATAACAGTTATAGTGCTAATTATACTAGTAATAAGGATAATAATAACAGTTATAGCGATAATAATAATAGTAATAAGGACAATGATAATAGTTATAAGGATAAAGTGAAGAGTAATAGGGAAAGTAATAATAGAATAAGGATAATAATAACAGTCATAGCGATAATAATAATAATAGTAAGGATAATAATAATAGTTATAGTGCGAATAATAATAGTAATGAGGATAAACATAATAGTTATAGTGCTAATAATACTAGTAATAAGGATAATAATAGCAGTTATAGCGATAATAATATTTGTAATAAGGGAAATAATAATAATTATCAGGATAAAGACAAGAGTAATAGGGATATTAATAATACAATAAGGATAATAATAACAGTCATATCGATAATAATAATAGTTATAGTGATAATCATAGTTATAAGGATAAAGACAAGACTAATAGGGATAGTAATAATAGAATAAGTATAATAATAACAGTCATAGCGATAATAATAATAGTAATAAGGATAATAATAATAGTTATAGTGGTAATAATAATAGTAATAAGCATAATAATAATAGTTATAAGGATAGAGACAAGAGCAATAGGGATAGTAATAATAGAATAAGTATAATAATAACAGTCATAGCGATAATAATAATAGTAATAAGGATAATAATAATAGTTTTAGTGCTAATAATAATAGTAATAAGCATAACAATAATAGTTATAAGGACAAAGACAAGAGTAATAGGGATAGTAATAATAGAATAAGTATAATAATAACAGTCATAGCGATAATAATAATAGTTATAGCGATAATAATAATAGTAATAACGATAATAATAATAGTTATAAGGATAAAGACAAGAGTAATAGGGATAGTAATAATAGAATAAGGATAATAATAACAGTCATAGCGATAATGATAATAGTAGTAAGGATAATAATAATAGTTATAGCGATAATAATAATAGTAATAAGCATATTAATAATAGTTATAAGGATAGAGACAAGAGTAATAGGGATAGTAATAGTAGAATAAGGATAATAATAACAGTCATAGCGATAATAATAATAGTAATAAGGATAATAATAATAGTTTTGGTGCTAATAATAATAGTTTTAGTGCTAATAATAATAGTAATAAGCATAACAATAATAGTTATAAGGATAAAGACAAGAGTAATAGGGATAGTAATAATAGAATAAGTATAATAATAACAGTCATAGCGATAATAATAATAGTAATAAGGATAATAATAATAGTTATAAGGATAATAATAATAGTTATAAGGATAAAGAGGAGAGTAATAGGGATAGTAATAATAGAATAAGGATAATAATAACAGTTATGGCAATAATAATAATAGTAATAAGGATAAACATAATAGTTATAGTGCGAATAAAAATACTAATAAGGATAAACATAATAGTTATAGTGCTAGTAATAATAGTGATAAGGATAATAATAATAGTTATAGCGATAATAATAATAGTAATGAGGATAACAATAATAGTTATAGAGATAATAATACTAGTAATAAGGATAATAATAACAGTTATAATGATAATAATAATAGTAATAAGGGAAATAATAATAATTATCAGGATAAAGACAAGAGTAATAGGGATAGTAATAATAGAATAAGTATAATAATAACAGTCAGAGCGATAATAATAATAGTAATAAGGATAATAATAATAGTTATAAGGATAGTAATAACAGTTATAAGGATAAAGAGAAGAGTAATAGGGATAGTAATAATAGAATAAGGATAATAATAACAGTCATAGCGATAATAATAATATTAGTAAGGATAATAATAACAGTCATAACGATAACAATAATAGTTATAGCGATAATAATAATAGTTATAAGGATAAAGACAAGAGTAATAGGGATAGTAATAATAGAATAAGGATAATAATAACAGTCATAGCGATAATATTAATAGTTATAGCGATAATAATAATAGTAATAAGGATAATAGTTATAAGGATCAAGACAAGAGTAATAGGGATAGTAATAATAGAATAAGGATAATAATAACAGTCATAGCGATAATATTAATAGTTATAGCGATAATAATAATAGCAATAAGGATAATAATAATAGTTATAAGGATCAAGACAAGAGTAATAGGGATAGTAATAATAGAATAAGGATAATAATAACAGTCATAGCGATAATAATAATAGTAATAAGCATATTAATAATAGCTATAAGGATAGAGACAAGAGTAATAGGGATAGTAATATTAGAATAAGGATAATAATAACAGTCATAGCGATAATAATAGTAATAAGGATAATAATAATAGTTATAGCGCTAATAATAATAGTAATAAGGATAAACATAATAGTTATAGTGCGTATAAAAATAGTAATAAGGATAAACATAATAGTTATAGTGCTAATAATACTAGTAATAAGGATAATAATAACAGTTATAGCGATAATAATAATTGTAATATGGGAAATAATAATAATTATCAGGATAAAGACAAGAGTAATAGGGATAGTAATAATACAATAAGGATAATAATAATAGTAATAAGGATAATAATAATAGTTATAAGGATAAAGACAAGGGTAATAGGGATAGTAATAATAGAATAAGGATAATAATAACAGTTATAGCAATAATAATAATAGTAATAAGGATAAACATAATAGTTATAGAGCTGGTAATAATAGTGATAAGGATAATAATAATAGTTATAGCGATAATAATAATAGTAATGAGGATAACAATAATAGTTATAGAGATAATAATACTAGTAATACGGATAATAATAACAGTTATAATGATAATAATAATAGTAATAAGGGAAATAATAATAGTTATAAGGATAAAGACAAGAGTAATGGGGATAGTAATAATAGAATAAGTATAATAATAACAGTCATAGCGATAATAATATTAGTAATAAGGATAATAATAATAGTTATAAGGTTAATAATAATAGTTATAAGGATAAAGAGAAGAGTAATAGGGATAGTAATAATAGAATAAGGATAATAATAACAGTCATAGCGATAATAATAATAGTAGTAAGGATAATAATAATAGTTTTAGTGCTAATAACAATAGTAATAAGCATAACAATAATAGTTATAAGGATAAAGACAAGAGCAATAGGGATAGTAATAATAGAATAAGTATAATAATAACAGTCATAGCGATAATAATAATAGTAATAAGGATAATAATAATAGTTATAGTGCGAATAATAACAGTAATAAGGATAAACATAACAGTTATAGTGCTAATTATACTAGTAATAAGGATAATAATAACAGTTATAGCGATAATAATAATAGTAATAAGGACAATGATAATAGTTATAAGGATAAAGTGAAGAGTAATAGGGAAAGTAATAATAGAATAAGGATAATAATAACAGTCATAGCGATAATAATAATAATAGTAAGGATAATAATAATAGTTATAGTGCGAATAATAATAGTAATGAGGATAAACATAATAGTTATAGTGCTAATAATACTAGTAATAAGGATAATAATAGCAGTTATAGCGATAATAATATTTGTAATAAGGGAAATAATAATAATTATCAGGATAAAGACAAGAGTAATAGGGATATTAATAATACAATAAGGATAATAATAACAGTCATATCGATAATAATAATAGTTATAGTGATAATCATAGTTATAAGCATAAAGACAAGACTAATAGGGATAGTAATAATAGAATAAGTATAATAATAACAGTCATAGCGATAATAATAATAGTAATAAGGATAATAATAATAGTTATGGTGGTAATAATAATAGTAATAAGCATAATAATAATAGTTATAAGGATAGAGACAAGAGTTATAGGGATAGTAATAATAGAATAAGTATAATAATAACAGTCATAGCGATAATAATAATAGTAATAAGGATAATAATAATGGTTTTAGTGCTAATAATAATAGTAATAAGCATAACAATAATAGTTATAAGGACAAAGACAAGAGTAATAGGGATAGTAATAATAGAATAAGTATAATAATAACAGTCATAGCGATAATAATAATAGTTATAGCGATAATAATAATAGTAATAATGATAATAATAATAGTTATAAGGATAAAGACAAGAGTAATAGGGATAGTAATAATAGAATAAGGATAATAATAACAGTCATAGCGATAATAATAATAGTAGTAAGGATAATAATAATAGTTATAGCGATAATAATAATAGTAATAAGCATATTAATAATAGTTATAAGGATAGAGACAAGAGTAATAGGGATAGTAATAGTAGAATAAGGATAATAATAACAGTCATAGCGATAATAATAATAGTAATAAGGATAATAATAATAGTTTTGGTGCTAATAATAATAGTTTTAGTGCTAATAATAATAGTAATAAGCATAACAATAATAGTTATAAGGATAAAGACAAGAGTAATAGGGATAGTAATAATAGAATAAGTATAATAATAACAGTCATAGCGATAATAATAATAGTAATAAGGATAATAATAATAGTTATAAGGATAATAATAATAGTTATAAGGATAAAGAGGAGAGTAATAGGGATAGTAATAATAGAATAAGGATAATAATAACAGTTATGGCAATAATAATAATAGTAATAAGGATAAACATAATAGTTATAGTGCGAATAAAAATACTAATAAGGATAAACATAATAGTTATAGTGCTAGTAATAATAGTGATAAGGATAATAATAATAGTTATAGCGATAATAATAATAGTAATGAGGATAACAATAATAGTTATAGAGATAATAATACTAGTAATAAGGATAATAATAACAGTTATAATGATAATAATAATAGTAATAAGGGAAATAATAATAATTATCAGGATAAAGACAAGAGTAATAGGGATAGTAATAATAGAATAAGTATAATAATAACAGTCATAGCGATAATAATAATAGTAATAAGGATAATAATAATAGTTATAAGGATAGTAATAACAGTTATAAGGATAAAGAGAAGAGTAATAGGGATAGTAATAATAGAATAAGGATAATAATAACAGTCATAGCGATAATAATAATATTAGTAAGGATAATAATAACAGTCATAACGATAACAATAATAGTTATAGCGATAATAATAATAGTTATAAGGATAAAGACAAGAGTAATAGGGATAGTAATAATAGAATAAGGATAATAATAACAGTCATAGCGATAATATTAATAGTTATAGCGATAATAATAATAGTAATAAGGATAATAGTTATAAGGATCAAGACAAGAGTAATAGGGATAGTAATAATAGAATAAGGATAATAATAACAGTCATAGCGATAATATTAATAGTTATAGCGATAATAATAATAGCAATAAGGATAATAATAATAGTTATAAGGATCAAGACAAGAGTAATAGGGATAGTAATAATAGAATAAGGATAATAATAACAGTCATAGCGATAATAATAATAGTAATAAGCATATTAATAATAGCTATAAGGATAGAGACAAGAGTAATAGGGATAGTAATATTAGAATAAGGATAATAATAACAGTCATAGCGATAATAATAGTAATAAGGATAATAATAATAGTTATAGCGCTAATAATAATAGTAATAAGGATAAACATAATAGTTATAGTGCGTATAGAAATAGTAATAAGGATAAACATAATAGTTATAGTGCTAATAATACTAGTAATAAGGATAATAATAACAGTTATAGCGATAATAATAATTGTAATATGGGAAATAATAATAATTATCAGGATAAAGACAAGAGTAATAGGGATAGTAATAATACAATAAGGATAATAATAATAGTAATAAGGATAATAATAATAGTTATAAGGATAAAGACAAGGGTAATAGGGATAGTAATAATAGAATAAGGATAATAATAACAGTTATAGCAATAATAATAATAGTAATAAGGATAAACATAATAGTTATAGAGCTGGTAATAATAGTGATAAGGATAATAATAATAGTTATAGCGATAATAATAATAGTAATGAGGATAACAATAATAGTTATAGAGATAATAATACTAGTAATACGGATAATAATAACAGTTATAATGATAATAATAATAGTAATAAGGGAAATAATAATAGTTATAAGGATAAAGACAAGAGTAATGGGGATAGTAATAATAGAATAAGTATAATAATAACAGTCATAGCGATAATAATATTAGTAATAAGGATAATAATAATAGTTATAAGGATAATAATAATAGTTATAAGGATAAAGAGAAGAGTAATAGGGATAGTAATAATAGAATAAGGATAATAATAACAGTCATAGCGATAATAATAATAGTAGTAAGGATAATAATAATAGTTTTAGTGCTAATAACAATAGTAATAAGCATAACAATAATAGTTATAAGGATAAAGACAAGAGCAATAGGGATAGTAATAATAGAATAAGTATAATAATAACAGTCATAGCGATAATAATAATAGTAATAAGGATAATAATAATAGTTATAGTGCGAATAATAACAGTAATAAGGATAAACATAACAGTTATAGTGCTAATTATACTAGTAATAAGGATAATAATAACAGTTATAGCGATAATAATAATAGTAATAAGGACAATGATAATAGTTATAAGGATAAAGTGAAGAGTAATAGGGAAAGTAATAATAGAATAAGGATAATAATAACAGTCATAGCGATAATAATAATAATAGTAAGGATAATAATAATAGTTATAGTGCGAATAATAATAGTAATGAGGATAAACATAATAGTTATAGTGCTAATAATACTAGTAATAAGGATAATAATAGCAGTTATAGCGATAATAATATTTGTAATAAGGGAAATAATAATAATTATCAGGATAAAGACAAGAGTAATAGGGATATTAATAATACAATAAGGATAATAATAACAGTCATATCGATAATAATAATAGTTATAGTGATAATCATAGTTATAAGGATAAAGACAAGACTAATAGGGATAGTAATAATAGAATAAGTATAATAATAACAGTCATAGCGATAATAATAATAGTAATAAGGATAATAATAATAGTTATAGTGGTAATAATAATAGTAATAAGCATAATAATAATAGTTATAAGGATAGAGACTAGAGTTATAGGGATAGTAATAATAGAATAAGTATAATAATAACAGTCATAGCGATAATAATAATAGTAATAAGGATAATAATAATGGTTTTAGTGCTAATAATAATAGTAATAAGCATAACAATAATAGTTATAAGGACAAAGACAAGAGTAATAGGGATAGTAATAATAGAATAAGTATAATAATAACAGTCATAGCGATAATAATAATAGTTATAGCGATAATAATAATAGTAATAATGATAATAATAATAGTTATAAGGATAAAGACAAGAGTAATAGGGATAGTAATAATAGAATAAGGATAATAATAACAGTCATAGCGATAATAATAATAGTAGTAAGGATAATAATAATAGTTATAGCGATAATAATAATAGTAATAAGCATATTAATAATAGTTATAAGGATAGAGACAAGAGTAATAGGGATAGTAATAGTAGAATAAGGATAATAATAACAGTCATAGCGATAATAATAATAGTAATAAGGATAATAATAATAGTTTTGGTGCTAATAATAATAGTTTTAGTGCTAATAATAATAGTAATAAGCATAACAATAATAGTTATAAGGATAAAGACAAGAGTAATAGGGATAGTAATAATAGAATAAGTATAATAATAACAGTCATAGCGATAATAATAATAGTAATAAGGATAATAATAATAGTTATAAGGATAATAATAATAGTTATAAGGATAAAGAGGAGAGTAATAGGGATAGTAATAATAGAATAAGGATAATAATAACAGTTATGGCAATAATAATAATAGTAATAAGGATAAACATAATAGTTATAGTGCGAATAAAAATACTAATAAGGATAAACATAATAGTTATAGTGCTAGTAATAATAGTGATAAGGATAATAATAATAGTTATAGCGATAATAATAATAGTAATGAGGATAACAATAATAGTTATAGAGATAATAATACTAGTAATAAGGATAATAATAACAGTTATAATGATAATAATAATAGTAATAAGGGAAATAATAATAATTATCAGGATAAAGACAAGAGTAATAGGGATAGTAATAATAGAATAAGTATAATAATAACAGTCATAGCGATAATAATAATAGTAATAAGGATAATAATAATAGTTATAAGGATAGTAATAACAGTTATAAGGATAAAGAGAAGAGTAATAGGGATAGTAATAATAGAATAAGGATAATAATAACAGTCATAGCGATAATAATAATATTAGTAAGGATAATAATAACAGTCATAACGATAACAATAATAGTTATAGCGATAATAATAATAGTTATAAGGATAAAGACAAGAGTAATAGGGATAGTAATAATAGAATAAGGATAATAATAACAGTCATAGCGATAATATTAATAGTTATAGCGATAATAATAATAGTAATAAGGATAATAGTTATAAGGATCAAGACAAGAGTAATAGGGATAGTAATAATAGAATAAGGATAATAATAACAGTCATAGCGATAATAATAATAGTAATAAGCATATTAATAATAGCTATAAGGATAGAGACAAGAGTAATAGAGATAGTAATATTAGAATAAGGATAATAATAACAGTCATAGCGATAATAATAGTAATAAGGATAATAATAATAGTTATAGCGCTAATAATAATAGTAATAAGGATAAACATAATAGTTATAGTGCGTATAAAAATAGTAATAAGGATAAACATAATAGTTATAGTGCTAATAATACTAGTAATAAGGATAATAATAACAGTTATAGCGATAATAATAATTGTAATATGGGAAATAATAATAATTATCAGGATAAAGACAAGAGTAATAGGGATAGTAATAATACAATAAGGATAATAATAATAGTAATAAGGATAATAATAATAGTTATAACTATAAAGACAAGGGTAATAGGGATAGTAATAATAGAATAAGGATAATAATAACAGTTATAGCAATAATAATAATAGTAATAAGGATAAACATAATAGTTATAGAGCTGGTAATAATAGTGATAAGGATAATAATAATAGTTATAGCGATAATAATAATAGTAATGAGGATAACAATAATAGTTATAGAGATAATAATACTAGTAATACGGATAATAATAACAGTTATAATGATAATAATAATAGTAATAAGGGAAATAATAATAGTTATAAGGATAAAGACAAGAGTAATGGGGATAGTAATAATAGAATAAGTATAATAATAACAGTCATAGCGATAATAATATTAGTAATAAGGATAATAATAATAGTTATAAGGATAATAATAATAGTTATAAGGATAAAGAGAAGATTAATAGGGATAGTAATAATAGAATAAGGATAATAATAACAGTCATAGCGATAATAATAATAGTAGTAAGGATAATAATAACAGTTATAGCGATAATAATAAAAGTAATAAGCATAATAATAATAGTTGTAAGAATAAAGACAAGAGTAATAGGGATATTAATAATGCAATAAGGATAATAATAACAGTCATAGCGATAATAATAATAGTTATAGTGATAATCATAGTTATAAGGATAAAGACAAGACTAATAGGGATAGTAATAATAGAATAAGTATAATAATAACAGTCATAGCGATAATAATAATAGTAATAAGCATAATAATAATAGTTATAGTGCTAATAATAATAGTAATAAGTATAATAATAATAGTTATAAGGATAGAGACAAGAGTAATAGGGATAGTAATAATAGAATAAGTATAATAATAACAGTCATAGCGATAATAATAATAGTTATAAGGATAGAGACAAGAGTAATAGGGATAGTAATAATAGAATAAGTATAATAATAACAGTCATAGCGATAATAATAATAGTAATAAGGATAATAATAATAGTTATAAGGATAGTAATAATAGTTATAAGGATAAAGACAAGAGTAATAGGGATAGTAATAATAGAATAACGATAATAATAACAGTCATAGCGATAATAATAATCGTAGTAAGGATAATAATAATAGTTATAGCGATAATAATAATAGTAATAAGGATAATAATAACAGTTATAGCGATAATAATAATAGTAATAAGCATAATAATAATAGTTGTAAGAATAAAGACAAGAGTAATAGGGATATTAATAATACAATAAGGATAATAATAACAGTCATAGCGATAATAATAATAGATATAGTGATAATCATAGTTATAAGGATAAAGACAAGACTAATAGGGATAGTAATAATAGAATAAGGATAATAATAACAGTCATAGCGATAATAATAATAGTAATGATGATAACAATAATAGTTATAGAGATAATAATACTAGTAATAAGGATAATAATAACAGTTATAATGATAATAATAATAGTAATAAGGGAAATAATAATAGTTATAAGGATAAAGGCAAGAGTAATAGGGATAGTTATAATAGAATAACGATAATAATAACAGTCATAGCGATAATAATAATCGTAGTAAGGATAACAATAATAGTTATAGCGCTAATAATAATAGTAATAAGGATAAACATAATAGTTATAGTGCGAATAAAAATAGTAATAAGGATAAACATAATAGTTATAGTGCTAATAATACTAGTAATAAGGATAATAATAACAGTTATAGCGATGATAATAATTGTAATATGGGAAATAATAATAATTATCAGGATAAAGACAAGAGTAATAGGGATAGTAATAATACAATAAGGATAATAATAACAGTCATAGCGATAATAATAATAGTTATAGTGATAATCATAGTTATAAGGATAAAGACAAGACTAATAGGGATAGTAATAATAGAATAAGTATAATAGTAACAGTCATAGCGATAATAATAATAGTAGTAAGGATAATAATAATAGTTATAAGGATAATAATAATAGTTATAAGGATAAAGAGAAGAGTAATAGGGATAGTAATAATAGAATAAGGATAATAATAACAGTCATAGCGATAATAATAATAGTAGTAAGGATAATAATAATAGTTTTAGTGCTAATAACAATAGTAATAAGCATAACAATAATAGTTATAAGGATAAAGACAAGAGCAATAGGGATAGTAATAATAGAATAAGTATAATAATAACAGTCATAGCGATAATAATAATAGTAATAAGGATAATAATAATAGTTATAGTGCGAATAATAACAGTAATAAGGATAAACATAACAGTTATAGTGCTAATTATACTAGTAATAAGGATAATAATAACAGTTATAGCGATAATAATAATAGTAATAAGGACAATGATAATAGTTATAAGGATAAAGTGAAGAGTAATAGGGAAAGTAATAATAGAATAAGGATAATAATAACAGTCATAGCGATAATAATAATAATAGTATGGATAATAATAATAGTTATAGTGCGAATAATAATAGTAATGAGGATAAACATAATAGTTATAGTGCTAATAATACTAGTAATAAGGATAATAATAGCAGTTATAGCGATAATAATATTTGTAATAAGGGAAATAATAATAATTATCAGGATAAAGACAAGAGTAATAGGGATATTAATAATACAATAAGGATAATAATAACAGTCATATCGATAATAATAATAGTTATAGTGATAATCATAGTTATAAGGATAAAGACAAGACTAATAGGGATAGTAATAATAGAATAAGTATAATAATAACAGTCATAGCGATAATAATAATAGTAATAAGGATAATAATAATAGTTATAGTGGTAATAATAATAGTAATAAGCATAATAATAATAGTTATAAGGATAGAGACAAGAGTTATAGGGATAGTAATAATAGAATAAGTATAATAATAACAGTCATAGCGATAATAATAATAGTAATAAGGATAATAATAATGGTTTTAGTGCTAATAATAATAGTAATAAGCATAACAATAATAGTTATAAGGACAAAGACAAGAGTAATAGGGATAGTAATAATAGAATAAGTATAATAATAACAGTCATAGCGATAATAATAATAGTTATAGCGATAATAATAATAGTAATAATGATAATAATAATAGTTATAAGGATAAAGACAAGAGTAATAGGGATAGTAATAATAGAATAAGGATAATAATAACAGTCATAGCGATAATAATAATAGTAGTAAGGATAATAATAATAGTTATAGCGATAATAATAATAGTAATAAGCATATTAATAATAGTTATAAGGATAGAGACAAGAGTAATAGGGATAGTAATAGTAGAATAAGGATAATAATAACAGTCATAGCGATAATAATAATAGTAATAAGGATAATAATAATAGTTTTGGTGCTAATAATAATAGTTTTAGTGCTAATAATAATAGTAATAAGCATAACAATAATAGTTATAAGGATAAAGACAAGAGTAATAGGGATAGTAATAATAGAATAAGTATAATAATAACAGTCATAGCGATAATAATAATAGTAATAAGGATAATAATAATAGTTATAAGGATAATAATAATAGTTATAAGGATAAAGAGGAGAGTAATAGGGATAGTAATAATAGAATAAGGATAATAATAACAGTTATGGCAATAATAATAATAGTAATAAGGATAAACATAATAGTTATAGTGCGAATAAAAATACTAATAAGGATAAACATAATAGTTATAGTGCTAGTAATAATAGTGATAAGGATAATAATAATAGTTATAGCGATAATAATAATAGTAATGAGGATAACAATAATAGTTATAGAGATAATAATACTAGTAATAAGGATAATAATAACAGTTATAATGATAATAATAATAGTAATAAGGGAAATAATAATAATTATCAGGATAAAGACAAGAGTAATAGGGATAGTAATAATAGAATAAGTATAATAATAACAGTCATAGCGATAATAATAATAGTAATAAGGATAATAATAATAGTTATAAGGATAGTAATAACAGTTATAAGGATAAAGAGAAGAGTAATAGGGATAGTAATAATAGAATAAGGATAATAATAACAGTCATAGCGATAATAATAATATTAGTAAGGATAATAATAACAGTCATAACGATAACAATAATAGTTATAGCGATAATAATAATAGTTATAAGGATAAAGACAAGAGTAATAGGGATAGTAATAATAGAATAAGGATAATAATAACAGTCATAGCGATAATATTAATAGTTATAGCGATAATAATAATAGTAATAAGGATAATAGTTATAAGGATCAAGACAAGAGTAATAGGGATAGTAATAATAGAATAAGGATAATAATAACAGTCATAGCGATAATAATAATAGTAATAAGCATATTAATAATAGCTATAAGGATAGAGACAAGAGTAATAGAGATAGTAATATTAGAATAAGGATAATAATAACAGTCATAGCGATAATAATAGTAATAAGGATAATAATAATAGTTATAGCGCTAATAATAATAGTAATAAGGATAAACATAATAGTTATAGTGCGTATAAAAATAGTAATAAGGATAAACATAATAGTTATAGTGCTAATAATACTAGTAATAAGGATAATAATAACAGTTATAGCGATAATAATAATTGTAATATGGGAAATAATAATAATTATCAGGATAAAGACAAGAGTAATAGGGATAGTAATAATACAATAAGGATAATAATAATAGTAATAAGGATAATAATAATAGTTATAAGGATAAAGACAAGGGTAATAGGGATAGTAATAATAGAATAAGGATAATAATAACAGTTATAGCAATAATAATAATAGTAATAAGGATAAACATAATAGTTATAGAGCTGGTAATAATAGTGATAAGGATAATAATAATAGTTATAGCGATAATAATAATAGTAATGAGGATAACAATAATAGTTATAGAGATAATAATACTAGTAATACGGATAATAATAACAGTTATAATGATAATAATAATAGTAATAAGGGAAATAATAATAGTTATAAGGATAAAGACAAGAGTAATGGGGATAGTAATAATAGAATAAGTATAATAATAACAGTCATAGCGATAATAATATTAGTAATAAGGATAATAATAATAGTTATAAGGATAATAATAATAGTTATAAGGATAAAGAGAAGATTAATAGGGATAGTAATAATAGAATAAGGATAATAATAACAGTCATAGCGATAATAATAATAGTAGTAAGGATAATAATAACAGTTATAGCGATAATAATAAAAGTAATAAGCATAATAATAATAGTTGTAAGAATAAAGACAAGAGTAATAGGGATATTAATAATGCAATAAGGATAATAATAACAGTCATAGCGATAATAATAATAGTTATAGTGATAATCATAGTTATAAGGATAAAGACAAGACTAATAGGGATAGTAATAATAGAATAAGTATAATAATAACAGTCATAGCGATAATAATAATAGTAATAAGCATAATAATAATAGTTATAGTGCTAATAATAATAGTAATAAGTATAATAATAATAGTTATAAGGATAGAGACAAGAGTAATAGGGATAGTAATAATAGAATAAGTATAATAATAACAGTCATAGCGATAATAATAATAGTTATAAGGATAGAGACAAGAGTAATAGGGATAGTAATAATAGAATAAGTATAATAATAACAGTCATAGCGATAATAATAATAGTAATAAGGATAATAATAATAGTTATAAGGATAGTAATAATAGTTATAAGGATAAAGACAAGAGTAATAGGGATAGTAATAATAGAATAACGATAATAATAACAGTCATAGCGATAATAATAATCGTAGTAAGGATAATAATAATAGTTATAGCGATAATAATAATAGTAATAAGGATAATAATAACAGTTATAGCGATAATAATAATAGTAATAAGCATAATAATAATAGTTGTAAGAATAAAGACAAGAGTAATAGGGATATTAATAATACAATAAGGATAATAATAACAGTCATAGCGATAATAATAATAGATATAGTGATAATCATAGTTATAAGGATAAAGACAAGACTAATAGGGATAGTAATAATAGAATAAGGATAATAATAACAGTCATAGCGATAATAATAATAGTAATGATGATAACAATAATAGTTATAGAGATAATAATACTAGTAATAAGGATAATAATAACAGTTATAATGATAATAATAATAGTAATAAGGGAAATAATAATAGTTATAAGGATAAAGGCAAGAGTAATAGGGATAGTTATAATAGAATAACGATAATAATAACAGTCATAGCGATAATAATAATCGTAGTAAGGATAACAATAATAGTTATAGCGCTAATAATAATAGTAATAAGGATAAACATAATAGTTATAGTGCGAATAAAAATAGTAATAAGGATAAACATAATAGTTATAGTGCTAATAATACTAGTAATAAGGATAATAATAACAGTTATAGCGATAATAATAATTGTAATATGGGAAATAATAATAATTATCAGGATAAAGACAAGAGTAATAGGGATAGTAATAATACAATAAGGATAATAATAACAGTCATAGCGATAATAATAATAGTTATAGTGATAATCATAGTTATAAGGATAAAGACAAGACTAATAGGGATAGTAATAATAGAATAAGTATAATAGTAACAGTCATAGCGATAATAATAATAGTAGTAAGGATAATAATAATAGTTTTAGTGCTAATAATAATAGTTTTAGTGCTAATAATAATAGTAATAAGCATAACAATAGTAGTTATAAGGATAAAGACAAGAGTAATAGGGATATTAATAATACAATAAGGATAATAATAACAGTCATATCGATAATAATAATAGTAATAAGGATAATAATAATAGTTATAGTGGTAATAACAATAGTAATAAGCATAATAACAATAGTTATAAGGATAGAGACAAGAGTTATAGGGATAGTAATAATAGAATAAGTATAATAATAACAGTCATAGCGATAATAATAATAGTAATAAGGATAATAATAATAGTTTTAGTGCTAATAATAATAGTAATAAGCATAACAATAATAGTTATAAGGACAAAGACAAGAGTAATAGGGATAGTAATAATAGAATAAGTATAATAATAACAGTCATAGCGATAATAATAATAGTTATAGCGATAATAATAATAGTAATAATGATAATAATAATAGTTATAAGGATAAAGACAAGAGTAATAGGGATAGTAATAATAGAATAAGGATAATAATAACAGTCATAGCGATAATAATAATAGTAGTAAGGATAATAATAATAGTTATAGCGATAATAATAATAGTAATAAGCATATTAATAATAGTTATAAGGATAGAGACAAGAGTAATAGGGATAGTAATAGTAGAATAAGGATAATAATAACAGTCATAGCGATAATAATAATAGTAATAAGGATAATAATAATAGTTTTAGTGCTAATAATAATAGTTTTAGTGCTAATAATAATAGTAATAAGCATAACAATAATAGTTATAAGGATAAAGACAAGAGTAATAGGGATAGTAATAATAGAATAAGTATAATAATAACAGTCATAGCGATAATAATAATAGTAATAAGGATAATAATAATAGTTATAAGGATAATAATAATAGTTATAAGGATAAAGAGAAGAGTAATAGGGATAGTAATAATAGAATAAGGATAATAATAACAGTTACGGCAATAATAATAATAGTAATAAGGATAAACATAATAGTTATAGTGCGAATAAAAATAGTAATAAGGATAAACATAATAGTTATAGTGCTAATAATACTAGTAATAAGGATAATAATAACAGTTATAGCGATAATAATAATTGTAATATGGGAAATAATAATAATTATCAGGATAAAGACAAGAGTAATAGGGATAGTAATAATACAATAAGGATAATAATAACAGTCATAGTGATAATAATAATAGTTATAGTGATAATCATAGTTATAAGGATAAAGACAAGACTAATAGGGATAGTAATAATAGAATAAGTATAATAATAACAGTCATAGCGATAATAATAATAGCAATAAGGATAATAATAATAGTTTTAGTGCTAATAATAATAGTTTTAGTGCTAATAATAATAGTTTTAGTGCTAATAATAGTAGTAATAAGCATAACAATAATAGTTATAAGGATAAAGACAAGAGTAATAGGGATAGTAATAATAGAATAAGTATAATAATAACAGTCAAAGCGATAATAATAATAGTAATAAGGATAATAATAATAGTTATAAGGATAATCATAATAGTTATAAGGATAAAGAGAAGAGTAATAGGGATAGTAATAATAGAATAAGGATAATAATAACAGTTATAGCGATAATAATAATAGTAATAAGGATAATAATAATAGTTATAGCGATAATAATAATAGTAATAAGGATAATAATAATAGTTATAAGGATAAAGAGAAGAGTAATAGGGATAGTAATAATAGAATAAGGATAATAATAACAGTCATTGCGATAATATTAATAGAAATACGGATAATAATAATAGTTATAGTGGTAATAATAATATTAATAAGCATAATAATAATAGTTATAAGGATAGAGACAAGAGTAATAGGGATAGTAATAATAGAATAAGGATAATAATAACAGTCATAGCGATAATAATAATAGTAATGAGGATAACAATAATAGTTATAGAGATAATAATACTAGTAATAAGGATAATAATAACAGTTATAATGATAATAATAATAGTAATAAGGGAAATAATAATAGTTATAAGGATAAAGACAAGAGTAATAGGGATAGTAATAATAGAATAAGGATAATAATAACAGTCATAGCGATAATAATAATAGTAGTAAGGATAATAATAATAGTTATAGCGATAATAATAATGGTAATAAGCATAATAATAATAGTTATAAGAATAGAGACAAGAGTAATAGGGATAGTAATAGTAGAATAAGCATAATAATAACAGTCATAGCGATAATAATGATAGTAATAAGGATAATAATAATAGTTATAGTGCTAGTAATAATAGTAATAAGGATAATAATAATAGTTATAGCGATAATAATAATAGTAATAAGGATAATAATAATAGTTATAGTGCGAATAATAATAGTAATAAGGATAAACATAATAGTTATAGTGCGAATAATAATAGTAATAAGGATAAACATAATAGTTATAGTGCTAATAATACTAGTAATAAGGATAATAATAACAGTTATAGCGATAATAATAAAAGTAATAAGGGAAATAATAATAAATATCAGGATAAAGACAAGAGTAATAGGGATAGTAATAATAGAATAAGGATAATAATAACAGTCATAGCGATAATAATAATAGTAATGAGGATAACAATAATAGTTATAGAGATAATAATACTAGTAATAAGGATAATAATAACAGTTATAATGATAATAATAATAGTAATAAGGGAAATAATAATAGTTATAAGGATAAAGACAAGAGTAATAGGGATAGTAATAATAGAATAAGTATAATAATAACAGTCATAGCGATAATAATAATAGTAATAAGGATAATAATAATAGTTATAAGGATAATAATAATAGTTATAAGGATAAAGAGAAGAGTAATAGAGATAGTAATAATAGAATAAGGATAGTAATAACAGTCATAGCGATAATAATAATAGTAGTAAGGATAATAATAATAGTTATAGCGATAATAATAATAGTAATAAGGGTAATAATAACAGTTATAAGGATAATAATAATAGTTATAAGGATAAAGAGAAGAGTAATAGGGATAGTAATAATAGTAATAAGGATAATAATAATAGTTATAAGGATAAAGACAAGAGTAATAGGGATAGTAATAATGGTATAAGTATAATAATAACAGTCATAGCGATAATAATAATAGTAATAAGAATAATAATAATAGTTATAAGGATAATAATAATAGTTATAAGGATAAAGAGAAGAGTAATAGGGATAGTAATAATAGAATAAGGATAATTATAACAGTCATAGCGATAATAATAATAGTCATAGCGATAATAACAATAGTAATAAGGATAATAATAATAGTTATAAGGATAAAGAGAAGAGTAATAGGGATAGTAATAATAGAATAAGGATAATAATAACAGTCATAGCGATAATAATAATAGTTATAGCGATAATAATAATAGTAGTAAGGATAATAATAATAGTTATAAGGATAGAGACAAGAGTAATAGGGATAGTAATAGTAGAATAAGGATAATAATAACAGTCATAGCGATAATAATAGTAATAAGGATAATAATAATAGTTATAGCGATAATAATAATAGTAATAACGATAATACTAATAGTTATAAGGATAAAAAGAAGAGTAATAGGGATAGTAATAATAGTAGTAAGGATAATAATAGTAGTTATAGCGATAATAATAATAGTAATAAGCATAATACTAATAGTTGTAAGGATAGAGACAAGAGTAATAGGGATAGTAGTAGTAGAATAAGGATAATAATTACAGTAATAGCGATAATAATAGTAATAAGGATAATAATAATAGTTATAGCGATAATAATAATAGTAATAAGGATAATAATAATAGTTATAAGGATAAAGACAAGAGTAATAGGGATAGTAATAATAGAATAAGTATAATAATAACAGTCATAGCGATAATAATAATAGTAATAAGGATAATAATAATAGTTATAAGGATAGTAATAATAGTTATAAGGATAAAGACAAGAGTAATAGGGATAGTAATAATAGAATAACGATAATAATAACTTTCATAGCGATAATAATAATCGTAGTAAGGATAATAATAATAGTTATAAGGATAAAGACAAGAGTAATAGGGATAGTAATAATAGAATAAGTATAATAATAACAGTCATAGCGATAATAATAATAGCAATAAGGATAATAATAATAGTTATAGTGCTAATAATAATAGTTATAGTGCTAATAATAATAGTAATAAGCATAATAATAATAGTTATAAGGATAGAGACAGGAGTAATAGGGATAGTAATAATAGAATAAGGATAATAATAACAGTCACAGCGATAATAATAATAGTAGTAAGGATAATAATAATAGATATAGCGATAATAATAATAGCAATAAGGATAATAATAACAGTTATAATGATAATAATAATAGTAATAAGGGAAATAATAATAGTTATAAGGATAAAGACAAGAGTAATAGGGATAGTAATAATAAAATAAGGATAATAATAACAGTCATAGCGATAATAATAATAGTAGTAAGGATAATAATAATAGTTATAGGGATAATAATAATAGTAATAAGCATAATAATAATAGTTATAAGAATAGAGACAAGAGTAATAGGGATAGTGATAGTAGAATAAGGATAATAATAACAGTCATAGAAATATTAATAGTAATAAGGATAATAATAATAGTTATAGCGATAATAATAATAATAATAAGGGAAATAATAATAGAATAAGGATAATAATAACAGTCATAGCGATAATAATAATAGTTATAGCGATAATAATATTATTAATAAGGATAAAGAGAAGAGTAATAGGGATAGTAATAATAGAATAAGGATAATAATAACAGTCATAGCGATAATAATAATAGTTATAGCGATAATAATAATAGTAGTAAGGATAATAATAATAGTTATAAGGATAGAGACAAGAGTAATAGGGATAGTAATAGTAGAATAAGGATAATAATAACAGTCATAGCGATAATAATAGTAATAAGGATAATAATAATAGTTATAGCGATAATAATAATAGTAATAGGGGAAATAATAATAGAATAAGGATAATAATAACAGTCATAGCGATAATAATAATATTTATAGCGATAATAATAATAGTAATAAGGATAATAATAATAGCTATAAGGATAGAGACAAGAGTAATAGGGATAGTGATAGTAGAATAAGGATAATAATAACAGTCATAGCGATATTAATAGTAATAAGGATAATAATAATAGTTATAGCGATAATAATAATAATAATAAGGGAAATAATAATAGAATAAGGATAATAATAACAGTCATAGCGATAATAATAATAGTTATAGCGATAATAATATTAGTAATAAGGATAATAATAATAGTTATAAGGATAAAGACAAGAGTAATAGGGATATTAATAATAAAATAAGGATAATAATAACAGTCATAGCGATAATAATAATAGTATTAAGGATAATAATAATAGTTATAGTGCTATTAATAATAGTAATAAGCATAATAATAATAGTTATAGGGATAGAGACAAGAGTAATAGGGATAGTAATAATAGAATAAGGATAATAATAACAGTCATAGCGATAATAATAATAGTAATGAGGATAACAATAATAGTTATAGAGATAATAATACTAGTAATAAGGATAATAATAACAGTTATAATGATAATAATAATAGTAATAAGGGAAATAATAATAGTTATAAGGATAAAGACAAGAGTAATAGGGATAGTAATAATAGAATAAGGATAATAATAACAGTCATAGCGATAATAATAATAGTAGTAAGGATAATAATAATAGTTATAGGGATAATAATAATAGTAATAAGCATAATAATAATAGTTATAAGAATAGAGACAAGAGTAATAGGGATAGTAATAGTAGAATAAGCATAATAATAACAGTCATAGCGATAATAATAACAGTCATAGCGATAATAATAATAGTAATAAGGATAATAATAATAGTTATAAGGATAGAGACAAGAGTAATAGGGATAGTAATAGTAGAATAAGGATAATAATAACAGTCATAGCGATAATAAAAGTAATAAGGATAATAATAATAGTTATAGCGATAATAATAATAGTAATAAGGGAAATAATAATAGAATAAGGATAATAATAACAGTCATAGCGATAATAATAATATTTATAGCGATAATAATAATAGTAATAAGGATAATAATAATAGCTATAAGGATAGAGACAAGAGTAATAGGGATAGTGATAGTAGAATAAGGATAATAATAACAGTCATAGCGATTTTAATAGTAATAAGGATAATAATAGTAGTTATAGCGATAATAATAATAATAATAAGGGAAATAATAATAGAATAAGGATAATAATAACAGTCATAGCGATAATAATAATAGTTATAGCGATAATAATATTAGTAATAAGGATAATAATAATAGTTATAAGGATAAAGACAAGAGTAATAGGGATATTAATAATAAAATAAGGATAATAATAACAGTCATAGCGATAATAATAATAGTATTAAGGATAATAATAATAGTTATAGTGCTAATAATAATAGTAATAAGCATAATAATAATAGTTATAAGGATAGAGACAAGAGTAATAGGGATAGTAATAATAGAATAAGGATAATAATAACAGTCATAGCGATAATAATAATAGTAATGAGGATAACAATAATAGTTATAGAGATAATAATACTAGTAATAAGGATAATAATAACAGTTATAATGATAATAATAATAGTAATAAGGGAAATAATTATAGTTATAAGGATAAAGACAAGAGTAATAGGGATAGTAATAATAGAATAAGGATAATAATAACAGTCATAGCGATAATAATAATAGTAATAAGGATAATAATAATAGTTATAGTGCGAATAATAATAGTAATAAGGATAAACATAATAGTTATAGTGCTAATAATACTAGTAATAAGGATAATAATAACAGTTATAGCGATAATAATAATAGTAATGAGGGAAATAATAATAAATATCAGGATAAAGACAAGAGTAATAGGAATAGTAATAATTGGAGAAGTATAATAATAACAGTCATTGCGATAATAATAATAGAATAAGGATAATAATAACAGTCATAGCGATAATAATAATAGTAATGAGGATAACAATAATAATTATAGAGATAATAATACTAGTAATAACGATAATAATAACAGTCATAGCGATAATAATAATAGTAATGAGGATAATAATAATAGTTATAAGGATAGAGACAAGAGTAATAGGGATAGTAATAATAGAATAAGTATAATAATAACAGTCATAGCGATAATAATAATAGTAATAAGGATAATAATAATAGTTTTAGTGCTAATAATAATAGTAATAAGCATAATAATAATAGTTATAAGGATAGAGACAAGAGTAATAGGGATAGTAATAATAGAATAAGGATAATAATAACAGTCATAGCGATAATAATAATAGTAATGAGGATAACAATAATAGTTATAGAGATAAAAATACTAGTAATAAGGATAATAATAACAGTTATAATGATAATAATAATAGTAATAAGGGAAATAATAATAGTTATAAGGATAAAGACAAGAGTAATAGGGATAGTAATAATAGAATAAGTATAATAATAACAGTCATAGCGATAATAATAATAGTTATAAGGATAAAGAGAAGAGTAATAGGGATAGTAATAATAGAATAAGGATAATAATAACAGTCATAGCGATAATAATAATAGTAGTAAGGATAATAATAATAGTAATAAGGATAATAATAATAGTTATGAGGATAATAATAATAGTTATAAGGATAAAGACAAGAGTAATAGAGATAGTAATATTAGAATAAGTATAATAATAACAGTCATAGCGATAATAATAATAGTAATAAGGATAATAATAATAGTTATAGTGCGAATAATAATAGTAATAAGGATAAACATAATAGTTATAGTGCTAATAATACTAGTAATAAGGATAATAATAACAGTTATAGCGATAATAATAATAGTAATGAGGGAAATAATAATAAATATCAGGATAAAGACAAGAGTAATAGGAATAGTAATAATAGGAGAAGTATAATAATAACAGTCATTGCGATAATAATAATAGAATAAGGATAATAATAACAGTCATAGCGATAATAATAATAGTAATGAGGATAACAATAATAATTATAGAGATAATAATACTAGTAATAAGGATAATAATAACAGTTATAATGATAATAATAATAGTAATAAGGGAAATAATAATAGTTATAAGGATAAAGACAAGAGTAATAGGGATAGTAATAATAGAATAAGGATAATAATAACAGTCATAGCGATAATAATAATAGTTATAGCGATAATAATAATAGTAATAATGATAATAATAATAGTTATAAGGATAAAGACAAGAGTAATAGGGATAGTAATAATAGAATAAGTATAATAATAACAGTCATAGCGATAATAATAATAGTTATAGCGATAATAATAATAGTAATAATGATAATAATAATAGTTATAAGGATAAAGACAAGAGTAATAGGGATAGTAATAATAGAATAAGGATAATAATAACAGTCATAGCGATAATAATAATAGTAGTAAGGATAATAATAATAGTTATAGCGATAATAATAATAGTAATAAGCATATTAATAATAGTTATAAGGATAGAGACAAGAGTAATAGGGATAGTAATAGTAGAATAAGGATAATAATAACAGTCATAGCGATAATAATAATAGTAATAAGGATAATAATAATAGTTTTAGTGCTAATAATAATAGTTTTAGTGCTAATAATAATAGTAATAAGCATAACAATAATAGTTATAAGGATAAAGACAAGAGTAATAGGGATAGTAATAATAGAATAAGTATAATAATAACAGTCATAGCGATAATAATAATAGTAATAAGGATAATAATAATAGTTATAAGGATAATAATAATAGTTATAAGGATAAAGAGAAGAGTAATAGGGATAGTAATAATAGAATAAGGATAATAATAACAGTTACGGCAATAATAATAATAGTAATAAGGATAAACATAATAGTTATAGTGCGAATAAAAATAGTAATAAGGATAAACATAATAGTTATAGTGCTAATAATACTAGTAATAAGGATAATAATAACAGTTATAGCGATAATAATAATTGTAATATGGGAAATAATAATAATTATCAGGATAAAGACAAGAGTAATAGGGATAGTAATAATACAATAAGGATAATAATAACAGTCATAGTGATAATAATAATAGTTATAGTGATAATCATAGTTATAAGGATAAAGACAAGACTAATAGGGATAGTAATAATAGAATAAGTATAATAATAACAGTCATAGCGATAATAATAATAGCAATAAGGATAATAATAATAGTTTTAGTGCTAATAATAATAGTTTTAGTGCTAATAATAGTAGTAATAAGCATAACAATAATAGTTATAAGGATAAAGACAAGAGTAATAGGGATAGTAATAATAGAATAAGTATAATAATAACAGTCAAAGCGATAATAATAATAGTAATAAGGATAATAATAATAGTTATAAGGATAATCATAATAGTTATAAGGATAAAGAGAAGAGTAATAGGGATAGTAATAATAGAATAAGGATAATAATAACAGTTATAGCGATAATAATAATAGTAATAAGGATAATAATAATAGTTATAGCGATAATAATAATAGTAATAAGGATAATAATAATAGTTATAAGGATAAAGAGAAGAGTAATAGGGATAGTAATAATAGAATAAGGATAATAATAACAGTCATTGCGATAATATTAATAGAAATACGGATAATAATAATAGTTATAGTGGTAATAATAATATTAATAAGCATAATAATAATAGTTATAAGGATAGAGACAAGAGTAATAGGGATAGTAATAATAGAATAAGGATAATAATAACAGTCATAGCGATAATAATAATAGTAATGAGGATAACAATAATAGTTATAGAGATAATAATACTAGTAATAAGGATAATAATAACAGTTATAATGATAATAATAATAGTAATAAGGGAAATAATAATAGTTATAAGGATAAAGACAAGAGTAATAGGGATAGTAATAATAGAATAAGGATAATAATAACAGTCATAGCGATAATAATAATAGTAGTAAGGATAATAATAATAGTTATAGCGATAATAATAATGGTAATAAGCATAATAATAATAGTTATAAGAATAGAGACAAGAGTAATAGGGATAGTAATAGTAGAATAAGCATAATAATAACAGTCATAGCGATAATAATGATAGTAATAAGGATAATAATAATAGTTATAGTGCTAGTAATAATAGTAATAAGGATAATAATAATAGTTATAGCGATAATAATAATAGTAATAAGGATAATAATAATAGTTATAGTGCGAATAATAATAGTAATAAGGATAAACATAATAGTTATAGTGCGAATAATAATAGTAATAAGGATAAACATAATAGTTATAGTGCTAATAATACTAGTAATAAGGATAATAATAACAGTTATAGCGATAATAATAAAAGTAATAAGGGAAATAATAATAAATATCAGGATAAAGACAAGAGTAATAGGGATAGTAATAATAGAATAAGGATAATAATAACAGTCATAGCGATAATAATAATAGTAATGAGGATAACAATAATAGTTATAGAGATAATAATACTAGTAATAAGGATAATAATAACAGTTATAATGATAATAATAATAGTAATAAGGGAAATAATAATAGTTATAAGGATAAAGACAAGAGTAATAGGGATAGTAATAATAGAATAAGTATAATAATAACAGTCATAGCGATAATAATAATAGTAATAAGGATAATAATAATAGTTATAAGGATAATAATAATAGTTATAAGGATAAAGAGAAGAGTAATAGAGATAGTAATAATAGAATAAGGATAGTAATAACAGTCATAGCGATAATAATAATAGTAGTAAGGATAATAATAATAGTTATAGCGATAATAATAATAGTAATAAGGGTAATAATAACAGTTATAAGGATAATAATAATAGTTATAAGGATAAAGAGAAGAGTAATAGGGATAGTAATAATAGTAATAAGGATAATAATAATAGTTATAAGGATAAAGACAAGAGTAATAGGGATAGTAATAATGGTATAAGTATAATAATAACAGTCATAGCGATAATAATAATAGTAATAAGAATAATAATAATAGTTATAAGGATAATAATAATAGTTATAAGGATAAAGAGAAGAGTAATAGGGATAGTAATAATAGAATAAGGATAATTATAACAGTCATAGCGATAATAATAATAGTCATAGCGATAATAACAATAGTAATAAGGATAATAATAATAGTTATAAGGATAAAGAGAAGAGTAATAGGGATAGTAATAATAGAATAAGGATAATAATAACAGTCATAGCGATAATAATAATAGTTATAGCGATAATAATAATAGTAGTAAGGATAATAATAATAGTTATAAGGATAGAGACAAGAGTAATAGGGATAGTAATAGTAGAATAAGGATAATAATAACAGTCATAGCGATAATAATAGTAATAAGGATAATAATAATAGTTATAGCGATAATAATAATAGTAATAACGATAATACTAATAGTTATAAGGATAAAAAGAAGAGTAATAGGGATAGTAATAATAGTAGTAAGGATAATAATAGTAGTTATAGCGATAATAATAATAGTAATAAGCATAATACTAATAGTTGTAAGGATAGAGACAAGAGTAATAGGGATAGTAGTAGTAGAATAAGGATAATAATTACAGTAATAGCGATAATAATAGTAATAAGGATAATAATAATAGTTATAGCGATAATAATAATAGTAATAAGGATAATAATAATAGTTATAAGGATAAAGACAAGAGTAATAGGGATAGTAATAATAGAATAAGTATAATAATAACAGTCATAGCGATAATAATAATAGTAATAAGGATAATAATAATAGTTATAAGGATAGTAATAATAGTTATAAGGATAAAGACAAGAGTAATAGGGATAGTAATAATAGAATAACGATAATAATAACTTTCATAGCGATAATAATAATCGTAGTAAGGATAATAATAATAGTTATAAGGATAAAGACAAGAGTAATAGGGATAGTAATAATAGAATAAGTATAATAATAACAGTCATAGCGATAATAATAATAGCAATAAGGATAATAATAATAGTTATAGTGCTAATAATAATAGTTATAGTGCTAATAATAATAGTAATAAGCATAATAATAATAGTTATAAGGATAGAGACAGGAGTAATAGGGATAGTAATAATAGAATAAGGATAATAATAACAGTCACAGCGATAATAATAATAGTAGTAAGGATAATAATAATAGATATAGCGATAATAATAATAGCAATAAGGATAATAATAATAGTTAAAGTGCTAATAATAATAGTAATAAGCATAATAATAATAGTTATAGGGATAGAGACAGGAGTAATAGGGATAGTAATAGTAGAATAAGGATAATAATAACAGTCATAGCGATAATAATAGTAATAAGGATAATAATAATAGCTATAGTGCTAATAATAATAGTAATAAGGATAATAATAATAGTTATAGTGCTAATAATAATAGTAATAAGCATAATAATAATAGTTATAAGGATAAAGACAAGAGTAATAGGGATAGTAATAATAGAATAAGGATAATTATAACAGTCATAGCGATAATAATAACAGTCATAGCGATAATAATAATAGTAATAAGGATAATAATAATAGTTATAAGGATAGAGACAAGAGTAATAGGGATAGTAATAGTAGAATAAGGATAATAATAACAGTTATAGCGATAATAAAAGTAATAAGGATAATAGTAATAGTTATAGCGATAATAATAATAGTAATAAGGGAAATAATAATAGAATAAGGATAATAATAACAGTCATAGCGATAATAATAATATTTATAGCGACAATAATAATAGTAATAAGGATAAACATAATAGTTATAGTGCTAGTAATAATAGTGATAAGGATAATAATAATAGTTATAGCGATAATAATAATAGTAATAAGGATAATAATAATAGCTATAGTGCTAATAATAATAGTAATAAGGATAATAATAACATTTATAGCAATAATAATAATAGTAATAAGGATAAACATAATAGTTATAGTGCTAGTAATAATAGTGATAAGGATAATAATAACAGTCATAGCGATAATAATAATAGTAGTATGGATAATAATAATAGTTATAGTGATAATAATAATAGTAATAAGCATAATAATAATAGTTATAAGGATGGAGACAAGAGTAATAGGGATAGTGATAGTAGAATAAGGATAATAATAACAGTCATAGAAATATTAATAGTAATAAGGATAATAATAATAGTTATAGCGATAATAATAATAATAATAAGGGAAATAATAATAGAATAAGGATAATAATAACAGTCATAGCGATAATAATAATAGTTATAGCGATAATAATATTAGTAATAAGGATAAAGAGAAGAGTAATAGGGATAGTAATAATAGAATAAGGATAATAATTACAGTCATAGAAATATTAATAGTAATAAGGATAATAATAATAGTTATAGCGATAATAATAATAATAATAAGGGAAATAATAATAGAATAAGGATAATAATAACAGTCATAGCGATAATAATAATAGTTATAGCGATAATAATATTAATAATAAGGATAAAGAGAAGAGTAATAGGGATAGTAATAATAGAATAAGGATAATAATAACAGTCATAGCGATAATAATAATAGTTATAGCGATAATAATAATAGTAGTAAGGATAATAATAATAGTTATAAGGATAGAGACAAGAGTAATAGGGATAGTAATAGTAGAATAAGGATAATAATAACAGTCATAGCGATAATAATAGTAATAAGGATAATAATAATAGTTATAGCGATAATAATAATAGTAATAGGGGACATAATAATAGAATAAGGATAATAATAACAGTCATAGCGATAATAATAATATTTATAGCGATAATAATAATAGTAATAAGGATAATAATAATAGCTATAAGGATAGAGACAAGAGTAATAGGGATAGTGATAGTAGAATATGGATAATAATAACAGTCATAGCGATATTAATAGTAATAAGGATAATAATAATAGTTATAGCGATAATAATAATAATAATAAGGGAAATAATAATAGAATAAGGATAATAATAACAGTCATAGCGATAATAATAATAGTATTAAGGATAATAATAATAGTTATAGTGCTATTAATAATAGTAATAAGCATAATAATAATAGTTATAGGGATAGAGACAAGAGTAATAGGGATAGTAATAATAGAATAAGGATAATAATAACAGTTATAATGATAATAATAATAGTAATAAGGGAAATAATAATAGTTATAAGGATAAAGACAAGAGTAATAGGGATAGTAATAATAAAATAAGGATAATAATAACAGTCATAGCGATAATAATAATAGTAGTAAGGATAATAATAATAGTTATAGGGATAATAATAATAGTAATAAGCATAATAATAATAGTTATAAGAATAGAGACAAGAGTAATAGGGATAGTGATAGTAGAATAAGGATAATAATAACAGTCATAGCGATATTAATAGTAATAAGGATAATAATAATAGTTATAGCGATAATAATAATAATAATAAGGGAAATAATAATAGAATAAGGATAATAATAACAGTCATAGCGATAATAATAATAGTTATAGCGATAATAATATTAGTAATAAGGATAATAATAATAGTTATAAGGATAAAGACAAGAGTAATAGGGATATTAATAATAAAATAAGGATAATAATAACAGTCATAGCGATAATAATAATAGTATTAAGGATAATAATAATAGTTATAGTGCTATTAATAATAGTAATAAGCATAATAATAATAGTTATAGGGATAGAGACAAGAGTAATAGGGATAGTAATAATAGAATAAGGATAATAATAACAGTCATAGCGATAATAATAATAGTAATGAGGATAACAATAATAGTTATAGAGATAATAATACTAGTAATAAGGATAATAATAACAGTTATAATGATAATAATAATAGTAATAAGGGAAATAATAATAGTTATAAGGATAAAGACAAGAGTAATAGGGATAGTAATAATAGAATAAGGATAATAATAACAGTCATAGCGATAATAATAATAGTAGTAAGGATAATAATAATAGTTATAGGGATAATAATAATAGTAATAAGCATAATAATAATAGTTATAAGAATAGAGACAAGAGTAATAGGGATAGTAATAGTAGAATAAGCATAATAATAACAGTCATAGCGATAATAATAACAGTCATAGCGATAATAATAATAGTAATAAGGATAATAATAATAGTTATAAGGATAGAGACAAGAGTAATAGGGATAGTAATAGTAGAATAAGGATAATAATAACAGTCATAGCGATAATAAAAGTAATAAGGATAATAATAATAGTTATAGCGATAATAATAATAGTAATAAGGGAAATAATAATAGAATAAGGATAATAATAACAGTCATAGCGATAATAATAATATTTATAGCGATAATAATAATAGTAATAAGGATAATAATAATAGCTATAAGGATAGAGACAAGAGTAATAGGGATAGTGATAGTAGAATAAGGATAATAATAACAGTCATAGCGATATTAATAGTAATAAGGATAATAATAATAGTTATAGCGATAATAATAATAATAATAAGGGAAATAATAATAGAATAAGGATAATAATAACAGTCATAGCGATAATAATAATAGTTATAGCGATAATAATATTAGTAATAAGGATAATAATAATAGTTATAAGGATAAAGACAAGAGTAATAGGGATATTAATAATAAAATAAGGATAATAATAACAGTCATAGCGATAATAATAATAGTAATAAGGATAATAATAATAGTTATAAGGATAAAGACAAGAGTAATAGGGATAGTAATAATGGAATAAGTATAATAATAACAGTCATAGCGATAATAATAATAGTAATAAGAATAATAATAATAGTTATAAGGATAAAGAGAAGAGTAATAGGGATAGTAATAATAGAATAAGGATAATAATAACAGTCATAGCGATAATAATAATAGTTATAGCGATAATAATAATAGTAGTAAGGATAATAATAATAGTTATAAGGATAGAGACAAGAGTAATAGGGATAGTAATAGTAGAATAAGGATAATAATAACAGTCATAGCGATAATAATAGTAATAAGGATAATAATAATAGTAATAAGGGAAATAATAATAGAATAAGGATAATAATAACAGTCATAGCGATAATAATAATATTTATAGCGATAATAATAATAGTAATAAGTATAAACATAATAGTTATAGTGCTAGTAATAATAGTGATAAGGATAATAATAATAGTTATAGCGATAATAATAATAGTAATAAGGATAATAATAATAGCTATAAGGATAGAGACAAGAGTAATAGGGATAGTGATAGTAGAATAAGGATAATAATAACAGTCATAGCGATTTTAATAGTAATAAGGATAATAATAGTAGTTATAGCGATAATAATAATAATAATAAGGGAAATAATAATAGAATAAGGATAATAATAACAGTCATAGCGATAATAATAATAGTTATAGCGATAATAATATTAGTAATAAGGATAATAATAATAGTTATAAGGATAAAGACAAGAGTAATAGGGATATTAATAATAAAATAAGGATAATAATAACAGTCATAGCGATAATAATAATAGTATTAAGGATAATAATAATAGTTATAGTGCTAATAATAATAGTAATAAGCATAATAATAATAGTTATAAGGATAGAGACAAGAGTAATAGGGATAGTAATAATAGAATAAGGATAATAATAACAGTCATAGCGATAATAATAATAGTAATGAGGATAACAATAATAGTTATAGAGATAATAATACTAGTAATAAGGATAATAATAACAGTTATAATGATAATAATAATAGTAATAAGGGAAATAATTATAGTTATAAGGATAAAGACAAGAGTAATAGGGATAGTAATAATAGAATAAGGATAATAATAACAGTCATAGCGATAATAATAATAGTAATAAGGATAATAATAATAGTTATAGTGCGAATAATAATAGTAATAAGGATAAACATAATAGTTATAGTGCTAATAATACTAGTAATAAGGATAATAATAACAGTTATAGCGATAATAATAATAGTAATGAGGGAAATAATAATAAATATCAGGATAAAGACAAGAGTAATAGGAATAGTAATAATTGGAGAAGTATAATAATAACAGTCATTGCGATAATAATAATAGAATAAGGATAATAATAACAGTCATAGCGATAATAATAATAGTAATGAGGATAACAATAATAATTATAGAGATAATAATACTAGTAATAACGATAATAATAACAGTCATAGCGATAATAATAATAGTAATGAGGATAATAATAATAGTTATAAGGATAGAGACAAGAGTAATAGGGATAGTAATAATAGAATAAGTATAATAATAACAGTCATAGCGATAATAATAATAGTAATAAGGATAATAATAATAGTTTTAGTGCTAATAATAATAGTAATAAGCATAATAATAATAGTTATAAGGATAGAGACAAGAGTAATAGGGATAGTAATAATAGAATAAGGATAATAATAACAGTCATAGCGATAATAATAATAGTAATGAGGATAACAATAATAGTTATAGAGATAAAAATACTAGTAATAAGGATAATAATAACAGTTATAATGATAATAATAATAGTAATAAGGGAAATAATAATAGTTATAAGGATAAAGACAAGAGTAATAGGGATAGTAATAATAGAATAAGTATAATAATAACAGTCATAGCGATAATAATAATAGTTATAAGGATAAAGAGAAGAGTAATAGGGATAGTAATAATAGAATAAGGATAATAATAACAGTCATAGCGATAATAATAATAGTAGTAAGGATAATAATAATAGTAATAAGGATAATAATAATAGTTATGAGGATAATAATAATAGTTATAAGGATAAAGACAAGAGTAATAGAGATAGTAATATTAGAATAAGTATAATAATAACAGTCATAGCGATAATAATAATAGTAATAAGGATAATAATAATAGTTATAGTGCGAATAATAATAGTAATAAGGATAAACATAATAGTTATAGTGCTAATAATACTAGTAATAAGGATAATAATAACAGTTATAGCGATAATAATAATAGTAATGAGGGAAATAATAATAAATATCAGGATAAAGACAAGAGTAATAGGAATAGTAATAATAGGAGAAGTATAATAATAACAGTCATTGCGATAATAATAATAGAATAAGGATAATAATAACAGTCATAGCGATAATAATAATAGTAATGAGGATAACAATAATAATTATAGAGATAATAATACTAGTAATAAGGATAATAATAACAGTTATAATGATAATAATAATAGTAATAAGGGAAATAATAATAGTTATAAGGATAAAGACAAGAGTAATAGGGATAGTAATAATAGAATAAGGATAATAATAACAGTCATAGCGATAATAATAATAGTAGTAAGGATAATAATAATAGTTATAGCGATAATAATAATAGTAATAAGCATAATAATAATAGTTACAAGAATAGAGACAAGAGTAATAGGGATAGTAATAGTAGAATAAGCATAATAATAACAGTCATAGCGATAATAATAATAGTAATAAGGATAATAATAATAGTTATAGCGATAATAATAATAGTAATAACGATAATAATAATAGTTATAAGGATAAAGACAAGAGTAATAGGGATAGTAATAATAGAATAAGGATAATAATAACAGTAATAGGGATAGTAATAATAGAATAAGGATAATAATAACAGTCATTGCGATAATATTAATAGAAATACGGATAATAATAATAGTTATAGTGGTAATAATAATATTAATAAGCATAATAATAATAGTTATAAGGATAGAGACAAGAGTAATAGGGATAGTAATAATAGAATAAGGATAATAATAACAGTCATAGCGATAATAATAATAGTAATGAGGATAACAATAATAGTTATAGAGATAATAATACTAGTAATAAGGATAATAATAACAGTTATAATGATAATAATAATAGTAATAAGGGAAATAATAATAGTTATAAGGATAAAGACAAGAGTAATAGGGATAGTAATAATAGAATAAGGATAATAATAACAGTCATAGCGATAATAATAATAGTAGTAAGGATAATAATAATAGTTATAGCGATAATAATAATGGTAATAAGCATAATAATAATAGTTATAAGAATAGAGACAAGAGTAATAGGGATAGTAATAGTAGAATAAGCATAATAATAACAGTCATAGCAATAATAATGATAGTAATAAGGATAATAATAATAGTTATAGTGCTAGTAATAATAGTAATAAGGATAATAATAATAGTTATAGCGATAATAATAATAGTAATAAGGATAATAATAATAGTTATAGTGCGAATAATAATAGTAATAAGGATAAACATAATAGTTATAGTGCTAATAATACTAGTAATAAGGATAATAATAATAGTTATATCGATAATAATAATAGTAATAAGGGAAGTAATAACAGTTATAAGGATAAAGACAAAAGTAATATGGATAGTAATAATACAATAAGCATAATAATAACAGTCATAGCGATAATAATAATAGTTATAGCGATAATAATAATAGTAATAAGGGAAGTAATAATAGTTATAAGGATAAAGACAAAAGTAATAGGGATAGTAATAATACAATAAGCATAATAATAACAGTCATAGCGATAATAATAATAGTTATAGCGATAATAATAATAGTAATAAGGATAATAATAATAGTTATAAGGATAAAGACAAGAGTAATAGGGATAGTAATAATAGAATAAGGATAATAATAACAGTCATAGCGATAATAATAATAGTAATAAGGATAATAATAATAGTTATAGCGATAATAATAATAGTAATAAGGATAATAATAATAGTTATAAGGATAATAATAATAGTTATAAGGATAATAATAATAGTTATAAGGATAAAGAGAAGAGTAATAGGGATAGTAATAATAGAATAAGGATAATAATAACAGTCATAGCGATAATAATAATAGTAGTAAGGATAATAATAATAGTTATAGCGATAATAATAACAGCAATAAGGATAATAATAATAGTTATAAGGATAAAGAGAAGAGTAATAGGGATAGTAATAATAGAATAAGGATAATAATAACAGTCATTGCGATAATAATAATAGTAATAAGGATAATAATAATAGTTATAGCGATAATAATAATAGTAATAACGATAATAATAATAGTTATAAGGATAAAGACAAGAGTAATAGGGATAGTAATAATAGAATAAGGATAATAATAACAGTCATAGCGATAATAATAATAGTAGTAAGGATAATAATAATAGTTATAGCGATAATAATAATAGTAATAAGGATAATAATAATAGTTATAAGGATAGAGACAAGAATAATAGGGATAGTAATAATAGAATAAGGATAATAATAACAGTCATAGCGATAATAATAATAGTAATGAGGATAACAATAATAGTTATAGAGATAAAAATACTAGTAATAAGGATAATAATAACAGTTATAATGATAATAATAATAGTAATAAGGGAAATAATAATAGTTATAAGGATAATAATAATAGTAATAAGGATAATAATAATAGTTATGAGGATAATAATAATAGTTATAAGGATAAAGACAAGAGTAATAGAGATAGTAATATTAGAATAAGTATAATAATAACAGTCATAGCGATAATAATAATAATAGCTATAGTGCTAATAATAATAGTAATAAGGATAATAATAACAGTTATAGCAATAATAATAATAGTATTAAGGATAATAATAATAGTTATAGTGCGAGTAATAATAGTAATAAGGTTAATAATAATAGTTATAGTGATAATAATAATTATCAGGATAAAGACAAGAGTAATAGGGATAGTAATAATAGAATAAGCATAATAATAACAGTCATAGCGATAATAATAATAGTAATAAGGATAATAATAATAGTTATAAGGATAAAGAGAAGAGTAATTTGGATAGTAATAATAGAATAAGGATAATAATAACAGTCATAGCGATAATAATAATAGTAATAAGGATAATAATAATAGTTATACTGATAATAATAATAGTTATAAGGATAAAGAGAAGAGTAATAGGGATAGTAATAATAGAATAAGGATAATATTAACAGTCATAGCGATAATAATAATAGTAGTAAGGATAATAATAATAGTTATAGCGATAATAATAATAGTAATAAGGATAATAATAATAGTTATAAGGATAATAATAATAGTTATAAGGATAATAATAATAGTTATAAGGATAATAATAATAGTTATAAGGATAAAGAGAAGAGTAATAGGGGTAGTAATAATAGAATAAGGATAATAATAACAGTCATAGCGATAATAATAATAGTAGTAAGGATAATAATAATAGTTATAGCGATAATAATAACAGCAATAAGGATAATAATAATAGTTATAAGGATAAAGAGAAGAGTAATAGGGATAGTAATAATAGAATATGGATAATAATAACAGTCATTGCGATAATAATAATAGTAATAAGGATAATAATAATAGTTATAGCGATAATAATAATAGTAATAACGATAATAATAATAGTTATAAGGATAAAGACAAGAGTAATAGGGATAGTAATAATAGAATAAGGATAATAATAACAGTCATAGCGATAATAATAATAGTAGTAAGGATAATAATAATAGTTATAGCGATAATAATAATAGTAATAAGGATAATAATAATAGTTATAAGGATAGAGACAAGAATAATAGGGATAGTAATAATAGAATAAGGATAATAATAACAGTCATAGCGATAATAATAATAGTAATGAGGATAACAATAATAGTTATAGAGATAAAAATACTAGTAATAAGGATAATAATAACAGTTATAATGATAATAATAATAGTAATAAGGGAAATAATAATAGTTATAAGGATAAAGACAAGAGTAATAGGGATAGTAATAATAGAATAAGTATAATAATAACAGTCATAGCGATAATAATAATAGTTATAAGGATAAAGAGAAGAGTAATAGGGATAGTAATAATAGAATAAGGATAATAATAACAGTCATAGCAATAATAATAATAGTAATAAGGATAATAATAATAGTTATACTGATAATAATAATAGTTATAAGGATAAAGAGAAGAGTAATAGGGATAGTAATAATAGAATAAGGATAATATTAACAGTCATAGCGATAATAATAATAGTAGTAAGGATAATAATAATCGTTATAGCGATAATAATAATAGTAATTAGGATAATAATAATAGTTATGAGGATAATAATAATAGTTATAAGGATAAAGACAAGAGTAATAGGGACAGTAATAATAGAATAAGTATAATAATAACAGTCATAGCGATAATAATAATAGTAATAAGGATAATAATAATAGTTATAGTGCGAATAATAATAGTAATAAGGATAAACATAATAGTTATAGTGCTAATAATACTAGTAATAAGGATAATAATAACAGTTATAGCGATAATAATAATAGTGATGAGGGAAATAATAATAAATATCAGGATAAAGACAAGAGTAATAGGAATAGTAATAATAGGAGAAGTATAATAATAACAGTCATTGCGATAATAATAATAGAATAAGGATAATAATAACAGTCATAGCGATAATAATAATAGTAATGAGGATAACAATAATAATTATAGAGATAATAATACTAGTAATAAGGATAATAATAACAGTTATAATGATAATAATAATAGTAATAAGGGAAATAATAATAGTTATAACAATAAAGACAAGAGTAATAGGGATAGTAATAATAGAATAAGGATAATAATAACAGTCATAGCGATAATAATAATAGTAGTAAGGATAATAATAATAGTTATAGCGATAATAATAATAGTAATAAGCATAATAATAATAGTTATAAGAATAGAGACAAGAGTAATAGGGATAGTAATAGTAGAATAAGCATAATAATAACAGTCATAGCGATAATAATAATAGTAATAAGGATAATAATAATAGTTATAGCGATAATAATAATAGTAATAACGATAATAATAATAGTTATAAGGATAAAGACAAGAGTAATAGGGATAGTAATAATAGAATAAGGATAATAATAACAGTAATAGCGATAATAATAATAGTAATAAGGATAATAATAATAGTTATAGCGATAATAATAATAGTAATAAGGATAATAATAATAGTTATAAGGATAAAGAGAAGAGTAATAGGGATAGTAATAATAGAATAAGGATAATAATAACAGTCATTGCGATAATATTAATAGAAATACGGATAATAATAATAGTTATAGTGGTAATAATAATATTAATAAGCATAATAATAATAGTTATAAGGATAGAGACAAGAGTAATAGGGATAGTAATAATAGAATAAGGATAATAATAACAGTCATAGCGATAATAATAATAGTAATGAGGATAACAATAATAGTTATAGAGATAATAATACTAGTAATAAGGATAATAATAACAGTTATAATGATAATAATAATAGTAATAAGGGAAATAATAATAGTTATAAGGATAAAGACAAGAGTAATAGGGATAGTAATAATAGAATAAGGATAATAATAACAGTCATAGCGATAATAATAATAGTAGTAAGGATAATAATAATAGTTATAGCGATAATAATAATGGTAATAAGCATAATAATAATAGTTATAAGAATAGAGACAAGAGTAATAGGGATAGTAATAGTAGAATAAGCATAATAATAACAGTCATAGCGATAATAATGATAGTAATAAGGATAATAATAATAGTTATAGTGCTAGTAATAATAGTAATAAGGATAATAATAATAGTTATAGCGATAATAATAATAGTAATAAGGATAATAATAATAGTTATAGTGCGAATAATAATAGTAATAAGGATAAACATAATAGTTATAGTGCTAATAATACTAGTAATAAGGATAATAATAATAGTTATATCGATAATAATAATAGTAATAAGGGAAGTAATAACAGTTATAAGGATAAAGACAAAAGTAATATGGATAGTAATAATACAATAAGCATAATAATAACAGTCATAGCGATAATAATAATAGTTATAGCGATAATAATAATAGTAATAAGGATAATAATAATAGTTATAAGGATAAAGACAAGAGTAATAGGGATAGTAATAATAGAATAAGGATAATAATAACAGTCATAGCGATAATAATAATAGTAATAAGGATAATAATAATAGTTATAGCGATAATAATAATAGTAATAAGGATAATAATAATAGTTATAAGGATAATAATAATAGTTTTAAGGATAATAATAATAGTTATAAGGATAAAGAGAAGAGTAATAGGGATAGTAATAATAGAATAAGTATAATAATAACAGTCATAGCGATAATAATAATAGTAATAAGGATAATAATAATAGTTATAAGGATGAAGAGAAGAGTAATAGGGATAGTAATAATAGAATAAGGATAATAATAACAGTCATAGCGATAATAATAATAGTAATAAGGATAATAATAATAGTTATAAGGATAATAATAATAGTTATAAGGATAAAGAGAAGAGTAATAGGGATAGTAATAATAGAATAAGGATAATAATAACAGTCATAGCGATAATAATAATAGTAGTAAGGATAATAATAATAGTTATAGCGATAATAATAATAGTAATTAGGATAATAATAATAGTTGTGAGGATAATAATAATAGTTATAAGGATAAAGACAAGAGTAATAGGGACAGTAATAATAGAATAAGTATAATAATAACAGTCATAGCGATAATAATAATAGTAATCAGGATAATAATAATAGTTATAGTGCGAATAATAATAGTAATAAGGATAAACATAATAGTTATAGTGCTAATAATACTAGTAATAAGGATAATAATAACAGTTATAGCGATAATAATAATAGTAATGAGGGAAATAATAATAAATATCAGGATAAAGACAAGAGTAATAGGAATAGTAATAATAGGAGAAGTATAATAATAACAGTCATTGCGATAATAATAATAGAATAAGGATAATAATAACAGTCATAGCGATAATAATAATAGTAATGAGGATAACAATAATAATTATAGAGATAATAATACTAGTAATAAGGATAATAATAACAGTTATAATGATAATAATAATAGTAATAAGGGAAATAATAATAGTTATAAGGATAAAGACAAGAGTAATAGGGATAGTAATAATAGAATAAGGATAATAATAACAGTCATAGCGATAATAATAATAGTAGTAAGGATAATAATAATAGTTATAGCGATAATAATAATAGTAATAAGCATAATAATAATAGTTATAAGAATAGAGACAAGAGTAATAGGGATAGTAATAGTAGAATAAGCATAATAATAACAGTCATAGCGATAATAATAATAGTAATAAGGATAATAATAATAGTTATAGCGATAATAATAATAGTAATAACGATAATAATAATAGTTATAAGGATAAAGACAAGAGTAATAGGGATAGTAATAATAGAATAAGGATAATAATAACAGTAATAGCGATAATAATAATAGTAATAAGGATAATAATAATAGTTATAGCGATAATAATAATAGTAATAAGGATAATAATAATAGTTATAAGGATAAAGAGAAGAGTAATAGGGATATTAATAATAGAATAAGGATAATAATAACAGTCATTGCGATAATATTAATAGAAATACGGATAATAATAATAGTTATAGTGGTAATAATAATATTAATAAGCATAATAATAATAGTTATAAGGATAGAGACAAGAGCAATAGGGATAGTAATAATAGAATAAGGATAATAATAACAGTCATAGCGATAATAATAATAGTAATGAGGATAACAATAATAATTATAGAGATAATAATACTAGTAATAAGGATAATAATAACAGTTATAATGATAATAATAATAGTAATAAGGGAAATAATAATAGTTATAAGGATAAAGACAAGAGTAATAGGGATAGTAATAATAGAATAAGGATAATAATAACAGTCATAGCGATAATAATAATAGTAGTAAGGATAATAATAATAGTTATAGCGATAATAATAATAGTAATAAGCATAATAATAATAGTTATAAGAATAGAGACAAGAGTAATAGGGATAGTAATAGTAGAATAAGCATAATAATAACAGTCATAGCGATAATAATAATAGTAATAAGGATAATAATAATAGTTATAGCGATAATAATAATAGTAATAACGATAATAATAATAGTTATAAGGATAAAGACAAGAGTAATAGGGATAGTAATAATAGAATAAGGATAATAATAACAGTAATAGCGATAATAATAATAGTAATAAGGATAATAATAATAGTTATACTGATAATAATAATAGTTATAAGGATAAAGAGAAGAGTAATAGGGATAGTAATAATAGAATAAGGATAATATTAACAGTCATAGCGATAATAATAATAGTAGTAAGGATAATAATAATAGTTATAGCGATAATAATAATAGTAATTAGGATAATAATAATAGTTATGAGGATAATAATAATAGTTATAAGGATAAAGACAAGAGTAATAGGGACAGTAATAATAGAATAAGTATAATAATAACAGTCATAGCGATAATAATAATAGTAATAAGGATAATAATAATAGTTATAGTGCGAATAATAATAGTAATAAGGATAAACATAATAGTTATAGTGCTAATAATACTAGTAATAAGGATAATAATAACAGTTATAGCGATAATAATAATAGTGATGAGGGAAATAATAATAAATATCAGGATAAAGACAAGAGTAATAGGAATAGTAATAATAGGAGAAGTATAATAATAACAGTCATTGCGATAATAATAATAGAATAAGGATAATAATAACAGTCATAGCGATAATAATAATAGTAATGAGGATAACAATAATAATTATAGAGATAATAATACTAGTAATAAGGATAATAATAACAGTTATAATGATAATAATAATAGTAATAAGGGAAATAATAATAGTTATAACAATAAAGACAAGAGTAATAGGGATAGTAATAATAGAATAAGGATAATAATAACAGTCATAGCGATAATAATAATAGTAGTAAGGATAATAATAATAGTTATAGCGATAATAATAATAGTAATAAGCATAATAATAATAGTTATAAGAATAGAGACAAGAGTAATAGGGATAGTAATAGTAGAATAAGCATAATAATAACAGTCATAGCGATAATAATAATAGTAATAAGGATAATAATAATAGTTATAGCGATAATAATAATAGTAATAACGATAATAATAATAGTTATAAGGATAAAGACAAGAGTAATAGGGATAGTAATAATAGAATAAGGATAATAATAACAGTAATAGCGATAATAATAATAGTAATAAGGATAATAATAATAGTTATAGCGATAATAATAATAGTAATAAGGATAATAATAATAGTTATAAGGATAAAGAGAAGAGTAATAGGGATAGTAATAATAGAATAAGGATAATAATAACAGTCATTGCGATAATATTAATAGAAATACGGATAATAATAATAGTTATAGTGGTAATAATAATATTAATAAGCATAATAATAATAGTTATAAGGATAGAGACAAGAGTAATAGGGATAGTAATAATAGAATAAGGATAATAATAACAGTCATAGCGATAATAATAATAGTAATGAGGATAACAATAATAGTTATAGAGATAATAATACTAGTAATAAGGATAATAATAACAGTTATAATGATAATAATAATAGTAATAAGGGAAATAATAATAGTTATAAGGATAAAGACAAGAGTAATAGGGATAGTAATAATAGAATAAGGATAATAATAACAGTCATAGCGATAATAATAATAGTAGTAAGGATAATAATAATAGTTATAGCGATAATAATAATGGTAATAAGCATAATAATAATAGTTATAAGAATAGAGACAAGAGTAATAGGGATAGTAATAGTAGAATAAGCATAATAATAACAGTCATAGCGATAATAATGATAGTAATAAGGATAATAATAATAGTTATAGTGCTAGTAATAATAGTAATAAGGATAATAATAATAGTTATAGCGATAATAATAATAGTAATAAGGATAATAATAATAGTTATAGTGCGAATAATAATTGTAATAAGGATAAACATAATAGTTATAGTGCTAATAATACTAGTAATAAGGATAATAATAATAGTTATATCGATAATAATAATAGTAATAAGGGAAGTAATAACAGTTATAAGGATAAAGACAAAAGTAATATGGATAGTAATAATACAATAAGCATAATAATAACAGTCATAGCGATAATAATAATAGTTATAGCGATAATAATAATAATAGTAATAAGGGAAGTAATAATAGTTATAAGGATAAAGACAAAAGTAATAGGGATAGTAATAATACAATAAGCATAATAATAACAGTCATAGCGATAATAATAATAGTTATAGCGATAATAATAATAGTAATAAGGATAATAATAATAGTTATAAGGATAAAGACAAGAGTAATAGGGATAGTAATAATAGAATAAGGATAATAATAACAGTCATAGCGATAATAATAATAGTAATAAGGATAATAATAATAGTTATAGCGATAATAATAATAGTAATAAGGATAATAATAATAGTTATAAGGATAATAATAATAGTTATAAGGATAATAATAATAGTTATAAGGATAAAGAGAAGAGTAATAGGGATAGTAATAATAGAATAAGTATAATAATAACAGTCATAGCGATAATAATAATAGTAATAAGGATAATAATAATAGTTATAAGGATAAAGAGAAGAGTAATAGGGATAGTAATAATAGAATAAGGATAATAATAACAGTCATAGCGATAATAATAATAGTAATAAGGATAATAATAATAGTTATAAGGATAATAATAATAGTTATAAGGATAAAGAGAAGAGTAATAGGGATAGTAATAATAGAATAAGGATAATAATAACAGTCATAGCGATAATAATAATAGTAGTAAGGATAATAATAATAGTTATAGCGATAATAATAATAGTAATTAGGATAATAATAATAGTTGTGAGGATAATAATAATAGTTATAAGGATAAAGACAAGAGTAATAGGGACAGTAATAATAGAATAAGTATAATAATAACAGTCATAGCGATAATAATAATAGTAATAAGGATAATAATAATAGTTATAGTGCGAATAATAATAGTAATAAGGATAAACATAATAGTTATAGTGCTAATAATACTAGTAATAAGGATAATAATAACAGTTATAGCGATAATAATAATAGTAATAAGGATAATAATAATAGTTATAAGGATAAAGACAAGAGTAATAGGGATAGTAATAATAGAATAAGGATAATAATAACAGTCATAGCGATAATAATAATAGTAATAAGGATAATAATAATAGTTATAGCGATAATAATAATAGTAATAAGGATAATAATAATAGTTATAAGGATAATAATAATAGTTATAAGGATAATAATAATAGTTATAAGGATAAAGAGAAGAGTAATAGGGATAGTAATAATAGAATAAGTATAATAATAACAGTCATAGCGATAATAATAATAGAATAAGGATAATAATAACAGTCATAGCGATAATAATAATAGTAATGAGGATAACAATAATAATTATAGAGATAATAATACTAGTAATAAGGATAATAATAACAGTTATAATGATAATAATAATAGTAATAAGGGAAATAATAATAGTTATAAGGATAAAGACAAGAGTAATAGGGATCGTAATAATAGAATAAGGATAATAATAACAGTAATAGCGATAATAATAATAGTAATAAGGATAATAATAATAGTTATAGCGATAATAATAATAGTAATAAGGATAATAATAATAGTTATAAGGATAAAGAGAAGAGTAATAGGGATAGTAATAATAGAATAAGGATAATAATAACAGTCATTGCGATAATATTAATAGAAATACGGATAATAATAATAGTTATAGTGGTAATAATAATATTAATAAGCATAATAATAATAGTTATAAGGATAGAGACAAGAGCAATAGGGATAGTAATAATAGAATAAGGATAATAATAACAGTCATAGCGATAATAATAATAGTAATGAGGATAACAATAATAGTTATAGAGATAATAATACTAGTAATAAGGATAATAATAACAGTTATAATGATAATAATAATAGTAATAAGGGAAATAATAATAGTTATAAGGATAAAGACAAGAGTAATAGGGATAGTAATAATAGAATAAGGATAATAATAACAGTCATAGCGATAATAATAAGAGTAGTAAGGATAATAATAATAGTTATAGCGATAATAATAATAGTAATAAGGATAATAATAATAGTTATAAGGATAAAGACAAGAGTAATAGGGATAGTAATAATAGAATAAGGATAATAATAACAGTCATAGCGATAATAATAATAGTAATAAGGATAATAATAATAGTTATAGCGATAATAATAATAGTAATAAGGATAATAATAATAGTTATAAGGATAAAGAGAAGAGTAATAGGGATAGTAATAATAGAATAAGGATAATAATAACAGTCATAGCGATAATAATAATAGTAATAAGGATAATAATAATAGTTATACTGATAATAATAATAGTTATAAGGATAAAGAGAAGAGTAATAGGGATAGTAATAATAGAATAAGGATAATATTAACAGTCATAGCGATAATAATAATAGTAGTAAGGATAATAATAATAGTTATAGCGATAATAATAATAGTAATTAGGATAATAATAATAGTTATGAGGATAATAATAATAGTTATAAGGATAAAGACAAGAGTAATAGGGACAGTAATAATAGAATAAGTATAATAATAACAGTCATAGCGATAATAATAATAGTAATAAGGATAATAATAATAGTTATAGTGCGAATAATAATAGTAATAAGGATAAACATAATAGTTATAGTGCTAATAATACTAGTAATAAGGATAATAATAACAGTTATAGCGATAATAATAATAGTGATGAGGGAAATAATAATAAATATCAGGATAAAGACAAGAGTAATAGGAATAGTAATAATAGGAGAAGTATAATAATAACAGTCATTGCGATAATAATAATAGAATAAGGATAATAATAACAGTCATAGCGATAATAATAATAGTAATGAGGATAACAATAATAGTTATAGAGATAATAATACTAGTAATAAGGATAATAATAACAGTTATAATGATAATAATAATAGTAATAAGGGAAATAATAATAGTTATAAGGATAAAGACAAGAGTAATAGGGATAGTAATAATAGAATAAGGATAAGAATAACAGTCATAGCGATAATAATAATAGTAGTAAGGATAATAATAATAGTTATAGCGATAATAATAATGGTAATAAGCATAATAATAATAGTTATAAGAATAGAGACAAGAGTAATAGGGATAGTAATAGTAGAATAAGCATAATAATAACAGTCATAGCGATAATAATGATAGTAATAAGGATAATAATAATAGTTATAGTGCTAGTAATAATAGTAATAAGGATAATAATAATAGTTATAGCGATAATAATAATAGTAATAAGGATAATAATAATAGTTATAGTGCGAATAATAATAGTAATAAGGATAAACATAATAGTTATAGTGCTAATAATACTAGTAATAAGGATAATAATAATAGTTATATCGATAATAATAATAGTAATAAGGGAAGTAATAACAGTTATAAGGATAAAGACAAAAGTAATATGGATAGTAATAATACAATAAGCATAATAATAACAGTCATAGCGATAATAATAATAGTTATAGCGATAATAATAATAATAGTAATAAGGGAAGTAATAATAGTTATAAGGATAAAGACAAAAGTAATAGGGATAGTAATAATACAATAAGCATAATAATAACAGTCATAGCGATAATAATAATAGTTATAGCGATAATAATAATAGTAATAAGGATAATAATAATAGTTATAAGGATAAAGACAAGAGTAATAGGGATAGTAATAATAGAATAAGGATAATAATAACAGTCATAGCGATAATAATAATAGTAATAAGGATAATAATAATAGTTATAAGGATAAAGAGAAGAGTAATAGGGATAGTAATAATAGAATAAGTATAATAATAACAGTCATAGCGATAATAATAATAGTAATAAGGATAATAATAATAGTTATAAGGATAAAGAGAAGAGTAATAGGGATAGTAATAATAGAATAAGGATAATAATAACAGTCATAGCGATAATAATAATAGTAATAAGGATAATAATAATAGTTATAAGGATAAAGAGAAGAGTAATAGGGATAGTAATAATAGAATAAGGATAATAATAACAGTCATAGCGATAATATTAATAGTAGTAAGGATAATAATAATAGTTATAGCGATAATAATAATAGTTATTAGGATAATAATAAAAGTTGTGAGGATAATAATAATAGTTATAAGGATAAAGACAAGAGTAATAGGGACAGTAATAATAGAATAAGTATAATAATAACAGTCATAGCGATAATAATAATAGTAATAAGGATAATAATAATAGTTATAGTGCGAATAATAATAGTAATAAGGATAAACATAATAGTTATAGTGCTAATAATACTAGTAATAAGGATAATAATAACAGTTATAGCGATAATAATAATAGTAATGAGGGAAATAATAATAAATATCAGGATAAAGACAAGAGTAATAGGAATAGTAATAATAGGAGAAGTATAATAATAACAGTCATTGCGATAATAATAATAGAATAAGGATAATAATAACAGTCATAGCGATAATAATAATAGTAATGAGGATAACAATAATAATTATAGAGATAATAATACTAGTAATAAGGATAATAATAACAGTTATAATGATAATAATAATAGTAATAAGGGAAATAATAATAGTTATAAGGATAAAGACAAGAGTAATAGGGATAGTAATAATAGAATAAGGATAATAATAACAGTCATAGCGATAATAATAATAGTAGTAAGGATAATAATAATAGTTATAGCGATAATAATAATAGTAATAAGCATAATAATAATAGTTATAAGAATAGAGACAAGAGTAATAGGGATAGTAATAGTAGAATAAGCATAATAATAACAGTCATAGCGATAATAATGATAGTAATAAGGATAATAATAATAGTTATAGTGCTAGTAATAATAGTAATAAGGATAATAATAATAGTTATAGCGATAATAATAATAGTAATAAGGATAATAATAATAGTTATAGTGCGAATAATAATAGTAATAAGGATAAACATAATAGTTATAGTGCTAATAATACTAGTAATAAGGATAATAATAATAGTTATATCGATAATAATAATAGTAATAAGGGAAGTAATAACAGTTATAAGGATAAAGACAAAAGTAATATGGATAGTAATAATACAATAAGCATAATAATAACAGTCATAGCGATAATAATAATAGTTATAGCGATAATAATAATAGTAATAAGGGAAGTAATAATAGTTATAAGGATAAAGACAAAAGTAATAGGGATAGTAATAATACAATAAGCATAATAATAACAGTCATAGCGATAATAATAATAGTTATAGCGATAATAATAATAGTAATAAGGATAATCATAATAGTTATAAGGATAAAGACAAGAGTAATAGGGATAGTAATAATAGAATAAGGATAATAATAACAGTCATAGCGATAATAATAATAGTAATAAGGATCATAATAATAGTAATAAGGATAATAATAACAGTTATAAGGATAAAGAGAAGAGTAATAGGGAAGGTAATAATAGAATAAGGATAATAATAACAGTCATTGCGATAATAATAATAGTAATAAGGATAATAATAATAGTTATAGCGATAATAATAATAGTAATAAGGATAATAATAATAGTTATAAAGATAAAGACAAGAGTAATAGGGATAGTAATAATAGAATAAGGATAATAATAACAATCATAGCGATAATAATAATAGTAATGAGGATAATAATAATAGTTATAAGGATAGAGACAAGAGTAATAGGGATAGTAATAATAGAATAAGTATAATAATAACAGTCATAGCGATAATAATAATAGTAATAAGGATAATTATAATAGTTTTAGTGCTAATAATAATAGTAATAAGCATAACGATAATAGTTATAAGGATAAAGACAAGAGTAATAGGGATAGTAGTAATAGAATAAGTATAATAATAACAGTCATAGCGATAATAATAATAGTAATAAGGATAATAATAATAGTTATAGTGCGAATAATAATAGTAATAAGGATAAACATAATAGTTATAGTGCTAATAATACTAGTAATAAGGATAATAATAACAGTTATAGCGATAATAATAAAAGTAATAAGGGAAATAATAATAAATATCAGGATAAAGACAAGAGTAATAGGCATAGTAATAATGGAAGAAGTATAATACTAACAGTCATTGCGATAATAATAATAGAAATACGGATAATAATAATAGTTATAGTGGTAATAATAATATTAATAAGCATAATAATAATAGTTATAAGGATAGAGACAAGAGTAATAGGGATAGTAATAATAGAATGAGGATAATAATAACAGTCATAGCGATAATAATAATAGTAATGAGGATAACAATAATAGTTATAGAGATAATAATACTAGTAATACGGATAATAATAACAGTTATAATGATAATAATAATAGTAATAAGGGAAATAATAATAGTTATAAGGATAAAGACAAGAGTAATAGGGATAGTAATAATAGAATACGGATAATAATAACAGTCATAGCGATAATAATAATAGTAGTAAGGATAATAATAATAGTTATAGCGATAATAATAATAGTAATAAGCATAATAATAATAGTTATAAGAATAGAGACAAGAGTAATAGGGATAGTAATAGTAGAATAAGCATAATAATAACAGTCATAGCGATAATAATAATAGTAATAAGGATAATAATAATAGTTATAATGATAATAATAATAGTTATATGGATAAAGAGAAGAGTAATAGGGATAGTAATAATAGAATAAGGATAATAATAACAGTCATAGCTATACTAATAATAGTAGTAAGGATAATAATAATAGTTATAGCGATAATAATAATAGTAATAAGGATAATAATAATAGTTATAAGGATAAAGAGAAGAGTAATAGGGATAGTAATAATAGAATAAGGATAATAATAACAGTCATTGCGATAATATTAATAGAAATACGGATAATAATAATAGTTATAGTGGTAATAATAATATTAATAAGCATAATAATAATAGTTATAAGGATAGAGACAAGAGCAATAGGGATAGTAATAATAGAATAAGGATAATAATAACAGTCATAGCGATAATAATAATAGTAATGAGGATAACAATAATAGTTATAGAGATAATAATACTAGTAATAAGGATAATAATAACAGTTATAATGATAATAATAATAGTAATAAGGGAAATAATAATAGTTATAAGGATAAAGACAAGAGTAATAGGGATAGTAATAATAGAATAAGGATAATAATAACAGTCATAGCGATAATAATAATAGTAGTAAGGATAATAATAATAGTTATAGCGATAATAATAATGGTAATAAGCATAATAATAATAGTTATAAGAATAGAGACAAGAGTAATAGGGATAGTAATAGTAGAATAAGCATAATAATAACAGTCATAGCGATAATAATGATAGTAATAAGGATAATAATAATAGTTATAGTGCTAGTAATAATAGTAATAAGGATAATAATAATAGTTATAGCGATAATAATAATAGTAATAAGGATAATAATAATAGTTATAGTGCGAATAATAATAGTAATAAGGATAAACATAATAGTTATAGTGCTAATAATACTAGTAATAAGGATAATAATAATAGTTATATCGATAATAATAATAGTAATAAGGGAAGTAATAACAGTTATAAGGATAAAGACAAAAGTAATATGGATAGTAATAATACAATAAGCATAATAATAACAGTCATAGCGATAATAATAATAGTTATAGCGATAATAATAATAGTAAGAAGGGAAGTAATAATAGTTATAAGGATAAAGACAAAAGTAATAGGGATAGTAATAATACAATAAGCATAATAATAACAGTCATAGCGATAATAATAATAGTTATAGCGATAATAATAATAGTAATAAGGATAATAATAATAGTTATAAGGATAAAGACAAGAGTAATAGGGATAGTAATAATAGAATAAGGATAATAATAACAGTCATAGCGATAATAATAATAGTAATAAGGATCATAATAATAGTAATAAGGATAATAATAACAGTTATAAGGATAAAGAGAAGAGTAATAGGGATAGTAGTAATAGAATAAGTATAATAATAACAGTCATAGCGATAATAATAATAGTAATAAGGATAATAATAATAGTTATAGTGCGAATAATAATAGTAATAAGGATAAACATAATAGTTATAGTGCTAATAATACTAGTAATAAGGATAATAATAACAGTTATAGCGATAATAATAAAAGTAATAAGGGAAATAATAATAAATATCAGGATAAAGACAAGAGTAATAGGCATAGTAATAATGGAAGAAGTATAATACTAACAGTCATTGCGATAATAATAATAGAAATACGGATAATAATAATAGTTATAGTGGTAATAATAATATTAATAAGCATAATAATAATAGTTATAAGGATAGAGACAAGAGTAATAGGGATAGTAATAATAGAATGAGGATAATAATAACAGTCATAGCGATAATAATAATAGTAATGAGGATAACAATAATAGTTATAGAGATAATAATACTAGTAATACGGATAATAATAACAGTTATAATGATAATAATAATAGTAATAAGGGAAATAATAATAGTTATAAGGATAAAGACAAGAGTAATAGGGATAGTAATAATAGAATACGGATAATAATAACAGTCATAGCGATAATAATAATAGTAGTAAGGATAATAATAATAGTTATAGCGATAATAATAATAGTAATAAGCATAATAATAATAGTTATAAGAATAGAGACAAGAGTAATAGGGATAGTAATAGTAGAATAAGCATAATAATAACAGTCATAGCGATAATAATAATAGTAATAAGGATAATAATAATAGTTATAATGATAATAATAATAGTTATATGGATAAAGAGAAGAGTAATAGGGATAGTAATAATAGAATAAGGATAATAATAACAGTCATAGCTATACTAATAATAGTAGTAAGGATAATAATAATAGTTATAGCGATAATAATAATAGTAATAAGGATAATAATAATAGTTATAAGGATAAAGAGAAGAGTAATAGGGATAGTAATAATAGAATAAGGATAATAATAACAGTCATTGCGATAATAATAATAGAAATACGGATAATAATAATAGTTATAGTGGTAATAATAATATTAATAAGCATAATAATAATAGTTATAAGGATAGAGACAAGAGTAATAGGGATAGTAATAATAGAATAAGGATAATAATAACAGTCATAGCGATAATAATAATAGTAATGAGGATAACAATAATAGTTATAGAGATAATAATACTAGTAATAAGGATAATAATAACAGTTATAATGATAATAATAATAGTAATAAGGGAAATAATAATAGTTATAAGGATAAAGACAAGAGTAATAGGGATAGTAATAATAGAATAAGGATAATAATAACAGTCATAGCGATAATAATAATAGTAATGAGGATAATAATAATAGTTATAAGGATAGAGACAAGAGTAATAGGGATAGTAATAATAGAATAAGTATAATAATAACAGTCATAGCGATAATAATAATAGTAATAAGGATAATTATAATAGTTTTAGTGCTAATAATAATAGTAATAAGCATAACGATAATAGTTATAAGGATAAAGACAAGAGTAATAGGGATAGTAGTAATAGAATAAGTATAATAATAACAGTCATAGCGATAATAATAATAGTAATAAGGATAATAATAATAGTTATAGTGCGAATAATAATAGTAATAAGGATAAACATAATAGTTATAGTGCTAATAATACTAGTAATAAGGATAATAATAACAGTTATAGCGATAATAATAAAAGTAATAAGGGAAATAATAATAAATATCAGGATAAAGACAAGAGTAATAGGCATAGTAATAATGGAAGAAGTATAATACTAACAGTCATTGCGATAATAATAATAGAAATACGGATAATAATAATAGTTATAGTGGTAATAATAATATTAATAAGCATAATAATAATAGTTATAAGGATAGAGACAAGAGTAATAGGGATAGTAATAATAGAATGAGGATAATAATAACAGTCATAGCGATAATAATAATAGTAATGAGGATAACAATAATAGTTATAGAGATAATAATACTAGTAATACGGATAATAATAACAGTTATAATGATAATAATAATAGTAATAAGGGAAATAATAATAGTTATAAGGATAAAGACAAGAGTAATAGGGATAGTAATAATAGAATACGGATAATAATAACAGTCATAGCGATAATAATAATAGTAGTAAGGATAATAATAATAGTTATAGCGATAATAATAATAGTAATAAGCATAATAATAATAGTTATAAGAATAGAGACAAGAGTAATAGGGATAGTAATAGTAGAATAAGCATAATAATAACAGTCATAGCGATAATAATAATAGTAATAAGGATAATAATAATAGTTATAATGATAATAATAATAGTTATATGGATAAAGAGAAGAGTAATAGGGATAGTAATAATAGAATAAGGATAATAATAACAGTCATAGCTATACTAATAATAGTAGTAAGGATAATAATAATAGTTATAGCGATAATAATAATAGTAATAAGGATAATAATAATAGTTATAAGGATAAAGAGAAGAGTAATAGGGATAGTAATAATAGAATAAGGATAATAATAACAGTCATTGCGATAATATTAATAGAAATACGGATAATAATAATAGTTATAGTGGTAATAATAATATTAATAAGCATAATAATAATAGTTATAAGGATAGAGACAAGAGCAATAGGGATAGTAATAATAGAATAAGGATAATAATAACAGTCATAGCGATAATAATAATAGTAATGAGGATAACAATAATAGTTATAGAGATAATAATACTAGTAATAAGGATAATAATAACAGTTATAATGATAATAATAATAGTAATAAGGGAAATAATAATAGTTATAAGGATAAAGACAAGAGTAATAGGGATAGTAATAATAGAATAAGGATAATAATAACAGTCATAGCGATAATAATAATAGTAGTAAGGATAATAATAATAGTTATAGCGATAATAATAATGGTAATAAGCATAATAATAATAGTTATAAGAATAGAGACAAGAGTAATAGGGATAGTAATAGTAGAATAAGCATAATAATAACAGTCATAGCGATAATAATGATAGTAATAAGGATAATAATAATAGTTATAGTGCTAGTAATAATAGTAATAAGGATAATAATAATAGTTATAGCGATAATAATAATAGTAATAAGGATAATAATAATAGTTATAGTGCGAATAATAATAGTAATAAGGATAAACATAATAGTTATAGTGCTAATAATACTAGTAATAAGGATAATAATAATAGTTATATCGATAATAATAATAGTAATAAGGGAAGTAATAACAGTTATAAGGATAAAGACAAAAGTAATATGGATAGTAATAATACAATAAGCATAATAATAACAGTCATAGCGATAATAATAATAGTTATAGCGATAATAATAATAGTAATAAGGGAAGTAATAATAGTTATAAGGATAAAGACAAAAGTAATAGGGATAGTAATAATACAATAAGCATAATAATAACAGTCATAGCGATAATAATAATAGTTATAGCGATAATAATAATAGTAATAAGGATAATAATAATAGTTATAAGGATAAAGACAAGAGTAATAGGGATAGTAATAATAGAATAAGGATAATAATAACAGTCATAGCGATAATAATAATAGTAATAAGGATCATAATAATAGTAATAAGGATAATAATAACAGTTATAAGGATAAAGAGAAGAGTAATAGGGATAGTAGTAATAGAATAAGTATAATAATAACAGTCATAGCGATAATAATAATAGTAATAAGGATAATAATAATAGTTATAGTGCGAATAATAATAGTAATAAGGATAAACATAATAGTTATAGTGCTAATAATACTAGTAATAAGGATAATAATAACAGTTATAGCGATAATAATAAAAGTAATAAGGGAAATAATAATAAATATCAGGATAAAGACAAGAGTAATAGGCATAGTAATAATGGAAGAAGTATAATACTAACAGTCATTGCGATAATAATAATAGAAATACGGATAATAATAATAGTTATAGTGGTAATAATAATATTAATAAGCATAATAATAATAGTTATAAGGATAGAGACAAGAGTAATAGGGATAGTAATAATAGAATGAGGATAATAATAACAGTCATAGCGATAATAATAATAGTAATGAGGATAACAATAATAGTTATAGAGATAATAATACTAGTAATACGGATAATAATAACAGTTATAATGATAATAATAATAGTAATAAGGGAAATAATAATAGTTATAAGGATAAAGACAAGAGTAATAGGGATAGTAATAATAGAATACGGATAATAATAACAGTCATAGCGATAATAATAATAGTAGTAAGGATAATAATAATAGTTATAGCGATAATAATAATAGTAATAAGCATAATAATAATAGTTATAAGAATAGAGACAAGAGTAATAGGGATAGTAATAGTAGAATAAGCATAATAATAACAGTCATAGCGATAATAATAATAGTAATAAGGATAATAATAATAGTTATAATGATAATAATAATAGTTATATGGATAAAGAGAAGAGTAATAGGGATAGTAATAATAGAATAAGGATAATAATAACAGTCATAGCTATACTAATAATAGTAGTAAGGATAATAATAATAGTTATAGCGATAATAATAATAGTAATAAGGATAATAATAATAGTTATAAGGATAAAGAGAAGAGTAATAGGGATAGTAATAATAGAATAAGGATAATAATAACAGTCATTGCGATAATAATAATAGAAATACGGATAATAATAATAGTTATAGTGGTAATAATAATATTAATAAGCATAATAATAATAGTTATAAGGATAGAGACAAGAGTAATAGGGATAGTAATAATAGAATAAGGATAATAATAACAGTCATAGCGATAATAATAATAGTAATGAGGATAACAATAATAGTTATAGAGATAATAATACTAGTAATAAGGATAATAATAACAGTTATAATGATAATAATAATAGTAATAAGGGAAATAATAATAGTTATAAGGATGAAGACAAGAGTAATAGGGATAGTAATAATAGAATAAGGATAATAATAACAGTCATAGCGATAATAATAATAGTAGTAAGGATAATAATAATAGTTATAGCGATAATAATAATGGTAATAAGCATAATAATAATAGTTATAAGAATAGAGACAAGAGTAATAGGGATAGTAATAGTAGAATAAGCATAATAATAACAGTCATAGCGATAATAATGATAGTAATAAGGATAATAATAATAGTTATAGTGCTAGTAATAATAGTAATAAGGATAATAATAATATTTATAGCGATAATAATAATAGTAATAAGGATAATAATAATAGTTATAGTGCGAATAACAATAGTAATAAGGATAAACATAATAGTTATAGTGCTAATAATACTAGTAATAAGGATAATAATAATAGTTATATCGATAATAATAATAGTAATAAGGATAATAATAATAGTTATAAAGATAAAGACAAGAGTAATAGGGATAGTAATAATAGAATAAGCATAATAATAACAGTCATAGCGATAATAATAATAGTTATAGCGATAATAATAATAGTAATAAGGATAATAATAATAGTTATAAGGATAAAGACAAGAGTAATAGGGATAGTAATAATAGAATAAGGATAATAATAACAGTCATAGCGATAATAACAATAGTAATGAGGATAATAATAATAGTTATAGCGATAATAATAATAGTAATAAGGATAATAATAATAGTTATAGTGCGAATAATAATAGTAATAAGGATAAACATAATAGTTATAGTGCTAATAATACTAGTAATAAGGATAATAATAATAGTTATATCGATAATAATAATAGTAATAAGGGAAGTAATAACAGTTATAAGGATAAAGACAAAAGTAATATGGATAGTAATAATACAATAAGCATAATAATAACAGTCATAGCGATAATAATAATAGTTATAGCGATAATAATAATAATAGTAATAAGGGAAGTAATAATAGTTATAAGGATAAAGACAAATGTAATAGGGATAGTAATAATACAATAAGCATAATAATAACAGTCATAGCGATAATAATAATAGTTATAGCGATAATAATAATAGTAATAAGGATAATAATAATAGTTATAAGGATAATAATAATAGTTATAAGGATAAAGAGAAGAGTAATAGGGATAGTAATAATAGAATAAGTATAATAATAACAGTCATAGCGATAATAATAATAGTAATAAGGATAATAATAATAGTTATAAGGATAAAGAGAAGAGTAATAGGGATAGTAATAATAGAATAAGGATAATAATAACAGTCATAGCGATAATAATAATAGTAATAAGGATAATAATAATAGTTATAAGGATAATAATAATAGTTATAAGGATAAAGAGAAGAGTAATAGGGATAGTAATAATAGAATAAGGATAATAATAACAGTCATAGCGATAATATTAATAGTAGTAAGGATAATAATAATAGTTATAGCGATAATAATAATAGTTATTAGGATAATAATAAAAGTTGTGAGGATAATAATAATAGTTATAAGGATAAAGACAAGAGTAATAGGGACAGTAATAATAGAATAAGTATAATAATAACAGTCATAGCGATAATAATAATAGTAATAAGGATAATAATAATAGTTATAGTGCGAATAATAATAGTAATAAGGATAAACATAATAGTTATAGTGCTAATAATACTAGTAATAAGGATAATAATAACAGTTATAGCGATAATAATAATAGTAATGAGGGAAATAATAATAAATATCAGGATAAAGACAAGAGTAATAGGAATAGTAATAATAGGAGAAGTATAATAATAACAGTCATTGCGATAATAATAATAGAATAAGGATAATAATAACAGTCATAGCGATAATAATAATAGTAATGAGGATAACAATAATAATTATAGAGATAATAATACTAGTAATAAGGATAATAATAACAGTTATAATGATAATAATAATAGTAATAAGGGAAATAATAATAGTTATAAGGATAAAGACAAGAGTAATAGGGATAGTAATAATAGAATAAGGATAATAATAACAGTCATAGCGATAATAATAATAGTAGTAAGGATAATAATAATAGTTATAGCGATAATAATAATAGTAATAAGCATAATAATAATAGTTATAAGAATAGAGACAAGAGTAATAGGGATAGTAATAGTAGAATAAGCATAATAATAACAGTCATAGCGATAATAATAATAGTAATAAGGATAATAATAATAGTTATAGCGATAATAATAATAGTAATAACGATAATAATAATAGTTATAAGGATAAAGACAAGAGTAATAGGGATAGTAATAATAGAATAAGGATAATAATAACAGTAATAGCGATAATAATAATAGTAATAAGGATAATAATAATAGTTATAGCGATAATAATAATAGTAATAAGGATAATAATAATAGTTATAAGGATAAAGAGAAGAGTAATAGGGATAGTAATAATAGAATAAGGATAATAATAACAGTCATTGCGATAATATTAATAGAAATACGGATAATAATAATAGTTATAGTGGTAATAATAATATTAATAAGCATAATAATAATAGTTATAAGGATAGAGACAAGAGCAATAGGGATAGTAATAATAGAATAAGGATAATAATAACAGTCATAGCGATAATAATAATAGTAATGAGGATAACAATAATAGTTATAGAGATAATAATACTAGTAATAAGGATAATAATAACAGTTATAATGATAATAATAATAGTAATAAGGGAAATAATAATAGTTATAAGGATAAAGACAAGAGTAATAGGGATAGTAATAATAGAATAAGGATAATAATAACAGTCATAGCGATAATAATAATAGTAGTAAGGATAATAATAATAGTTATAGCGATAATAATAATGGTAATAAGCATAATAATAATAGTTATAAGAATAGAGACAAGAGTAATAGGGATAGTAATAGTAGAATAAGCATAATAATTACAGTCATAGCGATAATAATGATAGTAATAAGGATAATAATAATAGTTATAGTGCTAGTAATAATAGTAATAAGGATAATAATAATAGTTATAGCGATAATAATAATATTAATAAGGATAATAATAATAGTTATAGTGCGAATAATAATAGTAATAAGGATAAACATAATAGTTATAGTGCTAATAATACTAGTAATAAGGATAATAATAATAGTTATATCGATAATAATAATAGTAATAAGGGAAGTAATAACAGTTATAAGGATAAAGACAAAAGTAATATGGATAGTAATAATACAATAAGCATAATAATAACAGTCATAGCGATAATAATAATAGTTATAGCGATAATAATAATAGTAATAAGGGAAGTAATAATAGTTATAAGGATAAAGACAAAAGTAATAGGGATAGTAATAATACAATAAGCATAATAATAACAGTCATAGCGATAATAATAATAGTTATAGCGATAATAATAATAGTAATAAGGATAATAATAATAGTTATAAGGATAAAGACAAGAGTAATAGGGATAGTAATAATAGAATAAGGATAATAATAACAGTCATAGCGATAATAATAATAGTAATAAGGATCATAATAATAGTAATAAGGATAATAATAACAGTTATAAGGATAAAGAGAAGAGTAATAGGGAAGGTAATAATAGAATGAGGATAATAATAACAGTCATTGCGGTAATAATAATAGTAATAAGGATAATAATAATAGTTATAGCGATAATAATAATAGTAATAAGGATAATAATAATAGTTATAAAGATAAAGACAAGAGTAATAGGGATAGTAATAATAGAATAAGGATAATAATAACAATCATAGCGATAATAATAATAGTAATGAGGATAATAATAATAGTTATAAGGATAGAGACAAGAGTAATAGGGATAGTAATAATAGAATAAGTATAATAATAACAGTCATAGCGATAATAATAATAGTAATAAGGATAATTATAATAGTTTTAGTGCTAATAATAATAGTAATAAGCATAACGATAATAGTTATAAGGATAAAGACAAGAGTAATAGGGATAGTAGTAATAGAATAAGTATAATAATAACAGTCATAGCGATAATAATAATAGTAATAAGGATAATAATAATAGTTATAGTGCGAATAATAATAGTAATAAGGATAAACATAATAGTTATAGTGCTAATAATACTAGTAATAAGGATAATAATAACAGTTATAGCGATAATAATAAAAGTAATAAGGGAAATAATAATAAATATCAGGATAAAGACAAGAGTAATAGGCATAGTAATAATGGAAGAAGTATAATACTAACAGTCAATGCGATAATAATAATAGAAATACGGATAATAATAATAGTTATAGTGGTAATAATAATATTAATAAGCATAATAATAATAGTTATAAGGATAGAGACAAGAGTAATAGGGATAGTAATAATAGAATGAGGATAATAATAACAGTCATAGCGATAATAATAATAGTAATGAGGATAACAATAATAGTTATAGAGATAATAATACTAGTAATACGGATAATAATAACAGTTATAATGATAATAATAATAGTAATAAGGGAAATAATAATAGTTATAAGGATAAAGACAAGAGTAATAGGGATAGTAATAATAGAATACGGATAATAATAACAGTCATAGCGATAATAATAATAGTAGTAAGGATAATAATAATAGTTATAGCGATAATAATAATAGTAATAAGCATAATAATAATAGTTATAAGAATAGAGACAAGAGTAATAGGGATAGTAATAGTAGAATAAGCATAATAATAACAGTCATAGCGATAATAATAATAGTAATAAGGATAATAATAATAGTTATAATGATAATAATAATAGTTATATGGATAAAGAGAAGAGTAATAGGGATAGTAATAATAGAATAAGGATAATAATAACAGTCATAGCTATACTAATAATAGTAGTAAGGATAATAATAATAGTTATAGCGATAATAATAATAGTAATAAGGATAATAATAATAGTTATAAGGATAAAGAGAAGAGTAATAGGGATAGTAATAATAGAATAAGGATAATAATAACAGTCATTGCGATAATATTAATAGAAATACGGATAATAATAATAGTTATAGTGGTAATAATAATATTAATAAGCATAATAATAATAGTTATAAGGATAGAGACAAGAGCAATAGGGATAGTAATAATAGAATAAGGATAATAATAACAGTCATAGCGATAATAATAATAGTAATGAGGATAACAATAATAGTTATAGAGATAATAATACTAGTAATAAGGATAATAATAACAGTTATAATGATAATAATAATAGTAATAAGGGAAATAATAATAGTTATAAGGATAAAGACAAGAGTAATAGGGATAGTAATAATAGAATAAGGATAATAATAACAGTCATAGCGATAATAATAATAGTAGTAAGGATAATAATAATAGTTATAGCGATAATAATAATGGTAATAAGCATAATAATAATAGTTATAAGAATAGAGACAAGAGTAATAGGGATAGTAATAGTAGAATAAGCATAATAATAACAGTCATAGCGATAATAATGATAGTAATAAGGATAATAATAATAGTTATAGTGCTAGTAATAATAGTAATAAGGATAATAATAATAGTTATAGCGATAATAATAATAGTAATAAGGGAAGTAATAACAGTTATAAGGATAAAGACAAAAGTAATATGGATAGTAATAATACAATAAGCATAATAATAACAGTCATAGCGATAATAATAATAGTTATAGCGATAATAATAATAGTAATAAGGGAAGTAATAATAGTTATAAGGATAAAGACAAAAGTAATAGGGATAGTAATAATACAATAAGCATAATAATAACAGTCATAGCGATAATAATAATAGTTATAGCGATAATAATAATAGTAATAAGGATAATAATAATAGTTATAAGGATAAAGACAAGAGTAATAGGGATAGTAATAATAGAATAAGGATAATAATAACAGTCATAGCGATAATAATAATAGTAATAAGGATCATAATAATAGTAATAAGGATAATAATAACAGTTATAAGGATAAAGAGAAGAGTAATAGGGATAGTAGTAATAGAATAAGTATAATAATAACAGTCATAGCGATAATAATAATAGTAATAAGGATAATAATAATAGTTATAGTGCGAATAATAATAGTAATAAGGATAAACATAATAGTTATAGTGCTAATAATACTAGTAATAAGGATAATAATAACAGTTATAGCGATAATAATAAAGTAATAAGGGAAATAATAATAAATATCAGGATAAAGACAAGAGTAATAGGCATAGTAATAATGGAAGAAGTATAATACTAACAGTCATTGCGATAATAATAATAGAAATACGGATAATAATAATAGTTATAGTGGTAATAATAATATTAATAAGCATAATAATAATAGTTATAAGGATAGAGACAAGAGTAATAGGGATAGTAATAATAGAATGAGGATAATAATAACAGTCATAGCGATAATAATAATAGTAATGAGGATAACAATAATAGTTATAGAGATAATAATACTAGTAATACGGATAATAATAACAGTTATAATGATAATAATAATAGTAATAAGGGAAATAATAATAGTTATAAGGATAAAGACAAGAGTAATAGGGATAGTAATAATAGAATACGGATAATAATAACAGTCATAGCGATAATAATAATAGTAGTAAGGATAATAATAATAGTTATAGCGATAATAATAATAGTAATAAGCATAATAATAATAGTTATAAGAATAGAGACAGAGTAATAGGGATAGTAATAGTAGAATAAGCATAATAATAACAGTCATAGCGATAATAATAATAGTAATAAGGATAATAATAATAGTTATAATGATAATAATAATAGTTATATGGATAAAGAGAAGAGTAATAGGGATAGTAATAATAGAATAAGGATAATAATAACAGTCATAGCTATACTAATAATAGTAGTAAGGATAATAATAATAGTTATAGCGATAATAATAATAGTAATAAGGATAATAATAATAGTTATAAGGATAAAGAGAAGAGTAATAGGGATAGTAATAATAGAATAAGGATAATAATAACAGTCATTGCGATAATAATAATAGAAATACGGATAATAATAATAGTTATAGTGGTAATAATAATATTAATAAGCATAATAATAATAGTTATAAGGATAGAGACAAGAGTAATAGGGATAGTAATAATAGAATAAGGATAATAATAACAGTCATAGCGATAATAATAATAGTAATGAGGATAACAATAATAGTTATAGAGATAATAATACTAGTAATAAGGATAATAATAACAGTTATAATGATAATAATAATAGTAATAAGGGAAATAATAATAGTTATAAGGATAAAGACAAGAGTAATAGGGATAGTAATAATAGAATAAGGATAATAATAACAGTCATAGCGATAATAATAATAGTAGTAAGGATAATAATAATAGTTATAGCGATAATAATAATGGTAATAAGCATAATAATAATAGTTATAAGAATAGAGACAAGAGTAATAGGGATAGTAATAGTAGAATAAGCATAATAATAACAGTCATAGCGATAATAATGATAGTAATAAGGATAATAATAATAGTTATAGTGCTAGTAATAATAGTAATAAGGATAATAATAATATTTATAGCGATAATAATAATAGTAATAAGGATAATAATAATAGTTATAGTGCGAATAATAATAGTAATAAGGATAAACATAATAGTTATAGTGCTAATAATACTAGTAATAAGGATAATAATAATAGTTATATCGATAATAATAATAGTAATAAGGATAATAATAATAGTTATAAAGATAAAGACAAGAGTAATAGGGATAGTAATAATAGAATAAGCATAATAATAACAGTCATAGCGATAATAATAATAGTTATAGCGATAATAATAATAGTAATAAGGATAATAATAATAGTTATAAGGATAAAGACAAGAGTAATAGGGATAGTAATAATAGAATAAGGATAATAATAACAGTCATAGCGATAATAACAATAGTAATGAGGATAATAATAATAGTTATAGCGATAATAATAATACTGACAAGGATAATAATAATAGTTATAAGGATAAAGAGAAGAGTAATAGGGATAGTAATAATAGAATAAGGATAATAATAACAGTCATTGCGATAATAATAATAGTAGTAAGGATAATAATAATAGTTATAGCGATAATAATAATAGTAATTAGGATAATAATAATAGTTATGAGGATAATAATAATAGTTATAAGGATAAAGACAAGAGTAATAGGGATAGTAATAATAGAATAAGGATAATAATAACAGTCATAGCGATAATAATAATAGTAGTAAGGATAATAATAATAGTTATAGCGATAATAATAATAGTAATAAGGATAATAATAATAGTTATAAGGATAAAGACAAGAATAATAGGGATAGTAATAATAGAATAAGGATAATAATAACAGTCATAGCGATAATAATAATAGTAATGAGGATAATAATAATAGTTATAAGGATAGAGACAAGAGTAATAGGGATAGTAATAATAGAATAAGTATAATAATAACAGTCATAGCGATAATAATAATAGTAATAAGGATAATAATAATAGTTTTAGTGCTAATAATAATAGTAATAAGCAAAATAATAATAGTTATAAGGATAGAGACAAGAGTAATAGGGATAGTAATAATAGAATAAGGATAATAATAACAGTCATAGCGATAATAATAATAGTAATGAGGATAAACATAATAGTTATAGTGCTAATAATACTAGTAATAAGGATAATAATAATAGTTATATCGATAATAATAATAGTAATAAGGATAATAATAATAGTTATAAAGATAAAGACAAGAGTAATAGGGATAGTAATAATAGAATAAGCATAATAATAACAGTCATAGCGATAATAATAATAGTTATAGCGATAATAATAATAGTAATAAGGATAATAATAATAGTTATAAGGATAAAGACAAGAGTAATAGGGATAGTAATAATAGAATAAGGATAATAATAACAGTCATAGCGATAATAACAATAGTAATGAGGATAATAATAATAGTTATAGCGATAATAATAATACTGACAAGGATAATAATAATAGTTATAAGGATAAAGAGAAGAGTAATAGGGATAGTAATAATAGAATAAGGATAATAATAACAGTCATTGCGATAATAATAATAGTAGTAAGGATAATAATAATAGTTATAGCGATAATAATAATAGTAATTAGGATAATAATAATAGTTATGAGGATAATAATAATAGTTATAAGGATAAAGACAAGAGTAATAGGGACAGTAATAATAGAATAAGTATAATAATAACAGTCATAGCGATAATAATAATAGTAATAAGGATAATAATAATAGTTATAGTGCGAATAATAATAGTAATAAGGATAAACATAATAGTTATAGTGCTAATAATACTAGTAATAAGGATAATAATAACAGTTATAGCGATAATAATAATAGTAATGAGGGAAATAATAATAAATATCAGGATAAAGACAAGAGTAATAGGAATAGTAATAATTGGAGAAGTATAATAATAACAGTCATTGCGATAATAATAATAGAATAAGGATAATAATAACAGTCATAGCGATAATAATAATAGTAATGAGGATAACAATAATAATTATAGAGATAATAATACTAGTAATAACGATAATAATAACAGTTATAATGATAATAATAATAGTAATAAGGGAAATAATAATAGTTATAAGGATAAAGACAAGAGTAATAGGGATAGTAATAATAGAATAAGGATAATAATAACAGTCATAGCGATAATAATAATAGTAGTAAGGATAATAATAATAGTTATAGCGATAATAATAATAGTAATAAGGATAATAATAATAGTTATAAGGATAAAGACAAGAATAATAGGGATAGTAATAATAGAATAAGGATAATAATAACAGTCATAGCGATAATAATAATAGTAATGAGGATAATAATAATAGTTATAAGGATAGAGACAAGAGTAATAGGGATAGTAATAATAGAATAAGTATAATAATAACAGTCATAGCGATAATAATAATAGTAATAAGGATAATAATAATAGTTTTAGTGCTAATAATAATAGTAATAAGCATAATAATAATAGTTATAAGGATAGAGACAAGAGTAATAGGGATAGTAATAATAGAATAAGGATAATAATAACAGTCATAGCGATAATAATAATAGTAATGAGGATAACAATAATAGTTATAGAGATAAAAATACTAGTAATAAGGATAATAATAACAGTTATAATGATAATAATAATAGTAATAAGGGAAATAATAATAGTTATAAGGATAAAGACAAGAGTAATAGGGATAGTAATAATAGAATAAGTATAATAATAACAGTCATAGCGATAATAATAATAGTTATAAGGATAAAGAGAAGAGTAATAGGGATAGTAATAATAGAATAAGGATAATAATAACAGTCATAGCGATAATAATAATAGTAGTAAGGATAATAATAATAGTAATAAGGATAATAATAATAGTTATGAGGATAATAATAATAGTTATAAGGATAAAGACAAGAGTAATAGAGATAGTAATATTAGAATAAGTATAATAATAGCAGTCATAGCGATAATAATAATAATAGCTATAGTGCTAATAATAATAGTAATAAGGATAATAATAACAGTTATAGCAATAATAATAATAGTATTAAGGATAATAATAATAGTTATAGTGCGAGTAATAATAGTAATAAGGATAATAATAATAGTTATAGTGATAATAATAATTATCAGGATAAAGACAAGAGTAATAGATATAGTAATAATAGAATAAGTATAATAATAACAGACATAGCGATAATAATAATAGTAATAAGGATAATAATAATAGTTATAAGGATAAAGAGAAGAGTAATAGGGATAGTAATAATAGAATAAGGATAATAATAACAGTCATAGCGATAATAATAATAGTAATAAGGATAATAATAATAGTTATACTGATAATAATAATAGTTATAAGGATAAAGAGAAGAGTAATAGGGATAGTAATAACAGAATAAGGATAATATTAACAGTCATAGCGATAATAATAATAGTAGTAAGGATAATAATAATAGTTATAGCGATAATAATAATAGTAATTAGGATAATAATAATAGTTATGAGGATAATAATAATAGTTATAAGGATAAAGACAAGAGTAATAGGGACAGTAATAATAGAATAAGTATAATAATAACAGTCATAGCGATAATAATAATAGTAATAAGGATAATAATAATAGTTATAGTGCGAATAATAATAGTAATAAGGATAAACATAATAGTTATAGTGCTAATAATACTAGTAATAAGGATAATAATAACAGTTATAGCGATAATAATAATAGTGATGAGGGAAATAATAATAAATATCAGGATAAAGACAAGAGTAATAGGAATAGTAATAATAGGAGAAGTATAATAATAACAGTCATTGCGATAATAATAATAGAATAAGGATAATAATAACAGTCATAGCGATAATAATAATAGTAATGAGGATAACAATAATAATTATAGAGATAATAATACTAGTAATAAGGATAATAATAACAGTTATAATGATAATAATAATAGTAATAAGGGAAATAATAATAGTTATAACAATAAAGACAAGAGTAATAGGGATAGTAATAATAGAATAAGGATAATAATAACAGTCATAGCGATAATAATAATAGTAGTAAGGATAATAATAATAGTTATAGCGATAATAATAATAGTAATAAGCATAATAATAATAGTTATAAGAATAGAGACAAGAGTAATAGGGATAGTAATAGTAGAATAAGCATAATAATAACAGTCATAGCGATAATAATAATAGTTATAGTGCGAATAATAATAGTAATAAGGATAAACATAATAGTTATAGTGCTAATAATACTAGTAATAAGGATAATAATAATAGTTATAGCGATAATAATAATAGTAATAAGGGAAGTAATAATAGTTATAAGGATAAAGACAAAAGTAATAGGGATAGTAATAATACAATAAGCATAATAATAACAGTCATAGCGATAATAGTAATAGTTATAGCGATAATAATAATAGTAATAAGGATAATAGTAATAGTTATAAGGATAAAGACAAGAGTAATAGGGATAGTAATAATAGAATAAGGATAATAATAACAGTCATAGCGATAATAACAATAGTAATGAGGATAATAATAATAGTTATAGCGATAATAATAATACTGACAAGGATAATAATAATAGTTATAAGGATAAAGAGAAGAGTAATAGGGATAGTAATAATAGAATAAGGATAATAATAACAGTCATTGCGATAATAATAATAGTAATAAGGATAATAATAATAGTTATAGCGATAATAATAATAGTAATAAGGATAATAATAATAGTTATAAGGATAATAATAATAGTTATAAGGATAAAGAGAAGAGTAATAGGGATAGTAATAATAGAATAAGGTTAATAATAACAGTCATAGCGATAATAATAATAGTAGTAAGGATAATAATAATAGTTATAGCGATAATAATAATAGTAATAAGGATAATAATAATAGTTATAAGGATAAAGAGAAGAGTAATAGGGATAGTAATAATAGAATAAGGATAATAATAACAGTCATTGCGATAATAATAATAGTAATAAGGATAATAATAATAGTTATAGCGATAATAATAATAGTAATAAGGATAATAATAATAGTTATAAGGATAATAATAATAGTTATAAGGATAATAATAATAGTTATAAGGATAAAGAGAAGAGTAATAGGGATAGTAATAATAGAATAACGATAATAATAACAGTAATAGCGATAATAATAATAGTAATAAGCGTAATAATAATAGTTATAAGGATAGAGACAAGAGTAATAGGGATAGTAATAATAGAATAAGGATAATAATAACAGTCATAGCGATAATAATAATAGTAATGAGGATAACAATAATAGTTATAGAGATAAAAATACTAGTAATAAGGATAATAATAACAGTTATAATGATAATAATAATAGTAATAAGGGAAATAATAATAGTTATAAGGATAAAGACAAGAGTAATAGGGATAGTAATATTAGAATAAGTATAATAATAACAGTCATAGCGATGATAATAATAGTTATAAGGATAAAGAGAAGAGTAATAGGGATAGTAATAATAGAATAAGGATAATAATAACAGTCATAGCGATAATAATAATAGTAGTAAGGATAATAATAATAGTAATAAGGATAATAATAATAGTTATGAGGATAATAATAATAGTTATAAGGATAAAGACAAGAGTAATAGGGACAGTAATAATAGAATAAGTATAATAATAACAGTCATAGCGATAATAATAATAGTAATAAGGATAATAATAATGGTTATAGTGCGAATAATAATAGTAATAAGGATAAACATAATAGTTATAGTGCTAATAATACTAGTAATAAGGATAATAATAACAGTTATAGCGATAATAATAATAGTAATGAGGGAAATAATAATAAATATCAGGATAAAGACAAGAGTAATAGGAATAGTAATAATAGGAGAAGTATAATAATAACAGTCATTGCGATAATAATAATAGAATAAGGATAATAATAACAGTCATAGCGATAATAATAATAGTAATGAGGATAACAATAATAATTATAGAGATAATAATACTAGTAATAAGGATAATAATAACAGTTATAATGATAATAATAATAGTAATAAGGGAAATAATAATAGTTATAAGGATAAAGACAAGAGTAATAGGGATAGTAATAATAGAATAAGGATAATAATAACAGTCATAGCGATAATAATAATAGTAGTAAGGATAATAATAATAGTTATAGCGATAATAATAATAGTAATAAGCATAATAATAATAGTTATAAGAATAGAGACAAGAGTAATAGGGATAGTAATAGTAGAATAAGCATAATAATAACAGTCATAGCGATAATAATAATAGTAATAAGGATAATAATAATAGTTATAGCGATAATAATAATAGTAATAACGATAATAATAATAGTTATAAGGATAAAGACAAGAGTAATAGGGATAGTAATAATAGAATAAGGATAATAATAACAGTAATAGCGATAATAATAATAGTAATAAGGATAATAATAATAGTTATAGCGATAATAATAATAGTAATAAGGATAATAATAATAGTTATAAGGATAAAGAGAAGAGTAATAGGGATAGTAATAATAGAATAAGGATAATAATAACAGTCATTGCGATAATATTAATAGAAATACGGATAATAATAATAGTTATAGTGGTAATAATAATATTAATAAGCATAATAATAATAGTTATAAGGATAGAGACAAGAGTAATAGGGATAGTAATAATAGAATAAGGATAATAATAACAGTCATAGCGATAATAATAATAGTAATGAGGATAACAATAATAGTTATAGAGATAATAATACTAGTAATAAGGATAATAATAACAGTTATAATGATAATAATAATAGTAATAAGGGAAATAATAATAGTTATAAGGATAAAGACAAGAGTAATAGGGATAGTAATAATAGAATAAGGATAATAATAACAGTCATAGCGATAATAATAATAGTAGTAAGGATAATAATAATAGTTATAGCGATAATAATAATGGTAATAAGCATAATAATAATAGTTATAAGAATAGAGACAAGAGTAATAGGGATAGTAATAGTAGAATAAGCATAATAATAACAGTCATAGCGATAGTAATAATAGAATAAGGATAATAATAACAGTAATAGCGATAATAATAATAGTAATAAGGATAATAATAATAGTTATAGCGATAATAATAATAGTAATAAGGATAATAATAATAGTTATAAGGATAAAGAGAAGAGTAATAGGGATAGTAATAATAGAATAAGGATAATAATAACAGTCATTGCGATAATATTAATAGAAATACGGATAATAATAATAGTTATAGTGGTAATAATAATATTAATAAGCATAATAATAATAGTTATAAGGATAGAGACAAGAGTAATAGGGATAGTAATAATAGAATAAGGATAATAATAACAGTCATAGCGATAATAATAATAGTAATGAGGATAACAATAATAGTTATAGAGATAAAAATACTAGTAATAAGGATAATAATAACAGTTATAATGATAATAATAATAGTAATAAGGGAAATAATAATAGTTATAAGGATAAAGACAAGAGTAATAGGGATAGTAATAATAGAATAAGTATAATAATAACAGTCATAGCGATGATAATAATAGTTATAAGGATAAAGAGAAGAGTAATAGGGATAGTAATAATAGAATAAGGATAATAATAACAGTCATAGCGATAATAATAATAGTAGTAAGGATAATAATAATAGTAATAAGGATAATAATAATAGTTATGAGGATAATAATAATAGTTATAAGGATAAAGACAAGAGTAATAGGGACAGTAATAATAGAATAAGTATAATAATAACAGTCATAGCGATAATAATAATAGTAATAAGGATAATAATAATGGTTATAGTGCGAATAATAATAGTAATAAGGATAAACATAATAGTTATAGTGCTAATAATACTAGTAATAAGGATAATAATAACAGTTATAGCGATAATAATAATAGTAATGAGGGAAATAATAATAAATATCAGGATAAAGACAAGAGTAATAGGAATAGTAATAATAGGAGAAGTATAATAATAACAGTCATTGCGATAATAATAATAGAATAAGGATAATAATAACAGTCATAGCGATAATAATAATAGTAATGAGGATAACAATAATAATTATAGAGATAATAATACTAGTAATAAGGATAATAATAACAGTTATAATGATAATAATAATAGTAATAAGGGAAATAATAATAGTTATAAGGATAAAGACAAGAGTAATAGGGATAGTAATAATAGAATAAGGATAATAATAACAGTCATAGCGATAATAATAATAGTAGTAAGGATAATAATAATAGTTATAGCGATAATAATAATAGTAATAAGCATAATAATAATAGTTATAAGAATAGAGACAAGAGTAATAGGGATAGTAATAGTAGAATAAGCATAATAATAACAGTCATAGCGATAATAATAATAGTAATAAGGATAATAATAATAGTTATAGCGATAATAATAATAGTAATAACGATAATAATAATAGTTATAAGGATAAAGACAAGAGTAATAGGGATAGTAATAATAGAATAAGGATAATAATAACAGTAATAGCGATAATAATAATAGTAATAAGGATAATAATAATAGTTATAGCGATAATAATAATAGTAATAAGGATAATAATAATAGTTATAAGGATAAAGAGAAGAGTAATAGGGATAGTAATAATAGAATAAGGATAATAATAACAGTCATTGCGATAATATTAATAGAAATACGGATAATAATAATAGTTATAGTGGTAATAATAATATTAATAAGCATAATAATAATAGTTATAAGGATAGAGACAAGAGTAATAGGGATAGTAATAATAGAATAAGGATAATAATAACAGTCATAGCGATAATAATAATAGTAATGAGGATAACAATAATAGTTATAGAGATAATAATACTAGTAATAAGGATAATAATAACAGTTATAATGATAATAATAATAGTAATAAGGGAAATAATAATAGTTATAAGGATAAAGACAAGAGTAATAGGGATAGTAATAATAGAATAAGGATAATAATAACAGTCATAGCGATAATAATAATAGTAGTAAGGATAATAATAATAGTTATAGCGATAATAATAATGGTAATAAGCATAATAATAATAGTTATAAGAATAGAGACAAGAGTAATAGGGATAGTAATAGTAGAATAAGCATAATAATAACAGTCATAGCGATAATAATGATAGTAATAAGGATAATAATAATAGTTATAGTGCTAGTAATAATAGTAATAAGGATAATAATAATAGTTATAGCGATAATAATAATAGTAATAAGGATAATAATAATAGTTATAGTGCGAATAATAATAGTAATAAGGATAAACATAATAGTTATAGTGCTAATAATACTAGTAATAAGGATAATAATAATAGTTATATTGATAATAATAATAGTAATAAGGGAAGTAATAACAGTTATAAGGATAAAGACAAAAGTAATAGGGATAGTAATAATACAATAAGCATAATAATAACAGTCATAGCGATAATAATAATAGTTATAGCGATAATAATAATAGTAATAAGGATAATAATAATAGTTATAAGGATAAAGACAAGAGTAATAGGGATAGTAATAATAGAATAAGGATAATAATAACAGTCATAGCGATAATAATAATAGTAATAAGGATAATAATAATAGTTATAGCGATAATAATAATAGTAATAAGGATAATAATAATAGTTATAAGGATAATAATAATAGTTATAAGGATAATAATAATAGTTATAAGGATAAAGAGAAGAGTAATAGGGATAGTAATAATAGAATAAGGATAATAATAACAGTCATAGCGATAATAATAATAGTAGTAAGGATAATAATAATAGTTATAGCGATAATAATAACAGCAATAAGGATAATAATAATAGTTATAAGGATAAAGAGAAGAGTAATAGGGATAGTAATAATAGAATAAGGATAATAATAACAGTCATTGCGATAATAATAATAGTAATAAGGATAATAATAATAGTTATAGCGATAATAATAATAGTAATAACGATAATAATAATAGTTATAAGGATAAAGACAAGAGTAATAGGGATAGTAATAATAGAATAAGGATAATAATAACAGTAATAGCGATAATAATAATAGTAATAAGGATAATAATAATAGTTATAGTGCGAATAATAATAGTAATAAGGATAAACATAATAGTTATAGTGCTAATAATACTAGTAATAAGGATAATAATAATAGTTATATTGATAATAATAATAGTAATAAGGGAAGTAATAACAGTTATAAGGATAAAGACAAAAGTAATAGGGATAGTAATAATACAATAAGCATAATAATAACAGTCATAGCGATAATAATAATAGTTATAGCGATAATAATAATAGTAATAAGGATAATAATAATAGTTATAAGGATAAAGACAAGAGTAATAGGGATAGTAATAATAGAATAAGGATAATAATAACAGTCATAGCGATAATAATAATAGTAATAAGGATAATAATAATAGTTATAGCGATAATAATAATAGTAATAAGGATAATAATAATAGTTATAAGGATAATAATAATAGTTATAAGGATAATAATAATAGTTATAAGGATAAAGAGAAGAGTAATAGGGATAGTAATAATAGAATAAGGATAATAATAACAGTCATAGCGATAATAATAATAGTAGTAAGGATAATAATAATAGTTATAGCGATAATAATAACAGCAATAAGGATAATAATAATAGTTATAAGGATAAAGAGAAGAGTAATAGGGATAGTAATAATAGAATAAGGATAATAATAACAGTCATTGCGATAATAATAATAGTAATAAGGATAATAATAATAGTTATAGCGATAATAATAATAGTAATAACGATAATAATAATAGTTATAAGGATAAAGACAAGAGTAATAGGGATAGTAATAATAGAATAAGGATAATAATAACAGTAATAGCGATAATAATAATAGTAATAAGGATAATAATAATAGTTATAGCGATAATAATAATAGTAATAAGGATAATAATAATAGTTATAAGGATAAAGAGAAGAGTAATAGGGATAGTAATAATAGAATAAGGATAATAATAACAGTCATTGCGATAATAATAATAGAAATACGGATAATAATAATAGTTATAGTGGTAATAATAATATTAATAAGCATAATAATAATAGTTATAAGGATAGAGACAAGAGTAATAGGGATAGTAATAATAGAATAAGGATAATAATAACAGTCATAGCGATAATAATAATAGTAATGAGGATAACAATAATAGTTATAGAGATAATAATACTAGTAATAAGGATAATAATAACAGTTATAATGATAATAATAATAGTAATAAGGGAAATAATAATAGTTATAAGGATAAAGACAAGAGTAATAGGGATAGTAATAATAGAATAAGGATAATAATAACAGTCATAGCGATAATAATAATAGTAGTAAGGATAATAATAATAGTTATAGCGATAATAATAATAGTAATTAGGATAATAATAATAGTTATGAGGATAATAATAATAGTTATAAGGATAAAGACAAGAGTAATAGGGACAGTAATAATAGAATAAGTATAATAATAACAGTCATAGCGATAATAATAATAGTAATAAGGATAATAATAATAGTTATAGTGCGAATAATAATAGTAATAAGGATAAACATAATAGTTATAGTGCTAATAATACTAGTAATAAGGATAATAATAACAGTTATAGCGATAATAATAATAGTAATGAGGGAAATAATAATAATTATAGAGATAATAATACTAGTAATAAGGATAATAATAACAGTTATAATGATAATAATAATAGTAATAAGGGAAATAATAATAGTTATAAGGATAAAGACAAGAGTAATAGGGATAGTAATAATAGAATAAGGATAATAATAACAGTCATAGCGATAATAATAATAGTAGTAAGGATAATAATAATAGTTATAGCGATAATAATAATAGTAATAAGCATAATAATAATAGTTATAAGAATAGAGACAAGAGTAATAGGGATAGTAATAGTAGAATAAGCATAATAATAACAGTCATAGCGATAATAATAATAGTAATAAGGATAATAATAATAGTTATAGCGATAATAATAATAGTAATAACGATAATAATAATAGTTATAAGGATAAAGACAAGAGTAATAGGGATAGTAATAATAGAATAAGGATAATAATAACAGTAATAGCGATAATAATAATAGTAATAAGGATAATAATAATAGTTATAGCGATAATAATAATAGTAATAAGGATAATAATAATAGTTATAAGGATAAAGAGAAGAGTAATAGGGATAGTAATAATAGAATAAGGATAATAATAACAGTCATTGCGATAATATTAATAGAAATACGGATAATAATAATAGTTATAGTGGTAATAATAATATTAATAAGCATAATAATAATAGTTATAAGGATAGAGACAAGAGTAATAGGGATAGTAATAATAGAATAAGGATAATAATAACAGTCATAGCGATAATAATAATAGTAATGAGGATAACAATAATAGTTATAGAGATAATAATACTAGTAATAAGGATAATAATAACAGTTAGAATGATAATAATAATAGTAATAAGGGAAATAATAATAGTTATAAGGATAAAGACAAGAGTAATAGGGATAGTAATAATAGAATAAGGATAATAATAACAGTCATAGCGATAATAATAATAGTAGTAAGGATAATAATAATAGTTATAGCGATAATAATAATGGTAATAAGCATAATAATAATAGTTATAAGAATAGAGACAAGAGTAATAGGGATAGTAATAGTAGAATAAGCATAATAATAACAGTCATAGCGATAATAATGATAGTAATAAGGATAATAATAATAGTTATAGTGCTAGTAATAATAGTAATAAGGATAATAATAATAGTTATAGCGATAATAATAATAGTAATAAGGATAATAATAATAGTTATAGTGCGAATAATAATAGTAATAAGGATAAACATAATAGTTATAGTGCTAATAATACTAGTAATAAGGATAATAATAATAGTTATATCGATAATAATAATAGTAATAAGGGAAGTAATAACAGTTATAAGGATAAAGACAAAAGTAATATGGATAGTAATAATACAATAAGCATAATAATAACAGTCATAGCGATAATAATAATAGTTATAGCGATAATAATAATAGTAATAAGGGAAGTAATAATAGTTATAAGGATAAAGACAAAAGTAATAGGGATAGTAATAATACAATAAGCATAATAATAACAGTCATAGCGATAATAATAATAGTTATAGCGATAATAATAATAGTAATAAGGATAATAATAATAGTTATAAGGATAATAATAATAGTTATAAGGATAAAGAGAAGAGTAGTAGGGATAGTAATAATAGAATAAGGATAATAATAACAGTCATAGCGATAATAATAATAGTAATAAGGATAATAATAATAGTTATAGCGATAATAATAATAGTAATAAGGATAATAATAATAGTTATAAGGATAGAGACAAGAGTAATAGGGATAGTAATAATAGAATAAGGATAATAATAACAGTCATAGCGATAATAATAATAGTAATGAGGATAACAATAATAGTTATAGAGATAATAATACTAGTAATAAGGATAATAATAACAGTTATAATGATAATAATAATAGTAATAAGGGAAATAATAATAGTTATAAGGATAAAGACAAGAGTAATAGGGATAGTAATAATAGAATAAGGATAATAATAACAGTCATAGCGATAATAATAATAGTAGTAAGGATAATAATAATAGTTATAGCGATAATAATAATGGTAATAAGCATAATAATAATAGTTATAAGAATAGAGACAAGAGTAATAGGGATAGTAATAGTAGAATAAGCATAATAATAACAGTCATAGCGATAATAATGATAGTAATAAGGATAATAATAATAGTTATAGTGCTAGTAATAATAGTAATAAGGATAATAATAATAGTTATAGCGATAATAATAATAGTAATAAGGATAATAATAATAGTTATATTGCGAATAATAATAGTAATAAGGATAAACATAATAGTTATAGTGCTAATAATACTAGTAATAAGGATAATAATAATAGTTATATCGATAATAATAATAGTAATAAGGGAAGTAATAACAGTTATAAGGATAAAGACAAAAGTAATATGGATAGTAATAATACAATAAGCATAATAATAACAGTCATAGCGATAATAATAATAGTTATAGCGATAATAATAATAGTAATAAGGGAAGTAATAATAGTTATAAGGATAAAGACAATGGTAATAGGGATAGTAATAATAAAATAAGCATAATAATAACAGTCATAGCGATAATAATAATAGTTATAGCGATAATAATAATAGTAATAAGGATAATAATAATAGTTATAAGGATAAAGACAAGAGTAATAGGGATAGTAATAATAGAATAAGGATAATAATAACAGTCATAGCGATAATAATAATAGTAATGAGGATAATAATAATAGTTATAGCGATAATAATAATACTGACAAGGATAATAATAATAGTTATAAGGATAAAGACAAGAGTAATAGGGATAGTAATAATAGAATAAGTATAATAATAACAGTCATAGCGATAATAATAATAGTAATAAGGATCATAATAATAGTAATAAGGATAATAACAGTTATAAGGATAAAGAGAAGAGTAATAGGGAAGGTAATAATAGAATAAGGATAATAATAACAGTCATTGCGATAATAATAATAGTAATAAGGATAATAATAATAGTTATAGCGATAATAATAATAGTAATAAGGATAATAATAATAGTTATAAAGATAAAGACAAGAGTAATAGGGATAGTAATAATAGAATAAGGATAATAATAACAATCATAGCGATAATAATAATAGTAATGAGGATAATAATAATAGTTATAAGGATAGAGACAAGAGTAATAGGGATAGTAATAATAGAATAAGTATAATAATAACAGTCATAGCGATAATAATAATAGTAATAAGGATAATTATAATAGTTTTAGTGCTAATAATAATAGTAATAAGCATAACGATAATAGTTATAAGGATAAAGACAAGAGTAATAGGGATAGTAGTAATAGAATAAGTATAATAATAACAGTCATAGCGATAATAATAATAGTAATAAGGATAATAATAATAGTTATAGTGCGAATAATAATAGTAATAAGGATAAACATAATAGTTATAGTGCTAATAATACTAGTAATAAGGATAATAATAACAGTTATAGCGATAATAATAAAAGTAATAAGGGAAATAATAATAAATATCAGGATAAAGACAAGAGTAATAGGCATAGTAATAATGGAAGAAGTATAATACTAACAGTCATTGCGATAATAATAATAGAAATACGGATAATAATAATAGTTATAGTGGTAATAATAATATTAATAAGCATAATAATAATAGTTATAAGGATAGAGACAAGAGTAATAGGGATAGTAATAATAGAATAAGGATAATAATAACAGTCATAGCGATAATAATAATAGTAATGAGGATAACAATAATAGTTATAGAGATAATAATACTAGTAATAAGGATAATAGTAACAGTTATAATGATAATAATAATAGTAATAAGGGAAATAATAATAGTTATAAGGATAAAGACAAGAGTAATAGGGATAGTAATAATAGAATAAGGATAATAATAACAGTCATAGCGATAATAATAATAGTAGTAAGGATAATAATAATAGTTATAGCGATAATAATAATGGTAATAAGCATAATAATAATAGTTATAAGAATAGAGACAAGAGTAATAGGGATAGTAATAGTAGAATAAGCATAATAATAACAGTCATAGCGATAATAATGATAGTAATAAGGATAATAATAATAGTTATAGTGCTAGTAATAATAGTAATAAGGATAATAATAATAGTTATAGCGATAATAATAATAGTAATAAGGATAATAATAATAGTTATATTGCGAATAATAATAGTAATAAGGATAAACATAATAGTTATAGTGCTAATAATACTAGTAATAAGGATAATAATAATAGTTATATCGATAATAATAATAGTAATAAGGGAAGTAATAACAGTTATAAGGATAAAGACAAAAGTAATATGGATAGTAATAATACAATAAGCATAATAATAACAGTCATAGCGATAATAATAATAGTTATAGCGATAATAATAATAGTAATAAGGGAAGTAATAATAGTTATAAGGATAAAGACAATGGTAATAGGGATAGTAATAATAAAATAAGCATAATAATAACAGTCATAGCGATAATAATAATAGTTATAGCGATAATAATAATAGTAATAAGGATAATAATAATAGTTATAAGGATAAAGACAAGAGTAATAGGGATAGTAATAATAGAATAAGGATAATAATAACAGTCATAGCGATAATAATAATAGTAATGAGGATAATAATAATAGTTATAGCGATAATAATAATACTGACAAGGATAATAATAATAGTTATAAGGATAAAGACAAGAGTAATAGGGATAGTAATAATAGAATAAGTATAATAATAACAGTCATAGCGATAATAATAATAGTAATAAGGATCATAATAATAGTAATAAGGATAATAATAACAGTTATAAGGATAAAGAGAAGAGTAATAGGGAAGGTAATAATAGAATAAGGATAATAATAACAGTCATTGCGATAATAATAATAGTAATAAGGATAATAATAATAGTTATAGCGATAATAATAATAGTAATAAGGATAATAATAATAGTTATAAAGATAAAGACAAGAGTAATAGGGATAGTAATAATAGAATAAGGATAATAATAACAATCATAGCGATAATAATAATAGTAATGAGGATAATAATAATAGTTATAAGGATAGAGACAAGAGTAATAGGGATAGTAATAATAGAATAAGTATAATAATAACAGTCATAGCGATAATAATAATAGTAATAAGGATAATTATAATAGTTTTAGTGCTAATAATAATAGTAATAAGCATAACGATAATAGTTATAAGGATAAAGACAAGAGTAATAGGGATAGTAGTAATAGAATAAGTATAATAATAACAGTCATAGCGATAATAATAATAGTAATAAGGATAATAATAATAGTTATAGTGCGAATAATAATAGTAATAAGGATAAACATAATAGTTATAGTGCTAATAATACTAGTAATAAGGATAATAATAACAGTTATAGCGATAATAATAAAAGTAATAAGGGAAATAATAATAAATATCAGGATAAAGACAAGAGTAATAGGCATAGTAATAATGGAAGAAGTATAATACTAACAGTCATTGCGATAATAATAATAGAAATACGGATAATAATAATAGTTATAGTGGTAATAATAATATTAATAAGCATAATAATAATAGTTATAAGGATAGAGACAAGAGTAATAGGGATAGTAATAATAGAATAAGGATAATAATAACAGTCATAGCGATAATAATAATAGTAATGAGGATAACAATAATAGTTATAGAGATAATAATACTAGTAATAAGGATAATAGTAACAGTTATAATGATAATAATAATAGTAATAAGGGAAATAATAATAGTTATAAGGATAAAGACAAGAGTAATAGGGATAGTAATAATAGAATAAGGATAATAATAACAGTCATAGCGATAATAATAATAGTAGTAAGGATAATAATAATAGTTATAGCGATAATAATAATGGTAATAAGCATAATAATAATAGTTATAAGAATAGAGACAAGAGTAATAGGGATAGTAATAGTAGAATAAGCATAATAATAACAGTCATAGCGATAATAATGATAGTAATAAGGATAATAATAATAGTTATAGTGCTAGTAATAATAGTAATAAGGATAATAATAATAGTTATAGCGATAATAATAATAGTAATAAGGATAATAATAATAGTTATAGTGCGAATAATAATAGTAATAAGGATAAACATAATAGTTATAGTGCTAATAATACTAGTAATAAGGATAATAATAACAGTTATAATGATAATAATAATAGTAATAAGGGAAGTAATAACAGTTATAAGGATAAAGACAAAAGTAATATGGATAGTAATAATACAATAAGCATAATAATAACAGTCATAGCGATAATAATAATAGTTATAGCGATAATAATAATAGTAATAAGGATAATAATAATAGTTATAAGGATAAAGACAAGAGTAATAGGGATAGTAATAATAGAATAAGGATAATAATAACAGTCATAGCGATAATAATAATAGTAATGAGGATAATAATAATAGTTATAGCGATAATAATAATACTGACAAGGATAATAATAATAGTTATAAGGATAAAGACAAGAGTAATAGGGATAGTAATAATAGAATAAGTATAATAATAACAGTCATAGCGATAATAATAATAGTAATAAGGATAATAATAATAGTTATAGCGATAATAATAATAGTAATAAGGATAATAATAATAGTTATAAAGATAAAGACAAGAGTAATAGGGATAGTAATAATAGAATAAGCATAATAATAACAGTCATAGCGATAATAATAATAGTTATAGCGATAATAATAATAGTAATAAGGATAATAATAATAGTTATAAGGATAAAGACAAGAGTAATAGGGATAGTAATAATAGAATAAGGATAATAATAACAGTCATTGCGATAATAATAATAGAAATACGGATAATAATAATAGTTATAGTGGTAATAATAATATTAATAAGCATAATAATAATAGTTATAAGGATAGAGACAAGAGTAATAGGGATAGTAATAATAGAATAAGGATAATAATAACAGTCATAGCGATAATAATAATAGTAATGAGGATAACAATAATAGTTATAGAGATAATAATACTAGTAATAAGGATAATAATAACAGTTATAATGATAATAATAATAGTAATAAGGGAAATAATAATAGTTATAAGGATAAAGACAAGAGTAATAGGGATAGTAATAATAGAATAAGGATAATAATAACAGTCATAGCGATAATAATAATAGTAGTAAGGATAATAATAATAGTTATAGCGATAATAATAATGGTAATAAGCATAATAATAATAGTTATAAGAATAGAGACAAGAGTAATAGGGATAGTAATAGTAGAATAAGCATAATAATAACAGTCATAGCGATAATAATGATAGTAATAAGGATAATAATAATAGTTATAGTGCTAGTAATAATAGTAATAAGGATAATAATAATAGTTATAGCGATAATAATAATAGTAATAAGGATAATAATAATAGTTATAGTGCGAATAATAATAGTAATAAGGATAAACATAATAGTTATAGTGCTAATAATACTAGTAATAAGGATAATAATAATAGTTATATCGATAATAATAATAGTAATAAGGGAAGTAATAACAGTTATAAGGATAAAGACAAAAGTAATATGGATAGTAATAATACAATAAGCATAATAATAACAGTCATAGCGATAATAATAATAGTTATAGCGATAATAATAATAGTAATAAGGGAAGTAATAATAGTTATAAGGATAAAGACAAAAGTAATAGGGATAGTAATAATACAATAAGCATAATAATAACAGTCATAGCGATAATAATAATAGTTATAGCGATAATAATAATAGTAATAAGGATAATAATAATAGTTATAAGGATAAAGACAAGAGTAATAGGGATAGTAATAATAGAATAAGGATAATAATAACAGTCATAGCGATAATAATAATAGTAATGAGGATAATAATAATAGTTATAGCGATAATAATAATACTGACAAGGATAATAATAATAGTTATAAGGATAAAGACAAGAGTAATAGGGATAGTAATAATAGAATAAGTATAATAATAACAGTCATAGCGATAATAATAATAGTAATAAGGATAATAATAATAGTTATAAGGATAATAATAATAGTTATAAGGATAAAGAGAAGAGTAATAGGGATTGTAATAATAGAATAAGGATAATAATAACAGTCATAGCGATAATAATAATAGTAATGAGGATAACAATAATAGTTATAGAGATAATAATACTAGTAATAAGGATAATAATGACAGTTATAATGATAATAATAATAGTTATAAGGATAATAATAATAGTTATAAGGATAAAGAGAAGAGTAATAGGGATAGGAATAATAGAATAAGGATAATAATAACAGTCATAGCGATAATAATAATAGTAGTAAGGATAATAATAATAGTTATAGCGATAATAATAATAGTAATAAGGATAATAATAATAGTTATGAGGATAATAATAATTGTTATAAGGATAAAGAGAAGAGTAATAGGGATAGTAATAATAGAATAAGGATAATAATAACAGTCATAGCGATAATAATAATAGTAGTAAGGATAATAATAATAGTTATAGCGATAATAATAATAGTAATAAGGAATATAATAATAGTTATGAGGATAATAATAATAGTTATAAGGATAAAGACAAGAGTAATAGGGATAGTAATAATAGAATAAGTATAATAATAACAGTCATAGCGATAATAATAATAGTAATAAGGATAATAATAATAGTTATAGTGCGAATAATAATAGTAATAAGGATAAACATAATAGTTATAGTGATAATAATACTAGTAATAAGGATAAAAATAACAGTTATAGCGATAATAATAATAGTAATGAGGGAAATAATAATAAATATCAGGATAAAGACAAGAGTAATAGGAATAGTAATAATAGGAGAAGTATAATAATAACAGTCATTGCGATAATAATAATAGTAGTAAGGATAATAATAATAGTTATAGCGATAATAATAATAGTAATAAGCATAATAATAATAGTTATAAGAATAGAGACAAGAGTAATAGGGATAGTAATAATAGAATAAGTATAATAATAACAGTCATACCGATAATAATAATAGTAATAAGGATAATAATAATAGTTATAAGGATAATAATAATAGTTATAAGGATAAAGAGAAGAGTAATAGGGATAGTAATAATTGAATAAGGATAATAATAACAGTCATAGCGATAATAATAATAGTAATGAGGAAAACAATAATAATTATAGAGATAATAATACTAGTAATAAGGATAATAATAACAGTTATAATGATAATAATAATAGTAATAAGGGAAATAATAATAGTTATAAGGATAAAGACAAGAGTAATAGGGATAGTAATAATAGAATAAGTATAATAATAACAGTCATAGCGATAATAATAATAGTAATAAGGATAATAATAATAGTTATAAGGATAATAATAATAGTTATAAGGATAAAGAGAAGAATAATAGGGATTGTAATAATAGAATAAGGATAATAATATCAGTCATAGCGATAATAATAATAGTAATGAGGATAACAATAATTGTTATAGAGATAATAATACTAGTAATAAGGATAATAGTAACAGTTATAATGATAATAATAATAGTTATAAGGATAATAATAATAGTTATAAGGATAAAGAGAAGAGTAATAGGGATAGTAATAATAGAATAAGGATAATAATAACAGTCATAGCGATAATAATAATAGTAATAAGGATAATAATAATAGTTATAGTGCTAATAATACCAGTAATAAGGATAATAATAACAGTTATAGCGATAATAATAATAGTAATGAGGGAAATAATAATAAATATCAGGATAAAGACAAGAGTAATAGGAATAGTAATAATAGGAGAAGTATAATAATAACAGTCATTGCGATAATAATAATAGTAGTAAGGATAATAATAATAGTTATAGCGATAATAATAATAGTAATAAGGATAATAATAACAGTTATAGCAATAATAATAATAGTATTAAGGATAATAATAATAGTTATAAGAATAGAGACAAGAGTAATAAGGATAGTAATAGTAGAATAAGCATAATAATAACAGTCATAGCGATAATAATAATAGTAATAAGGATAATAATAATAGTTATAGTGCTAGTAATAATAGTAATAAGGATAATAATAACAGTCATAGCGATAATAATAATAGTAGTAAGGATAATAATAATAGTTATAGCGATAATAATAATAGTAATAAGGATAATAATAATAGTTATGAGGATAATAATAATTGTTATAAGGATAAAGAGAAGAGTAATAGGGATAGTAATAATAGAATAAGGATAATAATAACAGTCATAGCGATAATAATAATAGTAGTAAGGATAATAATAATAGTTATAGCGATAATAATAATAGTAATAAGGAATATAATAATAGTTATGAGGATAATAATAATAGTTATAAGGATAAAGACAAGAGTAATAGGGATAGTAATAATAGAATAAGTATAATAATAACAGTCATAGCGATAATAATAATAGTAATAAGGATAATAATAATAGTTATAGTGCGAATAATAATAGTAATAAGGATAAACATAATAGTTATAGTGCTAATAATACTAGTAATAAGGATAATAATAACAGTTATAGCGATAATAATAATAGTAATGAGGGAAATAATAATAAATATCAGGATAAAGACAAGAGTAATAGGAATAGTAATAATAGGAGAAGTATAATAATAACAGTCATTGCGATAATAATAATAGTAGTAAGGATAATAATAATAGTTATAGCGATAATAATAATAGTAATAAGCATAATAATAATAGTTATAAGAATAGAGACAAGAGTAATAGGGATAGTAATAGTAGAATAAGCATAATAATTACAGTCATTGCGATAATAATAATAGTAATATGGATAATAATAATAGTTATAGTACTAGTAATAATAGTAATAAGGATAATAATAATAGTTATAGCAATAATAATAATAGTATTAAGGATGATAATAATAGTTATAGTGCGAATAATAATAGTAATAAGGATAATAATAATAGTTATAGTGATAATAATAATTGTAATAAGGGAAATAATAATAATTATCAGGATAAAGACAAGAGTAATAGGGATAGTAATAATAGAATAAGTATAATAATAACAGTCATAGCGATAATAATAATAGTAATAAGGATAATAATAATAGTTATAAGGATAATAATAATAGTTATAAGGATAAAGAGAAGAGTAATAGGGATAGTAATAATAGAATAAGGATAATAATAACAGTCATAGCGATAATAATAATAGTAATGAGGATAACAATAATAATTATAGAGATAATAATACTAGTAATAAGGATAATAATAACAGTTATAATGATAATAATAATAGTAATAAGGGAAATAATAATAGATATAAGGATAAAGACAAGAGTAATAGGGATAGTAATAATAGAATAAGTATAATAATAACAGTCATAGCCATAATAATAATAGTAATAAGGATAATAATAATAGTTATAAGGATAATAATAATAGTTATAAGGATAAAGAGAAGAGTAATAGGGATAGTAATAATAGAATAAGGATAATAATAACAGTCATAGCGATAATAATAATAGTAATGAGGATAACAATAATAATTATAGAGATAATAATACTAGTAATAAGGATAATAATAACAGTTATAATGATAATAATAATAGTAATAAGGGAAATAATAATAGTTATAAGGATAAAGACAAGAGTAATAGGGATAGTAATAATAGAATAAGTATAATAATAACAGTCATAGCGATAATAATAATAGTAATAAGGATAATAATAATAGTTATAAGGATAATAATAATAGTTATAAGGATAAAGAGAAGAGTAATAGGGATAGTAATAATAGAATAAGGATAATAATAACAGTCATAGCGATAATAATAATAGTAATGAGGATAACAATAATAATTATAGAGATAATAATACTAGTAATAAGGATAATAATAACAGTTATAATGATAATAATAATAGTAATAAGGGAAATAATAATAGTTATAAGGATAAAGACAAGAGTAATAGGGATAGTAATAATAGAATAAGTATAATAATAACAGTCATAGCGATAATAATAATAGTAATAAGGATAATAATAATAGTTATAAGGATAATAATAATAGTTATAAGGATAAAGAGAAGAATAATAGGGATTGTAATAATAGAATAAGGATAATAATAACAGTCATAGCGATAATAATAATAGTAATGAGGATAACAATAATTGTTATAGAGATAATAATACTAGTAATAAGGATAATAATAACAGTTATAATGATAATAATAATAGTTATAAGGATAATAATAATAGTTATAAGGATAAAGAGAAGAGTAATAGGGATAGTAATAATAGAATAAGGATAATAATAACAGTCATAGCGATAATAATAATAGTAATAAGGATAATAATAATAGTTATAGTGCGAATAATAATAGTAATAAGGATAAACATAATAGTTATAGTGCTAATAATACTAGTAATAAGGATAATAATAACAGTTATAGCGATAATAATAATAGTAATGAGGGAAATAATAATAAATATCAGGATAAAGACAAGAGTAATAGGAATAGTAATAATAGGAGAAGTATAATAATAACAGTCATTGCGATAATAATAATAGTAGTAAGGATAATAATAATAGTTATAGCGATAATAATAATAGTAATAAGGATAATAATAACAGTTATAGCAATAATAATAATAGTATTAAGGATAATAATAATAGTTATAAGAATAGAGACAAGAGTAATAAGGATCGTAATAGTAGAATAAGCATAATAATAACAGTCATAGCGATAATAATAATAGTAATAAGGATAATAATAATAGTTATAGTGCTAGTAATAATAGTAATAAGGATAATAATAACAGTCATAGCGATAATAATAATAGTTATAGCGATAATAATAATAGTAATAAGGATAATAATAATAGTTATAAGGATAAAGACAAGAGTAATAGGGATAGTAATAATAGAATAAGGATAATAATAACAGTCATAGCCATAATAATAATAGTAATAAGGATAATAATAATAGTTATAAGGATAATAATAATAGTTATAAGGATAAAGAGAAGAGTAATAGGGATAGTAATAATAGAATAAGGATAATAATAACAGTCATAGCGATAATAATAATAGTAATGAGGATAACAATAATAATTATAGAGATAATAATACTAGTAATAAGGATAATAATAACAGTTATAATGCTAATAATAATAGTAATAAGGGAAATAATAATAGTTATAAGGATAAAGACAAGAGTAATAGGGATAGTAATAATAGAATAAGTATAATAATAACAGTCATAGCGATAATAATAATAGTAATAAGGATAATAATAATAGTTATAAGGATAATAATAATAGTTATAAGGATAAAGAGAAGAGTAATAGGGATAGTAATAATAGAATAAGGATAATAATAACAGTCATAGCGATAATAATAATAGTAATGAGGATAACAATAATAATTATAGAGATAATAATACTAGTAATAAGGATAATAATAACAGTTATAATGATAATAATAATAGTAATAAGGGAAATAATAATAGTTATAAGGATAAAGACAAGAGTAATAGGGATAGTAATAATAGAATAAGCATAATAATAACAGTCATAGCGATAATAATAATAGTAATAAGGATAATAATAATAGTTATAGTGCAAGTAATAATAGTAATAAGGATAATAATAACAGTCATAGCGATAATAATAATAGTAGTAAGGATAATAATAATAGTTATAGCGATAATAATAATAGTAATAAGGATAATAATAATAGTTATGAGGATAATAATAATAGTTATAAGGATAAAGACAAGAGTAATAGGGATAGTAATAATAGAATAAGTATAATAATAACAGTCATAGCGATAATAATAATAGTAATAAGGATAATAATAATAGTTATAGTGCGAATAATAATAGTAATAAGGATAATAATAACAGTCATAGCGATAATAATAATAGTAGTAAGGATAATAATAATAGTTATAGCGATAATAATAATAGTAATAAGCATAATAATAATAGTTATAAGAATAGAGACAAGAGTAATAGGGATAGTAATAGTAGAATAAGCATAATAATAACAGTCATAGCGATAATAATAATAGTTATAGCGATAATAATAATAGTAATAAGGATAATAATAATAGTTATAGCGATAATAATAATAGTAATAAGGGAAGTAATAATAGTTATAAGGATAAAGACAAAAGTAATATGGATAGTAATAATACAATAAGCATAATAATAACAGTCATAGCGATAATAATAATAGTTATAGCGATAATAATAATAGCAATAAGGATAATAATAATAGTTATAAGGATAAAGACAAGAGTAATAGGGATAGTAATAATAGAATAAGGATAATAATAACAGTCATAGCGATAATAATAATAGTAATGAGGATAATAATAATAGTTATAGCGATAATAATAATACTGACAAGGATAATAATAATAGTTATAAGGATAAAGACAAGAGCAATAGAGATAGTAATAATAGAATAAGGATAATAATAACAGTCATAGCGATAATAATAATAGTAATAAGGATAATAATAATAGTTATAGTGCTAATAATAATAGTAATAAGCATAATAATAATAGTTATAAGGATAGAGACAAGAGTAATAGGGATAGTAATAATAGAATAAGGATAATAATAACAGTCATTGCGATAATAATAATAGAAATACGGATAATAATAATAGTTATAGTGGTAATAATAATATTAATAAGCATAATAATAATAGTTATAAGGATAGAGACAAGAGTAATAGGGATAGTAATAATAGAATAAGGATAATAATAACAGTCATAGCGATAATAATAATAGTAATGAGGATAACAATAATAGTTATAGAGATAATAATACTAGTAATAAGGATAATAATAACAGTTATAATGATAATAATAATAGTAATAAGGGAAATAATAATAGTTATAAGGATAAAGACAAGAGTAATAGGGATAGTAATAATAGAATAAGGATAATAATAACAGTCATAGCGATAATAATAATAGTAGTAAGGATAATAATAATAGTTATAGCGATAATAATAATGGTAATAAGCATAATAATAATAGTTATAAGAATAGAGACAAGAGTAATAGGGATAGTAATAGTAGAATAAGCATAATAATAACAGTCAAAGCGATAATAATGATAGTAATAAGGATAATAATAATAGTTATAGTGCTAGTAATAATAGTAATAAGGATAATAATAATAGTTATAGCGATAATAATAATAGTAATAAGGATAATAATAATAGTTATAGTGCGAATAATAATAGTAATAAGGATAAACATAATAGTTATATTGCTAATAATACTAGTAATAAGGATAATAATAATAGTTATATCGATAATAATAATAGTAATAAGGGAAGTAATAACAGTTATAAGGATAAAGACAAAAGTAATATGGATAGTAATAATACAATAAGCATAATAATAACAGTCATAGCGATAATAATAATAGTTATAGCGATAATAATAATAGTAATAAGGGAAGTAATAATAGTTATAAGGATAAGGACAAAAGTAATAGGGATAGTAATAATACAATAAGCATAATAATAACAGTCATAGCGATAATAATAATAGTTATAGCGATAATAATAATAGTAATAAGGATAATAATAATAGTTATAAGGATAAAGACAAGAGTAATAGGGATAGTAATAATAGAATAAGGATAATAATAACAGTCATAGCGATAATAATAATAGTAATGAGGATAATAATAATAGTTATAGCGATAATAATAATACTGACAAGGATAATAATAATAGTTATAAGGATAAAGACAAGAGTAATAGGGATAGTAATAATAGAATAAGTATAATAATAACAGTCATAGCGATAATAATAATAGTAATAAGGATAATAATAATAGTTATAAGGATAATAATAATAGTTATAAGGATAAAGAGAAGAGTAATAGGGATAGTAATAATAGAATAAGGATAATAATAACAGTCATAGCGATAATAATAGTAGTAGTAAGGATAATAATAATAGTTATAGCGATAATAATAATAGTAATAAGGATAATAATAACAGTTATAAGGATAAAGAGAAGAGTAATAGGGAAGGTAATAATAGAATAAGGATAATAATAACAGTCATTGCGATAATAATAATAGTAATAAGGATAATAATAATAGTTATAGCGATAATAATAATAGTAATAAGGATAATAATAATAGTTATAAAGATAAAGACAAGAGTAATAGGGATAGTAATAATAGAATAAGGATAATAATAACAGTCATAGCGATAATAATAATAGTAATGAGGATAATAATAATAGTTATAAGGATAGAGACAATAGTAATAGGGATAGTAATAATAGAATAAGTATAATAATAACAGTCATAGCGATAATAATAATAGTAATAAGGATAATTATAATAGTTTTAGTGCTAATAATAATAGTAATAAGCATAACGATAATAGTTATAAGGATAAAGACAAGAGTAATAGGGATAGTAGTAATAGAATAAGTATAATAATAACAGTCATAGCGATAATAATAATAGTAATAAGGATAATAATAATAGTTATAGTGCGAATAATAATAGTAATAAGGATAAACATAATAGTTATAGTGCTAATAATACTAGTAATAAGGATAATAATAACAGTTATAGCGATAATAATAAAAGTAATAAGGGAAATAATAATAAATATCAGGATAAAGACAAGAGTAATAGGCATAGTAATAATGGAAGAAGTATAATACTAACAGTCATTGCGATAATAATAATAGAAATACGGATAATAATAATAGTTATAGTGGTAATAATAATATTAATAAGCATAATAATAATAGTTATAAGGATAGAGACAAGAGTAATAGGGATAGTAATAATAGAATAAGGATAATAATAACAGTCATAGCGATAATAATAATAGTAATGAGGATAACAATAATAGTTATAGAGATAATAATACTAGTAATACGGATAATAATAACAGTTATAATGATAATAATAATAGTAATAAGGGAAATAATAATAGTTATAAGGATAAAGACAAGAGTAATAGGGATAGTAATAATAGAATAAGTATAATAATAACAGTCATAGCGATAATAATAATAGTAATAAGGATAATAATAATAGTTATAAGGATAATAATAATAGTTATAAGGATAAAGAGAAGAGTAATAGGGATAGTAATAATAGAATAAGGATAATAATAACAGTCATAGCGATAATAATAGTAGTAGTAAGGATAATAATAATAGTTATAGCGATAATAATAATAGTAATAAGGATAATAATAACAGTTATAAGGATAAAGAGAAGAGTAATAGGGAAGGTAATAATAGAATAAGGATAATAATAACAGTCATTGCGATAATAATAATAGTAATAAGGATAATAATAATAGTTATAGCGATAATAATAATAGTAATAAGGATAATAATAATAGTTATAAAGATAAAGACAAGAGTAATAGGGATAGTAATAATAGAATAAGGATAATAATAACAGTCATAGCGATAATAATAATAGTAATGAGGATAATAATAATAGTTATAAGGATAGAGACAATAGTAATAGGGATAGTAATAATAGAATAAGTATAATAATAACAGTCATAGCGATAATAATAATAGTAATAAGGATAATTATAATAGTTTTAGTGCTAATAATAATAGTAATAAGCATAACGATAATAGTTATAAGGATAAAGACAAGAGTAATAGGGATAGTAGTAATAGAATAAGTATAATAATAACAGTCATAGCGATAATAATAATAGTAATAAGGATAATAATAATAGTTATAGTGCGAATAATAATAGTAATAAGGATAAACATAATAGTTATAGTGCTAATAATACTAGTAATAAGGATAATAATAACAGTTATAGCGATAATAATAAAAGTAATAAGGGAAATAATAATAAATATCAGGATAAAGACAAGAGTAATAGGCATAGTAATAATGGAAGAAGTATAATACTAACAGTCATTGCGATAATAATAATAGAAATACGGATAATAATAATAGTTATAGTGGTAATAATAATATTAATAAGCATAATAATAATAGTTATAAGGATAGAGACAAGAGTAATAGGGATAGTAATAATAGAATAAGGATAATAATAACAGTCATAGCGATAATAATAATAGTAATGAGGATAACAATAATAGTTATAGAGATAATAATACTAGTAATACGGATAATAATAACAGTTATAATGATAATAATAATAGTAATAAGGGAAATAATAATAGTTATAAGGATAAAGACAAGAGTAATAGGGATAGTAATAATAGAATACGGATAATAATAACAGTCATAGCGATAATAATAATAGTAATAAGGATAATAATAATAGTTATAATGATAATAATAATAGTTATATGGATAAAGAGAAGAGTAATAGGGATAGTAATAATAGAATAAGGATAATAATAACAGTCATAGCGATACTAATAATAGTAGTAAGGATAATAATAATAGTTATAGCAATAATAATAATAGTAATAAGGATAATAATAATAGTTATAAGGATAAAGACAAGAATAATAGGGATAGTAATAATAGAATAAGGATAATAATAACAGTCATAGCGATAATAATAATAGCAATGAGGATAATAATAATAGTTATAAGGATAGAGACAAGAGTAATAGGGATAGTAATAATAGAATAAGTATAATAATAACAGTCATAGCGATAATAATAATAGTAATAAGGATAATAATAATAGTTTTAGTGCTAATAATAATAGTAATAAGCATAATAATAATAGTTATAAGGATAGAGACAAGAGTAATAGGGATAGTAATAATAGAATAAGGATAATAATAACAGTCATAGCGATAATAATAATAGTAATGAGGATAACAATAATAGTTATAGAGATAATAATACTAGTAATAGGGATAATAATAACAGTTATAATGATAATAATAATAGTTATAAGGATAAAGAGAAGAGTAATAGGGATAGTAATAATAGAATCAGGATAATAATAACAGTCATTGCGATAATAATAATAGTAATAAGGATAATAATAATAGTTATAAGGATAAAGACAAGAGTAATAGGGATAGTAATAATAGAATAAGGATAATAATAACAGTCATAGCGATAATAATAATAGTAATGAGGATAATAATAATAGTTATAGCGATAATAATAATACTGACAAGGATAATAATAATAGTTATAAGGATAAAGACAAGAGTAATAGGGATAGTAATAATAGAATAAGTATAATAATAACAGTCATAGCGATAATAATAATAGTTATAGCGATAATAATAATAGTAATAAGGATAATAATAACAGTTATAGCGATAATAATAAAAGTAATAAGGGAAATAATAATAAATATCAGGATAAAGACAAGAGTAATAGGCATAGTAATAATGGAAGAAGTATAATACTAACAGTCATTGCGATAATAATAATAGAAATACGGATAATAATAATAGTTATAGTGGTAATAATAATATTAATAAGCATAATAATAATAGTTATAAGGATAGAGACAAGAGTAATAGGGATAGTAATAATAGAATAAGGATAATAATAACAGTCATAGCGATAATAATAATAGTAATGAGGATAACAATAATAGTTATAGAGATAATAATACTAGTAATACGGATAATAATAACAGTTATAATAATAATAATAATAGTAATAAGGGAAATAATAATAGTTATAAGGATAAAGACAAGAGTAATAGGGATAGTAATAATAGAATACGGATAATAATAACAGTCATAGCGATAATAATAATAGTAATAAGGATAATAATAATAGTTATAATGATAATAATAATAGTTATATGGATAAAGAGAAGAGTAATAGGGATAGTAATAATAGAATAAGGATAATAATAACAGTCATAGCGATACTAATAATAGTAGTAAGGATAATAATAATAGTTATAGCAATAATAATAATAGTAATAAGGATAATAATAATAGTTATAAGGATAAAGACAAGAATAATTGGGATAGTAATAATAGAATAAGGATAATAATAACAGTCATAGCGATAATAATAATAGCAATGAGGATAATAATAATAGTTATAAGGATAGAGACAAGAGTAATAGGGATAGTAATAATAGAATAAGTATAATAATAACAGTCATAGCGATAATAATAATAGTAATAAGGATAATAATAATAGTTTTAGTGCTAATAATAATAGTAATAAGCATAATAATAATAGTTATAAGGATAGAGACAAGAGTAATAGGGATAGTAATAATAGAATAAGGATAATAATAACAGTCATAGCGATAATAATAATAGTAATGAGGATAACAATAATAGTTATAGAGATAATAATACTAGTAATAAGGATAATAATAACAGTTATAATGATAATAATAATAGTTATAAGGATAAAGAGAAGAGTAATAGGGATAGTAATAATAGAATCAGGATAATAATAACAGTCATTGCGATAATAATAATAGTAATAAGGATAATAATAATAGTTATAGCGATAATAATAATAGTAATAAGGATAATAATAATAGTTATGAGGATAAAGACAAGAGTAATAGGGATAGTAATAATAGAATAAGGATAATAATAACAGTCAAAGCGATAATAATAATAGTAATGAGGATAACAATAATAGTTATAGAGATAATAATACTAGTAATAAGGATAATAATAACAGTTATAATGACAATAATAATAGTAATAAGGGAAATAATAATAGTTATAAGGATAAAGACAAGAGTAATAGGGATAGTAATAATAGAATAAGTATAGTAATAACAGTCATAGCGATAATAATAATAGTAATAAGGATAATAATAATAGTTATAAGGATAATAATAATAGTTATAAGGATAAAGAGAAGAGTAATAGGGATAGTAATAATAGAATAAGGATAATAATAACAGTCATAGCGATAATAATGATAGTAGTAAGGATAATAATAATAGTTATAGCGATAATAATAATAGTAATAAGGATAATAATAATAGTTATGAGGATAATAATAATAGTTATAAGGATAAAGACAAGAGTAATAGGGATAGTAATATTAGAATAAGTATAATAATAACAGTCATAGCGATAATAATAATAGTAATAAGGACAATAATAATAGTTATAGTGCGAATAATAATAGTAATAAGGATAAACATAATAGTTATAGTGCTGATAATACTAGTAATAAGGATAATAATAACAGTGATAGCGATAATAATAATAGTAATGAGGGAAATAATAATAAATATCAGGATAAAGACAAGAGTAATAGGGATAGTAATAATAGAATAAGTATAGTAATAACAGTCATAGCGATAATAATAATAGTAATAAGGATAATAATAATAGTTATAAGGATAATAATAATAGTTATAAGGATAAAGAGAAGAGTAATAGGGATAGTAATAATAGAATAAGGATAATAATAACAGTCATAGCGATAATAATGATAGTAGTAAGGATAATAATAATAGTTATAGCGATAATAATAATAGTAATAAGGATAATAATAATAGTTATGAGGATAATAATAATAGTTATAAGGATAAAGACAAGAGTAATAGGGATAGTAATATTAGAATAAGTATAATAATAACAGTCATAGCGATAATAATAATAGTAATAAGGACAATAATAATAGTTATAGTGCGAATAATAATAGTAATAAGGATAAACATAATAGTTATAGTGCTGATAATACTAGTAATAAGGATAATAATAACAGTGATAGCGATAATAATAATAGTAATGAGGGAAATAATAATAAATATCAGGATAAAGACAAGAGTAATAGGAATAGTAATAATAGGAGAAGTATAATAATAACAGTCATTGCAATAATAATAATAGTAGTAAGGATAATAATAATAGTTATAGCGATAATAATAATAGTAATAAGCATAATAATAATAGTTATAAGAATAGAGACAAGAGTAATAGGGATAGTAATAGTAGAATAAGCATAATAATAACAGTCATTGCGATAATAATAATAGTAATATGGATAATAATAATAGTTATAGTACTAGTAATAATAGTAATAAGGATAATAATAATAGTTATAGCGATAATAATAATAGTAATAAGGATAATAATAATAGCTATAGTGCGAATAATAATAGTAATAAGCATAATAATAATAGTTATAAGGATAGAGACAAGAGTAATAGGGATAGTAATAATAGAATAAGGATAATAATAACAGTCATAGCGATAATAATAATAATAGCTATAGTGCTAATAATAATAGTAATAAGGATAATAATAACAGTTATAGCAATAATAATAATAGTATTAAGGATAATAATAATAGTTATAGTGCGAATAATAATAGTAATAAGGATAATAATAATAGTTATAGTGATAATAATAATAGTAATAAGGGAAATAATAATAGTTATAAGGATAAAGACAAGAGTAATAGGGATAGTAATAATAGAATAAGGATAATAATAACAGTCATAGCGATAATAATAATAGTAGTAAGGATAATAATAATAGTTATAGCGATAATAATAATGGTAATAAGCATAATAATAATAGTTATAAGAATAGAGACAAGAGTAATAGGGATAGTAATAGTAGAATAAGCATAATAATAACAGTCAAAGCGATAATAATGATAGTAATAAGGATAATAATAATAGTTATAGTGCTAGTAATAATAGTAATAAGGATAATAATAATAGTTATAGCGATAATAATAATAGTAATAAGGATAATAATAATAGTTATAGTGCGAATAATAATAGTAATAAGGATAAACATAATAGTTATATTGCTAATAATACTAGTAATAAGGATAATAATAATAGTTATATCGATAATAATAATAGTAATAAGGGAAGTAATAACAGTTATAAGGATAAAGACAAAAGTAATATGGATAGTAATAATACAATAAGCATAATAATAACAGTCATAGCGATAATAATAATAGTTATAGCGATAATAATAATAGTAATAAGGGAAGTAATAATAGTTATAAGGATAAGGACAAAAGTAATAGGGATAGTAATAATACAATAAGCATAATAATAACAGTCATAGCGATAATAATAATAGTTATAGCGATAATAATAATAGTAATAAGGATAATAATAATAGTTATAAGGATAAAGACAAGAGTAATAGGGATAGTAATAATAGAATAAGGATAATAATAACAGTCATAGCGATAATAATAATAGTAATGAGGATAATAATAATAGTTATAGCGATAATAATAATACTGACAAGGATAATAATAATAGTTATAAGGATAAAGACAAGAGTAATAGGGATAGTAATAATAGAATAAGTATAATAATAACAGTCATAGCGATAATAATAATAGTAATAAGGATAATAATAATAGTTATAAGGATAAAGAGAAGAGTAATAGGGATAGTAATAATAGAATAAGGATAATAATAACAGTCATAGCGATAATAATAGTAGTAGTAAGGATAATAATAATAGTTATAGCGATAATAATAATAGTAATAAGGATAATAATAACAGTTATAAGGATAAAGAGAAGAGTAATAGGGAAGGTAATAATAGAATAAGGATAATAATAACAGTCATTGCGATAATAATAATAGTAATAAGGATAATAATAATAGTTATAGCGATAATAATAATAGTAATAAGGATAATAATAATAGTTTTAGTGCTAATAATAATAGTAATAAGCATAACAATAATAGTTATAAGGATAAAGACAAGAGTAATAGGGATAGTAATAATAGAATAAGGATAATAATAACAGTCATAGCGATAATAATAATAGCAATGAGGATAATAATAATAGTTATAAGGATAGAGACAAGAGTAATAGGGATAGTAATAATAGAATAAGTATAATAATAACAGTCATAGCGATAATAATAATAGTAATAAGGATAATAATAATAGTTTTAGTGCTAATAATAATAGTAATAAGCATAATAATAATAGTTATAAGGATAGAGACAAGAGTAATAGGGATAGTAATAATAGAATAAGGATAATAATAACAGTCATAGCGATAATAATAATAGTAATGAGGATAACAATAATAGTTATAGAGATAATAATACTAGTAATAAGGATAATAATAACAGTTATAATGATAATAATAATAGTTATAAGGATAAAGAGAAGAGTAATAGGGATAGTAATAATAGAATCAGGATAATAATAACAGTCATTGCGATAATAATAATAATAGCTATAGTGCTAATAATAATAGTAATAAGGATAATAATAATAGTTATAGTGATAATAATAATAGTAATAAGGGAAATAATAATAGTTATAAGGATAAAGACAAGAGTAATAGGGATAGTAATAATAGAATAAGGATAATAATAACAGTCATAGCGATAATAATAATAGTAGTAAGGATAATAATAATAGTTATAGCGATAATAATAATGGTAATAAGCATAATAATAATAGTTATAAGAATAGAGACAAGAGTAATAGGGATAGTAATAGTAGAATAAGCATAATAATAACAGTCAAAGCGATAATAATGATAGTAATAAGGATAATAATAATAGTTATAGTGCTAGTAATAATAGTAATAAGGATAATAATAATAGTTATAGCGATAATAATAATAGTAATAAGGATAATAATAATAGTTATAGTGCGAATAATAATAGTAATAAGGATAAACATAATAGTTATATTGCTAATAATACTAGTAATAAGGATAATAATAATAGTTATATCGATAATAATAATAGTAATAAGGGAAGTAATAACAGTTATAAGGATAAAGACAAAAGTAATATGGATAGTAATAATACAATAAGCATAATAATAACAGTCATAGCGATAATAATAATAGTTATAGCGATAATAATAATAGTAATAAGGGAAGTAATAATAGTTATAAGGATAAGGACAAAAGTAATAGGGATAGTAATAATACAATAAGCATAATAATAACAGTCATAGCGATAATAATAATAGTTATAGCGATAATAATAATAGTAATAAGGATAATAATAATAGTTATAAGGATAAAGACAAGAGTAATAGGGATAGTAATAATAGAATAAGGATAATAATAACAGTCATAGCGATAATAATAATAGTAATGAGGATAATAATAATAGTTATAGCGATAATAATAATACTGACAAGGATAATAATAATAGTTATAAGGATAAAGACAAGAGTAATAGGGATAGTAATAATAGAATAAGTATAATAATAACAGTCATAGCGATAATAATAATAGTAATAAGGATAATAATAATAGTTATAAGGATAAAGAGAAGAGTAATAGGGATAGTAATAATAGAATAAGGATAATAATAACAGTCATAGCGATAATAATAGTAGTAGTAAGGATAATAATAATAGTTATAGCGATAATAATAATAGTAATAAGGATAATAATAACAGTTATAAGGATAAAGAGAAGAGTAATAGGGAAGGTAATAATAGAATAAGGATAATAATAACAGTCATTGCGATAATAATAATAGTAATAAGGATAATAATAATAGTTATAGCGATAATAATAATAGTAATAAGGATAATAATAATAGTTATAAAGATAAAGACAAGAGTAATAGGGATAGTAATAATAGAATAAGGATAATAATAACAGTCATAGCGATAATAATAATAGTAATGAGGATAATAATAATAGTTATAAGGATAGAGACAATAGTAATAGGGATAGTAATAATAGAATAAGTATAATAATAACAGTCATAGCGATAATAATAATAGTAATAAGGATAATTATAATAGTTTTAGTGCTAATAATAATAGTAATAAGCATAACGATAATAGTTATAAGGATAAAGACAAGAGTAATAGGGATAGTAGTAATAGAATAAGTATAATAATAACAGTCATAGCGATAATAATAATAGTAATAAGGATAATAATAATAGTTATAGTGCGAATAATAATAGTAATAAGGATAAACATAATAGTTATAGTGCTAATAATACTAGTAATAAGGATAATAATAACAGTTATAGCGATAATAATAAAAGTAATAAGGGAAATAATAATAAATATCAGGATAAAGACAAGAGTAATAGGCATAGTAATAATGGAAGAAGTATAATACTAACAGTCATTGCGATAATAATAATAGAAATACGGATAATAATAATAGTTATAGTGGTAATAATAATATTAATAAGCATAATAATAATAGTTATAAGGATAGAGACAAGAGTAATAGGGATAGTAATAATAGAATAAGGATAATAATAACAGTCATAGCGATAATAATAATAGTAATGAGGATAACAATAATAGTTATAGAGATAATAATACTAGTAATACGGATAATAATAACAGTTATAATGATAATAATAATAGTAATAAGGGAAATAATAATAGTTATAAGGATAAAGACAAGAGTAATAGGGATAGTAATAATAGAATACGGATAATAATAACAGTCATAGCGATAATAATAATAGTAATAAGGATAATAATAATAGTTATAATGATAATAATAATAGTTATATGGATAAAGAGAAGAGTAATAGGGATAGTAATAATAGAATAAGGATAATAATAACAGTCATAGCGATACTAATAATAGTAGTAAGGATAATAATAATAGTTATAGCAATAATAATAATAGTAATAAGGATAATAATAATAGTTATAGCAATAATAATAATAGTAATAAGGATAATAATAATAGTTATAGCAATAATAATAATAGTAATAAGGATAATAATAATAGTTATAGTGCGAATAATAATAGTAATAAGGATAATAATAATAGTTATAGCGATAATAATAATAGTAATAAGGATAATAATAATAGTTATAAGGATAAAGACAAGAATAATAGGGATAGTAATAATAGAATAAGGATAATAATAACAGTCATAGCGATAATAATAATAGTAATGAGGATAATAATAATAGTTATAAGGATAGAGACAAGAGTAATAGGGATAGTAATAATAGAATAAGTATAATAATAACAGTCATAGCGATAATAATAATAGTAATAAGGATAATAATAATAGTTTTAGTGCTAATAATAATAGTAATAAGCATAATAATAATAGTTATAAGGATAGAGACAAGAGTAATAGGGATAGTAATAATAGAATAAGGATAATAATAACAGTCATAGCGATAATAATAATAGTAATAAGGATAATAATAACAGTCATAGCGATAATAATAATAGTAATAAGGATAATAATAATAGTTTTAGTGCTAATAATAATAGTAATAAGCATAATAATAATAGTTATAAGGATAGAGACAAGAGTAATAGGGATAGTAATAATAGAATAAGGATAATAATAACAGTCATAGCGATAATAATAATAGTAATGAGGATAACAATAATAGTTATAGAGATAATAATACTAGTAATAAGGATAATAATAACAGTTATAATGATAATAATAATAGTTATAAGGATAAAGAGAAGAGTAATAGGGATAGTAATAATAGAATCAGGATAATAATAACAGTCATTGCGATAATAATAATAGTAATAAGGATAATAATAATAGTTATGAGGATAAAGACAAGAGTAATAGGGATAGTAATAATAGAATAAGGATAATAATAACAGCCATAGCGATAATAATAATAGTAATGAGGATAATAATAATAGTTATAAGGATAGAGACAAGAGTAATAGGGATAGTAATAATAGAATAAGTATAATAATAACAGTCATAGCGATAATAATAATAGTAATAAGGATAATAATAATAGTTTTAGTGCTAATAATAATAGTAATAAGCATAACAATAATAGTTATAAGGATAAAGACAAGAGTAATAGGGATAGTAATAATAGAATAAGGATAATAATAACAGTCAAAGCGATAATAATAATAGTAATGAGGATAACAATAATAGTTATAGAGATAATAATACTAGTAATAAGGATAATAATAACAGTTATAATGACAATAATAATAGTAATAAGGGAAATAATAATAGTTATAAGGATAAAGACAAGAGTAATAGGGATAGTAATAATAGAATAAGTATAATAATAACAGTCATAGCGATAATAATAATAGTAATAAGGATAATAATAATAGTTATAAGGATAATAATAATATTTATAAGGATAAAGAGAAGAGTAATAGGGATAGTAATAATAGAATAAGGATAATAATAACAGTCATAGCGATAATAATGATAGTAGTAAGGATAATAATAATAGTTATAGCGATAATAATAATAGTAATAAGGATAATAATAATAGTTATGAGGATAATAATAATAGTTATAAGGATAAAGACAAGAGTAATAGGGATAGTAATATTAGAATAAGTATAATAATAACAGTCATAGCGATAATAATAATAGTAATAAGGACAATAATAATAGTTATAGTGCGAATAATAATAGTAATAAGGATAAACATAATAGTTATAGTGCTGATAATACTAGTAATAAGGATAATAATAACAGTGATAGCGATAATAATAATAGTAATGAGGGAAATAATAATAAATATCAGGATAAAGACAAGAGTAATAGGAATAGTAATAATAGGAGAAGTATAATAATAACAGTCATTGCAATAATAATAATAGTGGTAAGGATAATAATAATAGTTATAGCGATAATAATAATAGTAATAAGCATAATAATAATAGTTATAAGAATAGAGACAAGAGTAATAGGGATAGTAATAGTAGAATAAGCATAATAATAACAGTCATTGCGATAATAATAATAGTAATATGGATAATAATAATAGTTATAGTACTAGTAATAATAGTAATAAGGATAATAATAATAGTTATAGCGATAATAATAATAGTAATAAGGATAATAATAATAGCTATAGTGCGAATAATAATAGTAATAAGCATAATAATAATAGTTATAAGGATAGAGACAAGAGTAATAGGGATAGTAATAATAGAATAAGGATAATAATAACAGTCATAGCGATAATAATAATAATAGCTATAGTGCTAATAATAATAGTAATAAGGATAATAATAACAGTTATAGTAATAATAATAATAGTATTAAGGATAATAATAATAGTTATAGTGCGAATAATAATAGTAATAAGGATAATAATAATAGTTATAGTGATAATAATAATTGTAATAAGGGAAATAATAATAATTATCAGGATAAAGACGAAAGTAATAGGGATAGTAATAATAGAATAAGTATAATAATAACAGTCATAGCGATAATAATAATAGTAATAAGGATAATAATAATAGTTATAAGGATAATAATAATAGTTATAAGGATAATAATAATAGTTATAAGGATAAAGAGAAGAGTAATAGGGATTGTAATAATAGAATAAGGATAATAATAACAGTCATAGCGATAATAATAATAGTAATGAGGATAACAATAATAGTTATAGAGATAATAATACTAGTAATAAGGATAATAATGACAGTTATAATGATAATAATAATAGTTATAAGGATAATAATAATAGTTATAAGGATAAAGAGAAGAGTAATAGGGATAGTAATAATAGAATAAGTATAATAATAACAGTCATAGCGATAATAATAATAGTAATAAGGATAATAATAATAGTTTTAGTGCTAATAATAATAGTAATAAGCATAATAATAATAGTTATAAGGATAGAGACAAGAGTAATAGGGATAGTAATAATAGAATAAGGATAATAATAACAGTCATAGCGATAATAATAATAGTAATGAGGATAACAATAATAGTTATAGAGATAATAATACTAGTAATAAGGATAATAATAACAGTTATAATGATAATAATAATAGTTATAAGGATAAAGAGAAGAGTAATAGGGATAGTAATAATAGAATCAGGATAATAATAACAGTCATTGCGATAATAATAATAGTAATAAGGATAATAATAATAGTTATAGCGATAATAATAATAGTAATAAGGATAATAATAATAGTTATGAGGATAAAGACAAGAGTAATAGGGATAGTAATAATAGAATAAGGATAATAATAACAGCCATAGCGATAATAATAATAGTAATGAGGATAACAATAATAGTTATAGAGATAATAATACTAGTAATAAGGATAATAATAACAGTTATAATGATAATAATAATAGTTATAAGGATAAAGAGAAGAGTAATAGGGATAGTAATAATAGAATCAGGATAATAATAACAGTCATTGCGATAATAATAATAGTAATAAGGATAATAATAATAGTTATAGCGATAATAATAATAGTAATAAGCATAATAATAATAGTTATAAGAATAGAGACAAGAGTAATAGGGATAGTAATAGTAGAATAAGCATAATAATAACAGTCATTGCGATAATAATAATAGTAATATGGATAATAATAATAGTTATAGTACTAGTAATAATAGTAATAAGGATAATAATAATAGTTATAGCGATAATAATAATAGTAATAAGGATAATAATAATAGCTATAGTGCGAATAATAATAGTAATAAGCATAATAATAATAGTTATAAGGATAGAGACAAGAGTAATAGGGATAGTAATAATAGAATAAGGATAATAATAACAGTCATAGCGATAATAATAATAATAGCTATAGTGCTAATAATAATAGTAATAAGGATAATAATAACAGTTATAGCAATAATAATAATAGTATTAAGGATAATAATAATAGTTATAGTGCGAATAATAATAGTAATAAGGATAATAATAATAGTTATAGTGATAATAATAATAGTAATAAGGGAAATAATAATAGTTATAAGGATAAAGACAAGAGTAATAGGGATAGTAATAATAGAATAAGGATAATAATAACAGTCATAGCGATAATAATAATAGTAGTAAGGATAATAATAATAGTTATAGCGATAATAATAATGGTAATAAGCATAATAATAATAGTTATAAGAATAGAGACAAGAGTAATAGGGATAGTAATAGTAGAATAAGCATAATAATAACAGTCAAAGCGATAATAATGATAGTAATAAGGATAATAATAATAGTTATAGTGCTAGTAATAATAGTAATAAGGATAATAATAATAGTTATAGCGATAATAATAATAGTAATAAGGATAATAATAATAGTTATAGTGCGAATAATAATAGTAATAAGGGAAGTAATAACAGTTATAAGGATAAAGACAAAAGTAATATGGATAGTAATAATACAATAAGCATAATAATAACAGTCATAGCGATAATAATAATAGTTATAGCGATAATAATAATAGTAATAAGGGAAGTAATAATAGTTATAAGGATAAGGACAAAAGTAATAGGGATAGTAATAATACAATAAGCATAATAATAACAGTCATAGCGATAATAATAATAGTTATAGCGATAATAATAATAGTAATAAGGATAATAATAATAGTTATAAGGATAAAGACAAGAGTAATAGGGATAGTAATAATAGAATAAGGATAATAATAACAGTCATAGCGATAATAATAATAGTAATGAGGATAATAATAATAGTTATAGCGATAATAATAATACTGACAAGGATAATAATAATAGTTATAAGGATAAAGACAAGAGTAATAGGGATAGTAATAATAGAATAAGTATAATAATAACAGTCATAGCGATAATAATAATAGTAATAAGGATAATAATAATAGTTATAAGGATAATAATAATAGTTATAAGGATAAAGAGAAGAGTAATAGGGATAGTAATAATAGAATAAGGATAATAATAACAGTCATAGCGATAATAATAGTAGTAGTAAGGATAATAATAATAGTTATAGCGATAATAATAATAGTAATAAGGATAATAATAACAGTTATAAGGATAAAGAGAAGAGTAATAGGGAAGGTAATAACAGAATAAGGATAATAATAACAGTCATTGCGATAATAATAATAGTAATAAGGATAATAATAATAGTTATAGCGATAATAATAATAGTAATAAGGATAATAATAATAGTTATAAAGATAAAGACAAGAGTAATAGGGATAGTAATAATAGAATAAGGATAATAATAACAGTCATAGCGATAATAATAATAGTAATGAGGATAATAATAATAGTTATAAGGATAGAGACAATAGTAATAGGGATAGTAATAATAGAATAAGTATAATAATAACAGTCATAGCGATAATAATAATAGTAATAAGGATAATTATAATAGTTTTAGTGCTAATAATAATAGTAATAAGCATAACGATAATAGTTATAAGGATAAAGACAAGAGTAATAGGGATAGTAGTAATAGAATAAGTATAATAATAACAGTCATAGCGATAATAATAATAGTAATAAGGATAATAATAATAGTTATAGTGCGAATAATAATAGTAATAAGGATAAACATAATAGTTATAGTGCTAATAATACTAGTAATAAGGATAATAATAACAGTTATAGCGATAATAATAAAAGTAATAAGGGAAATAATAATAAATATCAGGATAAAGACAAGAGTAATAGGCATAGTAATAATGGAAGAAGTATAATACTAACAGTCATTGCGATAATAATAATAGAAATACGGATAATAATAATAGTTATAGTGGTAATAATAATATTAATAAGCATAATAATAATAGTTATAAGGATAGAGACAAGAGTAATAGGGATAGTAATAATAGAATAAGGATAATAATAACAGTCATAGCGATAATAATAATAGTAATGAGGATAACAATAATAGTTATAGAGATAATAATACTAGTAATACGGATAATAATAACAGTTATAATGATAATAATAATAGTAATAAGGGAAATAATAATAGTTATAAGGATAAAGACAAGAGTAATAGGGATAGTAATAATAGAATACGGATAATAATAACAGTCATAGCGATAATAATAATAGTAATAAGGATAATAATAATAGTTATAATGATAATAATAATAGTTATATGGATAAAGAGAAGAGTAATAGGGATAGTAATAATAGAATAAGGATAATAATAACAGTCATAGCGATACTAATAATAGTAGTAAGGATAATAATAATAGTTATAGCAATAATAATAATAGTAATAAGGATAATAATAATAGTTATAGCAATAATAATAATAGTAATAAGGATAATAATAATAGTTATAGCAATAATAATAATAGTAATAAGGATAATAATAATAGTTATAGTGCGAATAATAATAGTAATAAGGATAATAATAATAGTTATAGCGATAATAATAATAGTAATAAGGATAATAATAAAAGTTATAAGGATAAAGACAAGAATAATAGGGATAGTAATAATAGAATAAGGATAATAATAACAGTCATAGCGATAATAATAATAGTAATGAGGATAATAATAATAGTTATAAGGATAGAGACAAGAGTAATAGGGATAGTAATAATAGAATAAGTATAATAATAACAGTCATAGCGATAATAATAATAGTAATAAGGATAATAATAATAGTTTTAGTGCTAATAATAATAGTAATAAGCATAATAATAATAGTTATAAGGATAGAGACAAGAGTAATAGGGATAGTAATAATAGAATAAGGATAATAATAACAGTCATAGCGATAATAATAATAGTAATAAGGATAATAATAATAGTATTAGCAATAATAATAATAGTAATAAGGATAATAATAATAGTTATAGTGCGAATAATAATAGTAATAAGGATAATAATAATAGTTATAGCGATAATAATAATTGTAATAAGGGAAATAATAATAATTATCAGGATAAAGACAAGAGTAATAGGGATAGTAATAATAGAATAAGTATAATAATAACAGTCATAGCGATAATAATAATAGTAATAAGGATAATAATAATAGTTATAATGATAATAATAATAGTTATATGGATAAAGAGAAGAGTAATAGGGATAGTAATAATAGAATAAGGATAATAATAACAGTCATAGCGATACTAATAATAGTAGTAAGGATAATAATAATAGTTATAGCGATAATAATAATAGTAATAAGGATAATAATAATAGTTATAAGGATAAAGACAAGAATAATAGGGATAGTAATAATAGAATAAGGATAATAATAACAGTCATAGCGATAATAATAATAGCAATGAGGATAATAATAATAGTTATAAGGATAGAGACAAGAGTAATAGGGATAGTAATAATAGAATAAGTATAATAATAACAGTCATAGCGATAATAATAATAGTAATAAGGATAATAATAATAGTTTTAGTGCTAATAATAATAGTAATAAGCATAATAATAATAGTTATAAGGATAGAGACAAGAGTAATAGGGATAGTAATAATAGAATAAGGATAATAATAACAGTCATAGCGATAATAATAATAGTAATGAGGATAACAATAATAGTTATAGAGATAATAATACTAGTAATAAGGATAATAATAACAGTTATAATGATAATAATAATAGTTATAAGGATAAAGAGAAGAGTAATAGGGATAGTAATAATAGAATCAGGATAATAATAACAGTCATTGCGATAATAATAATAGTAATAAGGATAATAATAATAGTTATAGCGATAATAATAATAGTAATAAGGATAATAATAATAGTTATGAGGATAAAGACAAGAGTAATAGGGATAGTAATAATAGAATAAGGATAATAATAACAGCCATAGCGATAATAATAATAGTAATGAGGATAATAATAATAGTTATAAGGATAGAGACAAGAGTAATAGGGATAGTAATAATAGAATAAGTATAATAATAACAGTCATAGCGATCATAATAATAGTAATAAGGATAATAATAATAGTTTTAGTGCTAATAATAATAGTAATAAGCATAACAATAATAGTTATAAGGATAAAGACAAGAGTAATAGGGATAGTAATAATAGAATAAGGATAATAATAACAGTCAAAGCGATAATAATAATAGTAATGAGGATAACAATAATAGTTATAGAGATAATAATACTAGTAATAAGGATAATAATAACAGTTATAATGACAATAATAATAGTAATAAGGGAAATAATAATAGTTATAAGGATAAAGACAAGAGTAATAGGGATAGTAATAATAGAATAAGTATAATAATAACAGTCATAGCGATAATAATAATAGTAATAAGGATAATAATAATAGTTATAAGGATAATAATAATAGTTATAAGGATAAAGAGAAGAGTAATAGGGATAGTAATAATAGAATAAGGATAATAATAACAGTCATAGCGATAATAATGATAGTAGTAAGGATAATAATAATAGTTATAGCGATAATAATAATAGTAATAAGGATAATAATAATAGTTATGAGGATAATAATAATAGTTATAAGGATAAAGACAAGAGTAATAGGGATAGTAATATTAGAATAAGTATAATAATAACAGTCATAGCGATAATAATAATAGTAATAAGGACAATAATAATAGTTATAGTGCGAATAATAATAGTAATAAGGATAAACATAATAGTTATAGTGCTGATAATACTAGTAATAAGGATAATAATAACAGTGATAGCGATAATAATAATAGTAATGAGGGAAATAATAATAAATATCAGGATAAAGACAAGAGTAATAGGAATAGTAATAATAGGAGAAGTATAATAATAACAGTCATTGCAATAATAATAATAGTAGTAAGGATAATAATAATAGTTATAGCGATAATAATAATAGTAATAAGCATAATAATAATAGTTATAAGAATAGAGACAAGAGTAATAGGGATAGTAATAGTAGAATAAGCATAATAATAACAGTCATTGCGATAATAATAATAGTAATATGGATAATAATAATAGTTATAGTACTAGTAATAATAGTAATAAGGATAATAATAATAGTTATAGCGATAATAATAATAGTAATAAGGATAATAATAATAGCTATAGTGCGAATAATAATAGTAATAAGCATAATAATAATAGTTATAAGGATAGAGACAAGAGTAATAGGGATAGTAATAATAGAATAAGGATAATAATAACAGTCATAGCGATAATAATAATAATAGCTATGGTGCTAATAATAATAGTAATAAGGATAATAATAACAGTTATAGCAATAATAATAATAGTATTAAGGATAATAATAATAGTTATAGTGCGAATAATAATAGTAATAAGGATAATAATAATAGTTATAGTGATAATAATAATTGTAATAAGGGAAATAATAATAATTATCAGGATAAAGACGAAAGTAATAGGGATAGTAATAATAGAATAAGTATAATAATAACAGTCATAGCGATAATAATAATAGTAATAAGGATAATAATAATAGTTATAAGGATAATAATAATAGTTATAAGGATAATAATAATAGTTATAAGGATAAAGAGAAGAGTAATAGGGATTGTAATAATAGAATAAGGATAATAATAACAGTCATAGCGATAATAATAATAGTAATGAGGATAACAATAATAGTTATAGAGATAATAATACTAGTAATAAGGATAAAGAGAAGAGTAATAGGGATAGTAATAATAGAATAAGGATAATAATAACAGTCATAGCGATAATAATGATAGTAGTAAGGATAATAATAATAGTTATAGCGATAATAATAATAGTAATAAGGATAATAATAATAGTTATGAGGATAATAATAATAGTTATAAGGATAAAGACAAGAGTAATAGGGATAGTAATATTAGAATAAGTATAATAATAACAGTCATAGCGATAATAATAATAGTAATAAGGACAATAATAATAGTTATAGTGCGAATAATAATAGTAATAAGGATAAACATAATAGTTATAGTGCTGATAATACTAGTAATAAGGATAATAATAACAGTGATAGCGATAATAATAATAGTAATGAGGGAAATAATAATAAATATCAGGATAAAGACAAGAGTAATAGGAATAGTAATAATAGGAGAAGTATAATAATAACAGTCATTGCAATAATAATAATAGTAGTAAGGATAATAATAATAGTTATAGCGATAATAATAATAGTAATAAGCATAATAATAATAGTTATAAGAATAGAGACAAGAGTAATAGGGATAGTAATAGTAGAATAAGCATAATAATAACAGTCATTGCGATAATAATAATAGTAATATGGATAATAATAATAGTTATAGTACTAGTAATAATAGTAATAAGGATAATAATAATAGTTATAGCGATAATAATAATAGTAATAAGGATAATAATAATAGCTATAGTGCGAATAATAATAGTAATAAGCATAATAATAATAGTTATAAGGATAGAGACAAGAGTAATAGGGATAGTAATAATAGAATAAGGATAATAATAACAGTCATAGCGATAATAATAATAATAGCTATGGTGCTAATAATAATAGTAATAAGGATAATAATAACAGTTATAGCAATAATAATAATAGTATTAAGGATAATAATAATAGTTATAGTGCGAATAATAATAGTAATAAGGATAATAATAATAGTTATAGTGATAATAATAATTGTAATAAGGGAAATAATAATAATTATCAGGATAAAGACGAAAGTAATAGGGATAGTAATAATAGAATAAGTATAATAATAACAGTCATAGCGATAATAATAATAGTAATAAGGATAATAATAATAGTTATAAGGATAATAATAATAGTTATAAGGATAATAATAATAGTTATAAGGATAAAGAGAAGAGTAATAGGGATTGTAATAATAGAATAAGGATAATAATAACAGTCATAGCGATAATAATAATAGTAATGAGGATAACAATAATAGTTATAGAGATAATAATACTAGTAATAAGGATAATAATGACAGTTATAATGATAATAATAATAGTTATAAGGATAATAATAATAGTTATAAGGATAAAGAGAAGAGTAATAGGGATAGTAATAATAGAATAAGGATAATAATAACAGTCATAGCGATAATAATAATAGTAGTAAGGATAATAATAATAGTTATAGCGATAATAATAATAGTAATAAGGATAATAATAATAGTTATGAGGATAATAATAATTGTTATAAGGATAAAGAGAAGAGTAATAGGGATAGTAATAATAGAATAAGGATAATAATAACAGTCATAGCGATAATAATAATAGTAGTAAGGATAATAATAATAGTTATAGCGATAATAATAATAGTAATAAGGATAATAATAATAGTTATGAGGATAATAATAATAGTTATAAGGATAAAGACAAGAGTAATAGGGATAGTAATAATAGAATAAGTATAATAATAACAGTCATAGCGATAATAATAATAGTAATAAGGATAATAATAATAGTTATAGTGCGAATAATAATAGTAATAAGGATAAACATAATAGTTATAGTGCTAATAATACTAGTAATAAGGATAATAATAACAGTTATAGCGATAATAATAATAGTAATGAGGGAAATAATAATAAATATCAGGATAAAGACAAGAGTAATAGGAATAGTAATAATAGGAGAAGTATAATAATAACAGTCATTGCGATAATAATAATAGTAGTAAGGATAATAATAATAGTTATAGCGATAATAATAATAGTAATAAGCATAATAATAATAGTTATAAGAATAGAGACAAGAGTAATAGGGATAGTAATAGTAGAATAAGCATAATAATAACAGTCATTGCGATAATAATAATAGTAATATGGATAATAATAATAGTTATAGTACTAGTAATAATAGTAATGAGGATAATAATAATAGTTATAGCGATAATAATAATAGTAATAAGGATAATAATAATAGCTATAGTGCGAATAATAATAGTAATAAGCATAATAATAATAGTTATAAGGATAGAGACAAGAGTAATAGGGATAGTAATAATTGAATAAGGATAATAATAACAGTCATAGCGATAATAATAATAATAGCTATAGTGCTAATAATAATAGTAATAAGGATAATAATAACAGTTATAGCAATAATAATAATAGTATTAAGGATGATAATAATAGTTATAGTGCGAATAATAATAGTAATAAGGATAACAATAATAATTATAGAGATAATAATACTAGTAATAAGGATAATAATAACAGTTATAATGATAATAATAATAGTAATAAGGGAAATAATAATAGATATAAGGATAAAGACAAGAGTAATAGGGATAGTAATAATAGAATAAGTATAATAATAACAGTCATAGCGATAATAATAATAGTAATAAGGATAATAATAATAGTTATAAGGATAATAATAATAGTTATAAGGATAAAGAGAAGAGTAATAGGGATAGTAATAATAGAATAAGGATAATAATAACAGTCATAGCGATAATAATAATAGTAATGAGGATAACAATAATAATTATAGAGATAATAATACTAGTAATAAGGATAATAATAACAGTTATAATGATAATAATAATAGTAATAAGGGAAATAATAATAGTTATAAGGATAAAGACAAGAGTAATAGGGATAGTAATAATAGAATAAGTATAATAATAACAGTCATAGCGATAATAATAATAGTAATAAGGATAATAATAATAGTTATAAGGATAATAATAATAGTTATAAGGATAATAATAATAGTTATAGCGATAATAATAATAGTAATAAGGATAATAATAATAGTTATAGTGCGAATAATAATAGTAATAAGCATAATAATAATAGTTATAAGGATAGAGACAAGAGTAATAGGGATAGTAATAGTAGAATAAGGATAATAATAACAGTCATAGCGATAATAATAATAATAGCTATAGTGCTAATAATAATAGTAATAAGGATAATAATAACAGTTATAGCAATAATAATAATAGTATTAAGGATAATAATAATAGTTATAAGAATAGAGACAAGAGTAATAAGGATAGTAATAGTAGAATAAGCATAATAATAACAGTCATAGCGATAATAATAATAGTAATAAGGATAATAATAATAGTTATAGTGCTAGTAATAATAGTAATAAGGATAATAATAATAGTTATAGCGATAATAATAATAGTAATAAGGATAATAATAATAGTTATAGTGCGAATAATAATAGTAATAAGGATAAACATAATAGTTATAAGGATAATAATAATAGTTATAAGGATAAAGAAGAGTAATAGGGATAGTAATAATAGAATAAGGATAATAATAACAGTCATAGCGATAATAATAATAGTAGTAAGGATAATAATAATAGTTATAGCGATAATAATAATAGTAATAAGGATAATAATAATAGTTATGAGGATAATAATAATAGTTATAAGGATAAAGACAAGAGTAATAGGGATAGTAATAATAGAATAAGTATAATAATAACAGTCATAGCGATAATAATAATAGTAATAAGGATAATAATAATAGTTATAGTGCGAATAATAATAGTAATAAGGATAATAATAACAGTCATAGCGATAATAATAATAGTAGTAAGGATAATAATCATAGTTATAGCGATAATAATAATAGTAATAAGCATAATAATAATAGTTATAAGAATAGAGACAAGAGTAATAGGGATAGTAATAGTAGAATAAGCATAATAATAACAGTCATAGCGATAATAATAATAGTTATAGCGATAATAATAATAGTAATAAGGATAATAATAATAGTTATAGCGATAATAATAATAGTAATAAGGGAAGTAATAATAGTTATAAGGATAAAGACAAAAGTAATATGGATAGTAATAATACAATAAGCATAATAATAACAGTCATAGCGATAATAATAATAGTTATAGCGATAATAATAATAGTAATAAGGATAATAATAATAGTTATAAGGATAATAATAATAGTTATAAGGATAAAGAGAAGAGTAATAGGGATAGTAATAATAGAATAAGGATAATAATAACAGTCATAGCGATAATAATAATAGTAGTAAGGATAATAATAATAGTTATAGCGATAATAATAATAGTAATAAGGATAATAATAATAGTTATAGTGCGAATAAGAATAGTAATAAGGATAAACATAATAGTTATAGTGCTAATAATACTAGTAATAAGGATAATAATAACAGTTATAGCGATAATAATAATAGTAATGAGGGAAATAATAATAAATATCAGGATAAAGACAAGAGTAATAGGAATAGTAATAATAGGAGAAGTATAATAATAACAGTCATTGCGATAATAATAATAGTAGTAAGGATAATAATAATAGTTATAGCGATAATAATAATAGTAGTAAGGATAATAATAACAGTCATAGCGATAATAATAATAGTAATGAGGATAATAATAATAGTTATAAGGATAGAGACAAGAGTAATAGGGATAGTAATAATAGAATAAGTATAATGATAACAGTCATAGCGATAATAATAATAGTAATAAGGATAATAATAATAGTTTTAGTGCTAATAATAATAGTAATAAGCATAACAATAATAGTTATAAGGATAAAGACAAGAGTAATAGGGATAGTAATAATAGAATAAGTATAATAATAACAGTCATAGCGATAATAATAATAGTAATAAGGATAATAATAATAGTTATAGTGCGAATAATAATAGTAAGAAGGATAAACATAATAGTTATAGTGCTAATAATACTAGTAATAAGGATGATAATAACAGTTATAGCGATAATAGTAATAGTTCTAGCGATAATAATAATAGTAATAAGCATAATAATAATAGTTATAAGAATAGAGACAAGAGTAATAGGGATAGTAATAGTAGAATAAGCATAATAATAACAGTCATTGCGATAATAATAATAGTAATATGGATAATAATAATAGTTATAGTACTAGTAATAATAGTAATGAGGATAATAATAATAGTTATAGCGATAATAATAATAGTAATAAGGATAATAATAATAGCTATAGTGCGAATAATAATAGTAATAAGCATAATAATAATAGTTATAAGGATAGAGACAAGAGTAATAGGGATAGTAATAATTGAATAAGGATAATAATAACAGTCATAGCGATAATAATAATAATAGCTATAGTGCTAATAATAATAGTAATAAGGATAATAATAACAGTTATAGCAGTAATAATAATAGTATTAAGGATGATAATAATAGTTATAGTGCGAATAATAATAGTAATAAGGATAATAATAATAGTTATAGTGATAATAATAATTGTAATAAGGGAAATAATAATAATTATCAGGATAAAGACAAGAGTAATAGGGATAGTAATAATAGAATAAGTATAATAATAACAGTCATAGCGATAATAATAATAGTAATAAGGATAACAATAATAATTATAGAGATAATAATACTAGTAATAAGGATAATAATAACAGTTATAATGATAATAATAATAGTAATAAGGGAAATAATAATAGATATAAGGATAAAGACAAGAGTAATAGGGATAGTAATAATAGAATAAGTATAATAATAACAGTCATAGCGATAATAATAATAGTAATAAGGATAATAATAATAGTTATAAGGATAAAGAGAAGAGTAATAGCGATAGTAATAATAGAATAAGGATAATAATAACAGTCATAGCGATAATAATAATAGTAATGAGGATAACAATAATAATTATAGAGATAATAATACTAGTAATAAGGATAATAATAACAGTTATAATGATAATAATAATAGTAATAAGGGAAATAATAATAGTTATAAGGATAAAGACAAGAGTAATAGGGTTAGTAATAATACAATAAGCATAATAATAACAGTCATAGCGATAATAATAATAGTTATAGCGATAATAATAATAGTAATAAGGATAATAATAATAGTTATAAGGATAAAGAGAAGAGTAATAGGGATAGTAATAATAGAATAAGGATAATAATAACAGTCATAGCGATAATAATAATAGTAGTAAGGATAATAATAATAGTTATAGCGATAATAATAATAGTAATAAGGATAATAATAATAGTTATAGCGATAATAATAATAGTAATAAGGATAATAATAATAGTTATAAGGATAAAGACAAGAGTAGTAGGGATAGTAATAATAGAATAAGGATAATAATAACAGTCATAGCGATAATAATAATAGTAATGAGGATAATAATAATAGTTATAAGGATAGAGACAAGAGTAATAGGGATAGTAATAATAGAATAAGTATAATAATAACAGTCATAGCGATAATAATAATAGTAATAAGGATAATTATAATAGTTTTAGTGCTAATAATAATAGTAATAAGCATAACAATAATAGTTATAAGGATAAAGACAAGAGTAATAGGGATAGTAATAATAGAATAAGGATAATAATAACAGTCATAGCGATAATAATAATAGTAATGAGGATAACAATAATAGTTATAGAGATAATAATACTAGTAATAAGGATAATAATAACAGTTATAATGATAATAATAATAGTAATAAGGGAAATAATAATAGTTATAAGGATAAAGACAAGAGTAATAGGGATAGTAATAATAGAATAAGTATAATAATAACAGTCATAGCGATAATAATAATAGTAATAAGGATAATAATAATAGTTATAAGGATAAAGAGAAGAGTAATAGGGATAGTAATAATAGAATAAGGATAATAATAACAGTCATAGCGATAATAATAATAGTAGTAAGGATAATAATAATAGTTATAGCGATAATAATATTAGTAATAAGGATAATAATAATAGTTATAAGGATAGTAATAATAGAATAAGGATAATAATAACAGTCATTGCGATAATAATAATAGTAATAAGGATAATAATAATAGTTATAGCGATAATAATAATAGTAATAAGGATAATAATAATAGTTATAAGGATAAAGACAAGAGTAATAGGGATAGTAATAATAGAATAAGGATAATAATAACAGTCATAGCGATAATAATAATAGTAATGAGGATAACAATAATAATTATAGAGATAATAATACTAGTAATAAGGATAATAATAACAGTTATAATGATAATAATAATAGTAATAAGGGAAATAATAATAGTTATAAGGATAAAGACAAGAGTAATAGGGTTAGTAATAATACAATAAGCATAATAATAACAGTCATAGCGATAATAATAATAGTTATAGCGATAATAATAATAGTAATAAGGATAATAATAATAGTTATAAGGATAAAGAGAAGAGTAATAGGGATAGTAATAATAGAATAAGGATAATAATAACAGTCATAGCGATAATAATAATAGTAGTAAGGATAATAATAATAGTTATAGCGATAATAATAATAGTAATAAGGATAATAATAATAGTTATAGCGATAATAATAATAGTAATAAGGATAATAATAATAGTTATAAGGATAAAGACAAGAGTAGTAGGGATAGTAATAATAGAATAAGGATAATAATAACAGTCATAGCGATAATAATAATAGTAATGAGGATAATAATAATAGTTATAAGGATAGAGACAAGAGTAATAGGGATAGTAATAATAGAATAAGTATAATAATAACAGTCATAGCGATAATAATAATAGTAATAAGGATAATTATAATAGTTTTAGTGCTAATAATAATAGTAATAAGCATAACAATAATAGTTATAAGGATAAAGACAAGAGTAATAGGGATAGTAATAATAGAATAAGGATAATAATAACAGTCATAGCGATAATAATAATAGTAATGAGGATAACAATAATAGTTATAGAGATAATAATACTAGTAATAAGGATAATAATAACAGTTATAATGATAATAATAATAGTAATAAGGGAAATAATAATAGTTATAAGGATAAAGACAAGAGTAATAGGGATAGTAATAATAGAATAAGTATAATAATAACAGTCATAGCGATAATAATAATAGTAATAAGGATAATAATAATAGTTATAAGGATAAAGAGAAGAGTAATAGGGATAGTAATAATAGAATAAGGATAATAATAACAGTCATAGCGATAATAATAATAGTAGTAAGGATAATAATAATAGTTATAGCGATAATAATATTAGTAATAAGGATAATAATAATAGTTATAAGGATAGTAATAATAGAATAAGGATAATAATAACAGTCATTGCGATAATAATAATAGTAATAAGGATAATAATAATAGTTATAGCGATAATAATAATAGTAATAAGGATAATAATAATAGTTATAAGGATAAAGACAAGAGTAATAGGGATAGTAATAATAGAATAAGGATAATAATAACAGTCATTGCGATAATAATAATAGTAATGAGGATAATAATAATAGTTATAAGGATAGAGACAAGAGTAATAGGGATAGTAATAATAGAATAAGTATAATAATAACAGTCATAGCGATAATAATAATAGTAATGAGGATAACAATAATAGTTATAGAGATAATAATACTAGTAATAAGGATAATAATAACAGTTATAATGATAATAATAATAGTAATAAGGGAAATAATAATAGTTATAAGGATAAAGACAAGAGTAATAGGGATAGTAATAATAGAATAAGGATAATAATAACAGTCATAGCGATAATAATAATAGTAATGAGGATAACAATAATAGTTATAGAGATAATAATAATAGTAATAAGGATAATAATAATAGTTATGAGGATAATAATAATAGTTATAAGGATAAAGGCAAGAGTAATAGGGATAGTAATAATAGAATAAGTATAATAATAACAGTCATAGCGATAATAATAATAGTAATAAGGATAATAATAATAGTTATAGTGCGAATAATAATAGTAATAAGGATAATAATAACAGTCATAGCGATAATAATAATAGTAGTAAGGATAATAATAATAGTTATAGCGATAATAATAATAGTAATAAGCATAATAATAATAGTTATAAGAATAGAGACAAGAGTAATAGGGATAGTAATAGTAGAATAAGAATAATAATAACAGTCATAGCGATAATAATAATAGTTATAGCGATAATAATAATAGTAATAAGGATAATAATAATAGTTATAGCGATAATAATAATAGTAATAAGGGAAGTAATAATAGTTATAAGGATAAAGACAAAAGTAATATGGATAGTAATAATACAATAAGCATAATAATAACAGTCATAGCGATAATAATAATAGTTATAGCGATAATAATAATAGTAATAAGGATAATAATAATAGTTATAAGGATAAAGACAAGAGTAATAGGGATAGTAATAATAGAATAAGGATAATAATAACAGTCATAGCGATAATAATAATAGTAATGAGGATAATAATAATAGTTATAGCGATAATAATAATACTGACAAGGATAATAATAATAGTTATAAGGATAAAGACAAGAGCAATAGAGATAGTAATAATAGAATAAGGATAATAATAACAGTCATAGCGATAATAATAATAGTAATAAGGATAATAATAATAGTTATAGTGCTAATAATAATAGTAATAAGCATAATAATAATAGTTATAAGGATAGAGACAAGAGTAATAGGGATAGTAATAATAGAATAAGGATAATAATAACAGTCATAGCGATAATAATAATAGTAATGAGGATAACAATAATAGTTATAGAGATAATAATACTAGTAATAAGGATAATAATAACAGTTATAATGATAATAATAATAGTAATAAGGGAAATAATAATAGTTATAAGGATAAAGACAAGAGTAATAGGGATAGTAATAACAGAATAAGTATAATAATAACAGTCATAGCGATAATAATAATAGTAATAAGGATAATAATAATAGTTATAAGGATAATAATAATAGTTATAAGGATAAAGAGAAGAGTAATAGGGATAGTAATAATAGAATAAGGATAATAATAACAGTCATAGCGATAATAATAATAGTAGTAAGGATAATAATAATAGTTATAGCGATAATAATAATAGTAATAAGGATAATAATAATAGTTATGAGGATAATAATAATAGTTATAAGGATAAAGACAAGAGTAATAGGGATAGTGATAATAGAATAAGTATAATAATAACAGTCATAGCGATAATAATAATAGTAATAAGGATAATAATAATAGTTATAGTGCGAATAAGAATAGTAATAAGGATAAACATAATAGTTATAGTGCTAATAATACTAGTAATAAGGATAATAATAACAGTTATAGCGATAATAATAATAGTAATGAGGGAAATAATAATAAATATCAGGATAAAGACAAGAGTAATAGGAATAGTAATAATAGGAGAAGTATAATAATAACAGTCATTGCGATAATAATACTAGTAATAAGGATAATAATAACAGTCATAGCGATAATAATAATAGTAATGAGGATAATAATAATAGTTATAAGGATAGAGACAAGAGTAATAGGGATAGTAATAATAGAATAAGTATAATAATAACAGTCATAGCGATAATAATAATAGTAATAAGGATAAACATAATAGTTATAGTGCTAATAATACTAGTAATAAGGATAATAATAACAGTTATAGCGATAATAATAATAGTAATGAGGGAAATAATAATAAATATCAGGATAAAGACAAGAGTAATAGGAATAGTAATAATAGGAGAAGTATAATAATAACAGTCATTGCGATAATAATAATAGTAGTAAGGATAATAATAATAGTTATAGCGATAATAATAATAGTAGTAAGGATAATAATAACAGTCATAGCGATAATAATAATAGTAATGAGGATAATAATAATAGTTATAAGGATAGAGACAAGAGTAATAGGGATAGTAATAATAGAATAAGTATAATGATAACAGTCATAGCGATAATAATAATAGTAATAAGGATAATAATAATAGTTTTAGTGCTAATAATAATAGTAATAAGCATAACAATAATAGTTATAAGGATAAAGACAAGAGTAATAGGGATAGTAATAATAGAATAAGTATAATAATAACAGTCATAGCGATAATAATAATAGTAATAAGGATAATAATAATAGTTATAGTGCGAATAATAATAGTAAGAAGGATAAACATAATAGTTATAGTGCTAATAATACTAGTAATAAGGATGATAATAACAGTTATAGCGATAATAGTAATAGTTCTAGCGATAATAATAATAGTAATAAGCATAATAATAATAGTTATAAGAATAGAGACAAGAGTAATAGGGATAGTAATAGTAGAATAAGCATAATAATAACAGTCATTGCGATAATAATAATAGTAATATGGATAATAATAATAGTTATAGTACTAGTAATAATAGTAATGAGGATAATAATAATAGTTATAGCGATAATAATAATAGTAATAAGGATAATAATAATAGCTATAGTGCGAATAATAATAGTAATAAGCATAATAATAATAGTTATAAGGATAGAGACAAGAGTAATAGGGATAGTAATAATTGAATAAGGATAATAATAACAGTCATAGCGATAATAATAATAATAGCTATAGTGCTAATAATAATAGTAATAAGGATAATAATAACAGTTATAGCAGTAATAATAATAGTATTAAGGATGATAATAATAGTTATAGTGCGAATAATAATAGTAATAAGGATAATAATAATAGTTATAGTGATAATAATAATTGTAATAAGGGAAATAATAATAATTATCAGGATAAAGACAAGAGTAATAGGGATAGTAATAATAGAATAAGTATAATAATAACAGTCATAGCGATAATAATAATAGCAATAAGGATAACAATAATAATTATAGAGATAATAATACTAGTAATAAGGATAATAATAACAGTTATAATGATAATAATAATAGTAATAAGGGAAATAATAATAGATATAAGGATAAAGACAAGAGTAATAGGGATAGTAATAATAGAATAAGTATAATAATAACAGTCATAACGATAATAATAATAGTAATAAGGATAATAATAATAGTTATAAGGATAATAATAATAGTTATAAGGATAAAGAGAAGAGTAATAGCGATAGTAATAATAGAATAAGGATAATAATAACAGTCATAGCGATAATAATAATAGTAATAAGGATAAACATAATAGTTATAGTGCTAATAATACTAGTAATAAGGATAATAATAACAGTTATAGCGATAATAATAATAGTAATGAGGGAAATAATAATAAATATCAGGATAAAGACAAGAGTAATAGGAATAGTAATAATAGGAGAAGTATAATAATAACAGTCATTGCGATAATAATAATAGTAGTAAGGATAATAATAATAGTTATAGCGATAATAATAATAGTAGTAAGGATAATAATAACAGTCATAGCGATAATAATAATAGTAATGAGGATAATAATAATAGTTATAAGGATAGAGACAAGAGTAATAGGGATAGTAATAATAGAATAAGTATAATGATAACAGTCATAGCGATAATAATAATAGTAATAAGGATAATAATAATAGTTTTAGTGCTAATAATAATAGTAATAAGCATAACAATAATAGTTATAAGGATAAAGACAAGAGTAATAGGGATAGTAATAATAGAATAAGTATAATAATAACAGTCATAGCGATAATAATAATAGTAATAAGGATAATAATAATAGTTATAGTGCGAATAATAATAGTAAGAAGGATAAACATAATAGTTATAGTGCTAATAATACTAGTAATAAGGATGATAATAACAGTTATAGCGATAATAGTAATAGTTCTAGCGATAATAATAATAGTAATAAGCATAATAATAATAGTTATAAGAATAGAGACAAGAGTAATAGGGATAGTAATAGTAGAATAAGCATAATAATAACAGTCATTGCGATAATAATAATAGTAATATGGATAATAATAATAGTTATAGTACTAGTAATAATAGTAATGAGGATAATAATAATAGTTATAGCGATAATAATAATAGTAATAAGGATAATAATAATAGCTATAGTGCGAATAATAATAGTAATAAGCATAATAATAATAGTTATAAGGATAGAGACAAGAGTAATAGGGATAGTAATAATTGAATAAGGATAATAATAACAGTCATAGCGATAATAATAATAATAGCTATAGTGCTAATAATAATAGTAATAAGGATAATAATAACAGTTATAGCAGTAATAATAATAGTATTAAGGATGATAATAATAGTTATAGTGCGAATAATAATAGTAATAAGGATAATAATAATAGTTATAGTGATAATAATAATTGTAATAAGGGAAATAATAATAATTATCAGGATAAAGACAAGAGTAATAGGGATAGTAATAATAGAATAAGTATAATAATAACAGTCATAGCGATAATAATAATAGTAATGAGGATAACAATAATAATTATAGAGATAATAATACTAGTAATAAGGATAATAATAACAGTTATAATGATAATAATAATAGTAATAAGGGAAATAATAATAGTTATAAGGATAAAGACAAGAGTAATAGGGTTAGTAATAATAGAATAAGTATAATAATAACAGTCATAGCGATAATAATAATAGTAATAAGGATAATAATAATAGTTATAAGGATAATAATAATAGTTATAAGGATAAAGAGAAGAGTAATAGGGATAGTAATAATAGAATAAGGATAATAATAACAGTCATAGCGATAATAATAATAGTAATGAGGATATCAATAATAATTATAGAGATAATAATACTAGTAATAAGGATAATAATAACAGTTATAATGATAATAATAATAGTAATAAGGGAAATAATAATAGTTATAAGGATAAAGACAAGAGTAATAGGGATAGTAATAATAGAATAAGTATAATAATAACAGTCATAGCGATAATAATAATAGTAATAAGGATAATAATAATAGTTATAAGGATAAAGAGAAGCGTAATAGGGATAGTAATAATAGAATAAGGATAATAATAACAGTCATAGCGATAATAATAATAGTAATGAGGATATCAATAATAATTATAGAGATAATAATACTAGTAATAAGGATAATAATAACAGTTATAATGATAATAATAATAGTAATAAGGGAAATAATAATAGTTATAAGGATAAAGACAAGAGTAATAGGGATAGTAATAATAGAATAAGTATAATAATAACAGTCATAGCGATAATAATAATAGTAATAAGGATAATAATAACAGTTATAGCAATAATAATAATAGTATTAAGGATAATTATAATAGTTATAAGAATAGAGACAAGAGTAATAAGGATAGTAATAGTAGAATAAGCATAATAATAACAGTCATAGCGATCATAATAATAGTAATAAGGATAATAATAATAGTTATAGTGCTAGTAATAATAGTAATAAGGATAATAATAATAGTTATAGCGATAATAATAATAGTAATAAGGATAATAATAATAGTTATAGTGCGAATAATAATAGTAATAAGGATAAACATAATAGTTATAAGGATAATAATAATAGTTATAAGGATAAAGAAGAGTAATAGGGATAGTAATAATAGAATAAGGATAATAATAACAGTCATAGCGATAATAATAATAGTAGTAAGGATAATAATAATAGTTATAGCGATAATAATAATAGTAATAAGGATAATAATAATAGTTATGAGGATAATAATAATAGTTATAAGGATAAAGACAAGAGTAATAGGGATAGTAATAATAGAATAAGTATAATAATAACAGTCATAGCGATAATAATAATAGTAATGAGGATAACAATAATAGTTATAGAGATAATAATACTAGTAATAAGGATAATAATAACAGTTATAATGATAATAATAATAGTAATAAGGGAAATAATAATAGTTATAAGGATAAAGACAAGAGTAATAGGGATAGTAATAACAGAATAAGTATAATAATAACAGTCATAGCGATAATAATAATAGTAATAAGGATAATAATAATAGTTATAAGGATAATAATAATAGTTATAAGGATAAAGAGAAGAGTAATAGGGATAGTAATAATAGAATAAGGATAATAATAACAGTCATAGCGATAATAATAATAGTAGTAAGGATAATAATAATAGTTATAGCGATAATAATAATAGTAATAAGGATAATAATAATAGTTATGAGGATAATAATAATAGTTATAAGGATAAAGACAAGAGTAATAGGGATAGTGATAATAGAATAAGTATAATAATAACAGTCATAGCGAAAATAATAATAGTAATAAGGATAATAATAATAGTTATGAGGATAATAATAATAGTTATAAGGATAAAGACAAGAGTAATAGGGATAGTGATAATAGAATAAGTATAATAATAACAGTCATAGCGATAATAATAATAGTAATAAGGATAATAATAATAGTTATAGTGCGAATAAGAATAGTAATAAGGATAAACATAATAGTTATAGTGCTAATAATACTAGTAATAAGGATAATAATAACAGTTATAGCGATAATAATAATAGTAATGAGGGAAATAATAATAAATATGAGGATAAAGACAAGAGTAATAGGAATAGTAATAATAGGAGAAGTATAATAATAACAGTCATTGCGATAATAATAATAGTAGTAAGGATAATAATAATAGTTATAGCGATAATAATAATAGAATAAGGATAATAATAACAGTCATAGCGATAATAATAATAGTAATGAGGATAATAATAATAGTTATAAGGATAGAGACAAGAGTAATAGGGATAGTAATAATAGAATAAGTATAATAATAACAGTCATAGCGATAATAATAATAGTAATAAGGATAATTATAATAGTTTTAGTGCTAATAATAATAGTAATAAGCATAACAATAATAGTTATAAGGATAAAGACAAGAGTAATAGGGATAGTAATAATAGAATAAGGATAATAATAACAGTCATAGCGATAATAATAATAGTAATGAGGATAACAATAATAGTTATAGAGATAATAATACTAGTAATAAGGATAATAATAACAGTTATAATGATAATAATAATAGTAATAAGGGAAATAATAATAGTTATAAGGATAAAGACAAGAGTAATAGGGATAGTAATAATAGAATAAGTATAATAATAACAGTCATAGCGATAATAATAATAGTAATAAGGATAATAATAATAGTTATAAGGATAAAGAGAAGAGTAATAGGGATAGTAATAATAGAATAAGGATAATAATAACAGTCATAGCGATAATAATAATAGTAGTAAGGATAATAATAATAGTTATAGCGATAATAATATTAGTAATAAGGATAATAATAATAGTTATAAGGATAGTAATAATAGAATAAGGATAATAATAACAGTCATTGCGATAATAATAATAGTAATAAGGATAATAATAATAGTTATAGCGATAATAATAATAGTAATAAGGATAATAATAATAGTTATAAGGATAAAGACAAGAGTAATAGGGATAGTAATAATAGAATAAGGATAATAATAACAGTCATTGCGATAATAATAATAGTAATGAGGATAATAATAATAGTTATAAGGATAGAGACAAGAGTAATAGGGATAGTAATAATAGAATAAGTATAATAATAACAGTCATAGCGATAATAATAATAGTAATGAGGATAACAATAATAGTTATAGAGATAATAATACTAGTAATAAGGATAATAATAACAGTTATAATGATAATAATAATAGTAATAAGGGAAATAATAATAGTTATAAGGATAAAGACAAGAGTAATAGGGATAGTAATAATAGAATAAGGATAATAATAACAGTCATAGCGATAATAATAATAGTAATGAGGATAACAATAATAGTTATAGAGATAATAATAATAGTAATAAGGATAATAATAATAGTTATGAGGATAATAATAATAGTTATAAGGATAAAGGCAAGAGTAATAGGGATAGTAATAATAGAATAAGTATAATAATAACAGTCATAGCGATAATAATAATAGTAATAAGGATAATAATAATAGTTATAGTGCGAATAATAATAGTAATAAGGATAATAATAACAGTCATAGCGATAATAATAATAGTAGTAAGGATAATAATAATAGTTATAGCGATAATAATAATAGTAATAAGCATAATAATAATAGTTATAAGAATAGAGACAAGAGTAATAGGGATAGTAATAGTAGAATAAGAATAATAATAACAGTCATAGCGATAATAATAATAGTTATAGCGATAATAATAATAGTAATAAGGATAATAATAATAGTTATAGCGATAATAATAATAGTAATAAGGGAAGTAATAATAGTTATAAGGATAAAGACAAAAGTAATATGGATAGTAATAATACAATAAGCATAATAATAACAGTCATAGCGATAATAATAATAGTTATAGCGATAATAATAATAGTAATAAGGATAATAATAATAGTTATAAGGATAAAGACAAGAGTAATAGGGATAGTAATAATAGAATAAGGATAATAATAACAGTCATAGCGATAATAATAATAGTAATGAGGATAATAATAATAGTTATAGCGATAATAATAATACTGACAAGGATAATAATAATAGTTATAAGGATAAAGACAAGAGCAATAGAGATAGTAATAATAGAATAAGGATAATAATAACAGTCATAGCGATAATAATAATAGTAATAAGGATAATAATAATAGTTATAGTGCTAATAATAATAGTAATAAGCATAATAATAATAGTTATAAGGATAGAGACAAGAGTAATAGGGATAGTAATAATAGAATAAGGATAATAATAACAGTCATTGCGATAATAATAATAGTAATGAGGATAACAATAATAGTTATAGAGATAATAATACTAGTAATAAGGATAATAATAACAGTTATAATGATAATAATAATAGTAATAAGGGAAATAATAATAGTTATAAGAATAAAGACAAGAGTAATAGGGATAGTAATAACAGAATAAGTATAATAATAACAGTCATAGCGATAATAATAATAGTAATAAGGATAATAATAATAGTTATAAGGATAATAATAATAGTTATAAGGATAAAGAGAAGAGTAATAGGGATAGTAATAATAGAATAAGGATAATAATAACAGTCATAGCGATAATAATAATAGTAGTAAGGATAATAATAATAGTTATAGCGATAATAATAATAGTAATAAGGATAATAATAATAGTTATGAGGATAATAATAATAGTTATAAGGATAAAGACAAGAGTAATAGGGATAGTGATAATAGAATAAGTATAATAATAACAGTCATAGCGATAATAATAATAGTAATAAGGATAATAATAATAGTTATAGTGCGAATAAGAATAGTAATAAGGATAAACATAATAGTTATAGTGCTAATAATACTAGTAATAAGGATAATAATAACAGTTATAGCGATAATAATAATAGTAATGAGGGAAATAATAATAAATATCAGGATAAAGACAAGAGTAATAGGAATAGTAATAATAGGAGAAGTATAATAATAACAGTCATTGCGATAATAATACTAGTAATAAGGATAATAATAACAGTCATAGCGATAATAATAATAGTAATGAGGATAATAATAATAGTTATAAGGATAGAGACAAGAGTAATAGGGATAGTAATAATAGAATAAGTATAATAATAACAGTCATAGCGATAATAATAATAGTAATAAGGATAAACATAATAGTTATAGTGCTAATAATACTAGTAATAAGGATAATAATAACAGTTATAGCGATAATAATAATAGTAATGAGGGAAATAATAATAAATATCAGGATAAAGACAAGAGTAATAGGAATAGTAATAATAGGAGAAGTATAATAATAACAGTCATTGCGATAATAATAATAGTAGTAAGGATAATAATAATAGTTATAGCGATAATAATAATAGTAGTAAGGATAATAATAACAGTCATAGCGATAATAATAATAGTAATGAGGATAATAATAATAGTTATAAGGATAGAGACAAGAGTAATAGGGATAGTAATAATAGAATAAGTATAATGATAACAGTCATAGCGATAATAATAATAGTAATAAGGATAATAATAATAGTTTTAGTGCTAATAATAATAGTAATAAGCATAACAATAATAGTTATAAGGATAAAGACAAGAGTAATAGGGATAGTAATAATAGAATAAGTATAATAATAACAGTCATAGCGATAATAATAATAGTAATAAGGATAATAATAATAGTTATAGTGCGAATAATAATAGTAAGAAGGATAAACATAATAGTCATAGTGCTAATAATACTAGTAATAAGGATGATAATAACAGTTATAGCGATAATAGTAATAGTTCTAGCGATAATAATAATAGTAATAAGCATAATAATAATAGTTATAAGAATAGAGACAAGAGTAATAGGGATAGTAATAGTAGAATAAGCATAATAATAACAGTCATTGCGATAATAATAATAGTAATATGGATAATAATAATAGTTATAGTACTAGTAATAATAGTAATGAGGATAATAATAATAGTTATAGCGATAATAATAATAGTAATAAGGATAATAATAATAGCTATAGTGCGAATAATAATAGTAATAAGCATAATAATAATAGTTATAAGGATAGAGACAAGAGTAATAGGGATAGTAATAATTGAATAAGGATAATAATAACAGTCATAGCGATAATAATAATAATAGCTATAGTGCTAATAATAATAGTAATAAGGATAATAATAACAGTTATAGCAGTAATAATAATAGTATTAAGGATGATAATAATAGTTATAGTGCGAATAATAATAGTAATAAGGATAATAATAATAGTTATAGTGATAATAATAATTGTAATAAGGGAAATAATAATAATTATCAGGATAAAGACAAGAGTAATAGGGATAGTAATAATAGAATAAGTATAATAATAACAGTCATAGCGATAATAATAATAGTAATAAGGATAACAATAATAATTATAGAGATAATAATACTAGTAATAAGGATAATAATAACAGTTATAATGATAATAATAATAGTAATAAGGGAAATAATAATAGATATAAGGATAAAGACAAGAGTAATAGGGATAGTAATAATAGAATAAGTATAATAATAACAGTCATAGCGATAATAATAATAGTAATAAGGATAATAATAATAGTTATAAGGATAATAATAATAGTTATAAGGATAAAGAGAAGAGTAATAGCGATAGTAATAATAGAATAAGGATAATAATAACAGTCATAGCGATAATAATAATAGTAATGAGGATAACAATAATAATTATAGAGATAATAATACTAGTAATAAGGATAATAATAACAGTTATAATGATAATAATAATAGTAATAAGGGAAATAATAATAGTTATAAGGATAAAGACAAGAGTAATAGGGTTAGTAATAATAGAATAAGTATAATAATAACAGTCATAGCGATAATAATAATAGGAATAAGGATAATAATAATAGTTATAAGGATAATAATAATAGTTATAAGGATAAAGAGAAGAGTAATAGGGATAGTAATAATAGAATAAGGATAATAATAACAGTCATAGCGATAATAATAATAGTAATGAGGATATCAATAATAATTATAGAGATAATAATACTAGTAATAAGGATAATAATAACAGTTATAATGATAATAATAATAGTAATAAGGGAAATAATAATAGTTATAAGGATAAAGACAAGAGTAATAGGGATAGTAATAATAGAATAAGTATAATAATAACAGTCATAGCGATAATAATAATAGTAATAAGTATAATAATAACAGTTATAGCAATAATAATAATAGTATTAAGGATAATTATAATAGTTATAAGAATAGAGACAAGAGTAATAAGGATAGTAATAGTAGAATAAGCATAATAATAACAGTCATAGCGATCATAATAATAGTAATAAGGATAATAATAATAGTTATAGTGCTAGTAATAATAGTAATAAGGATAATAATAATAGTTATAGCGATAATAATAATAGTAATAAGGATAATAATAATAGTTATAGTGCGAATAATAATAGTAATAAGGATAAACATAATAGTTATAAGGATAATAATAATAGTTATAAGGATAAAGAAGAGTAATAGGGATAGTAATAATAGAATAAGGATAATAATAACAGTCATAGCGATAATAATAATAGTAGTAAGGATAATAATAATAGTTATAGCGATAATAATAATAGTAATAAGGATAATAATAATAGTTATGAGGAGAATAATAATAGTTATAAGGATAAAGACAAGAGTAATAGGGATAGTAATAATAGAATAAGTATAATAATAACAGTCATAGCGATAATAATAATAGTAATGAGGATAATAATAATAGTTATAGCGATAATAATAATACTGACAAGGATAATAATAATAGTTATAAGGATAAAGACAAGAGCAATAGAGATAGTAATAATAGAATAAGGATAATAATAACAGTCATAGCGATAATAATAATAGTAATAAGGATAATAATGATAGTTATAGTGCTAATAATAATAGTAATAAGCATAATAATAATAGTTATAAGGATAGAGACAAGAGTAATAGGGATAGTAATAATAGAATAAGGATAATAATAACAGTCATAGCGATAATAATAATAGTAATGAGGATAACAATAATAGTTATAGAGATAATAATACTAGTAATAAGGATAATAATAACAGTTATAATGATAATAATAATAGTAATAAGGGAAATAATAATAGTTATAAGGATAAAGACAAGAGTAATAGGGATAGTAATAACAGAATAAGTATAATAATAACAGTCATAGCGATAATAATAATAGTAATAAGGATAATAATAATAGTTATAAGGATAATAATAATAGTTATAAGGATAAAGAGAAGAGTAATAGGGATAGTAATAATAGAATAAGGATAATAATAACAGTCATAGCGATAATAATAATAGTAGTAAGGATAATAATAATAGTTATAGCGATAATAATAATAGTAATAAGGATAATAATAATAGTTATGAGGATAATAATAATAGTTATAAGGATAAAGACAAGAGTAATAGGGATAGTGATAATAGAATAAGTATAATAATAACAGTCATAGCGAAAATAATAATAGTAATAAGGATAATAATAATAGTTATGAGGATAATAATAATAGTTATAAGGATAAAGACAAGAGTAATAGGGATAGTGATAATAGAATAAGTATAATAATAACAGTCATAGCGATAATAATAATAGTAATAAGGATAATAATAATAGTTATAGTGCGAATAAGAATAGTAATAAGGATAAACATAATAGTTATAGTGCTAATAATACTAGTAATAAGGATAATAATAACAGTTATAGCGATAATAATAATAGTAATGAGGGAAATAATAATAAATATGAGGATAAAGACAAGAGTAATAGGAATAGTAATAATAGGAGAAGTATAATAATAACAGTCATTGCGATAATAATAATAGTAGTAAGGATAATAATAATAGTTATAGCGATAATAATAATAGTAGTAAGGATAATAATAACAGTCATAGCGATAATAATAATAGTAATGAGGATAATAATAATAGTTATAAGGATAGAGACAAGAGTAATAGGGATAGTAATAATAGAATAAGTATAATAATAACAGTCATAGCAATAATAATAATAGTAATAAGGATAATAATAATAGTTATAGTGCGAATAATAATAGTAATAAGGATAATAATAATAGTTATAGCGATAATAATAATTGTAATAAGGGAAATAATAATAATTATCAGGATAAAGACAAGAGTAATAGGGATAGTAATAATAGAATAAGTATAATAATAACTGTCATAGCGATAATAATAATAGTAATAAGGATAATAATAATAGTTATAAGGATAAAGAGAAGAGTAATAGGGATAGTAATAATATAATAAGGATAATAATAACAGTCATAGCGATAATAATAATAGTAGTAAGGATAATTATAATAGTTATAAGGACAGAGACAACAGTAATAGGGATAGTAATAATAGAATAAGTATAATAATAACAGTCATAGCGATAATAATAATAGTAATAAGGATAATAATAATAGTTTTAGTGCTAATAATAATAGTAATAAGCATAATAATAATAGTTATAAGGATAGAGACAAGAGTAATAGGGATAGTAATAATAGAATAAGGATAATAATAACAGTCATTGCGATAATAATAATAGTAGTAAGGATAATAATAATAGTTATAGCGATAATAATAATAGTAATAAGCATAATAATAATAGTTATAAGAATAGAGACAAGAGTAATAGGGATAGTAATAGTAGAATAAGCATAATAATAACAGTCATTGCGATAATAATAATAGTAATATGGATAATAATAATAGTTATAGTACTAGTAATAATAGTAATGAGGATAATAATAATAGTTATAGCGATAATAATAATAGTAATAAGGATAATAATAATAGCTATAGTGCGAATAATAATAGTAATAAGCATAATAATAATAGTTATAAGGATAGAGACAAGAGTAATAGGGATAGTAATAATTGAATAAGGATAATAATAACAGTCATAGCGATAATAATAATAATAGCTATAGTGCTAATAATAATAGTAATAAGGATAATAATAACAGTTATAGCAGTAATAATAATAGTATTAAGGATGATAATAATAGTTATAGTGCGAATAATAATAGTAATAAGGATAATAATAATAGTTATAGTGATAATAATAATTGTAATAAGGGAAATAATAATAATTATCAGGATAAAGACAAGAGTAATAGGGATAGTAATAATAGAATAAGTATAATAATAACAGTCATAGCGATAATAATAATAGTAATAAGGATAACAATAATAATTATAGAGATAATAATACTAGTAATAAGGATAATAATAACAGTTATAATGATAATAATAATAGTAATAAGGGAAATAATAATAGATATAAGGATAAAGACAAGAGTAATAGGGATAGTAATAATAGAATAAGTATAATAATAACAGTCATAGCGATAATAATAATAGTAATAAGGATAATAATAATAGTTATAAGGATAATAATAATAGTTATAAGGATAAAGAGAAGAGTAATAGCGATAGTAATAATAGAATAAGGATAATAATAACAGTCATAGCGATAATAATAATAGTAATGAGGATAACAATAATAATTATAGAGATAATAATACTAGTAATAAGGATAATAATAACAGTTATAATGATAATAATAATAGTAATAAGGGAAATAATAATAGTTATAAGGATAAAGACAAGAGTAATAGGGATAGTAATAATAGAATAAGGATAATAATAACAGTCATAGCGATAATAATAATAGTAATGAGGATAACAATAATAGTTATAGAGATAATAATAATAGTAATAAGGATAATAATAATAGTTATGAGGATAATAATAATAGTTATAAGGATAAAGGCAAGAGTAATAGGGATAGTAATAATAGAATAAGTATAATAATAACAGTCATAGCGATAATAATAATAGTAATAAGGATAATAATAATAGTTATAGTGCGAATAATAATAGTAATAAGGATAATAATAACAGTCATAGCGATAATAATAATAGTAGTAAGGATAATAATAATAGTTATAGCGATAATAATAATAGTAATAAGCATAATAATAATAGTTATAAGAATAGAGACGAGAGTAATAGGGATAGTAATAGTAGAATAAGAATAATAATAACAGTCATAGCGATAATAATAATAGTTATAGCGATAATAATAATAGTAATAAGGATAATAATAATAGTTATAGCGATAATAATAATAGTAATAAGGGAAGTAATAATAGTTATAAGGATAAAGACAAAAGTAATATGGATAGTAATAATACAATAAGCATAATAATAACAGTCATAGCGATAATAATAATAGTTATAGCGATAATAATAATAGTAATAAGGATAATAATAATAGTTATAAGGATAAAGACAAGAGTAATAGGGATAGTAATAATAGAATAAGGATAATAATAACAGTCATAGCGATAATAATAATAGTAATGAGGATAATAATAATAGTTATAGCGATAATAATAATACTGACAAGGATAATAATAATAGTTATAAGGATAAAGACAAGAGCAATAGAGATAGTAATAATAGAATAAGGATAATAATAACAGTCATAGCGATAATAATAATAGTAATAAGGATAATAATAATAGTTATAGTGCTAATAATAATAGTAATAAGCATAATAATAATAGTTATAAGGATAGAGACAAGAGTAATAGGGATAGTAATAATAGAATAAGGATAATAATAACAGTCATAGCGATAATAATAATAGTAATGAGGATAACAATAATAGTTATAGAGATAATAATACTAGTAATAAGGATAATAATAACAGTTATAATGATAATAATAATAGTAATAAGGGAAATAATAATAGTTATAAGGATAAAGACAAGAGTAATAGGGATAGTAATAACAGAATAAGTATAATAATAACAGTCATAGCGATAATAATAATAGTAATAAGGATAATAATAATAGTTATAAGGATAATAATAATAGTTATAAGGATAAAGAGAAGAGTAATAGGGATAGTAATAATAGAATAAGGATAATAATAACAGTCATAGCGATAATAATAATAGTAGTAAGGATAATAATAATAGTTATAGCGATAATAATAATAGTAATAAGGATAATAATAATAGTTATGAGGATAATAATAATAGTTATAAGGATAAAGACAAGAGTAATAGGGATAGTGATAATAGAATAAGTATAATAATAACAGTCATAGCGATAATAATAATAGTAATAAGGATAATAATAATAGTTATAGTGCGAATAAGAATAGTAATAAGGATAAACATAATAGTTATAGTGCTAATAATACTAGTAATAAGGATAATAATAACAGTTATAGCGATAATAATAATAGTAATGAGGGAAATAATAATAAATATCAGGATAAAGACAAGAGTAATAGGAATAGTAATAATAGGAGAAGTATAATAATAACAGTCATTGCGATAATAATACTAGTAATAAGGATAATAATAACAGTCATAGCGATAATAATAATAGTAATGAGGATAATAATAATAGTTATAAGGATAGAGACAAGAGTAATAGGGATAGTAATAATAGAATAAGTATAATAATAACAGTCATAGCGATAATAATAATAGTAATAAGGATAAACATAATAGTTATAGTGCTAATAATACTAGTAATAAGGATAATAATAACAGTTATAGCGATAATAATAATAGTAATGAGGGAAATAATAATAAATATCAGGATAAAGACAAGAGTAATAGGAATAGTAATAATAGGAGAAGTATAATAATAACAGTCATTGCGATAATAATAATAGTAGTAAGGATAATAATAATAGTTATAGCGATAATAATAATAGTAGTAAGGATAATAATAACAGTCATAGCGATAATAATAATAGTAATGAGGATAATAATAATAGTTATAAGGATAGAGACAAGAGTAATAGGGATAGTAATAATAGAATAAGTATAATGATAACAGTCATAGCGATAATAATAATAGTAATAAGGATAATAATAATAGTTTTAGTGCTAATAATAATAGTAATAAGCATAACAATAATAGTTATAAGGATAAAGACAAGAGTAATAGGGATAGTAATAATAGAATAAGTATAATAATAACAGTCATAGCGATAATAATAATAGTAATAAGGATAATAATAATAGTTATAGTGCGAATAATAATAGTAAGAAGGATAAACGTAATAGTTATAGTGCTAATAATACTAGTAATAAGGATGATAATAACAGTTATAGCGATAATAGTAATAGTTCTAGCGATAATAATAATAGTAATAAGCATAATAATAATAGTTATAAGAATAGAGACAAGAGTAATAGGGATAGTAATAGTAGAATAAGCATAATAATAACAGTCATTGCGATAATAATAATAGTAATATGGATAATAATAATAGTTATAGTACTAGTAATAATAGTAATGAGGATAATAATAATAGTTATAGCGATAATAATAATAGTAATAAGGATAATAATAATAGCTATAGTGCGAATAATAATAGTAATAAGCATAATAATAATAGTTATAAGGATAGAGACAAGAGTAATAGGGATAGTAATAATTGAATAAGGATAATAATAACAGTCATAGCGATAATAATAATAATAGCTATAGTGCTAATAATAATAGTAATAAGGATAATAATAACAGTTATAGCAGTAATAATAATAGTATTAAGGATGATAATAATAGTTATAGTGCGAATAATAATAGTAATAAGGATAATAATAATAGTTATAGTGATAATAATAATTGTAATAAGGGAAATAATAATAATTATCAGGATAAAGACAAGAGTAATAGGGATAGTAATAATAGAATAAGTATAATAATAACAGTCATAGCGATAATAATAATAGTAATAAGGATAACAATAATAATTATAGAGATAATAATACTAGTAATAAGGATAATAATAACAGTTATAATGATAATAATAATAGTAATAAGGGAAATAATAATAGATATAAGGATAAAGACAAGAGTAATAGGGATAGTAATAATAGAATAAGTATAATAATAACAGTCATAGCGATAATAATAATAGTAATAAGGATAATAATAATAGTTATAAGGATAATAATAATAGTTATAAGGATAAAGAGAAGAGTAATAGCGATAGTAATAATAGAATAAGGATAATAATAACAGTCATAGCGATAATAATAATAGTAATGAGGATAACAATAATAATTATAGAGATAATAATACTAGTAATAAGGATAATAATAACAGTTATAATGATAATAATAATAGTAATAAGGGAAATAATAATAGTTATAAGGATAAAGACAAGAGTAATAGGGTTAGTAATAATAGAATAAGTATAATAATAACAGTCATAGCGATAATAATAATAGTAATAAGGATAATAATAATAGTTATAAGGATAATAATAATAGTTATAAGGATAAAGAGAAGAGTAATAGGGATAGTAATAATAGAATAAGGATAATAATAACAGTCATAGCGATAATAATAATAGTAATGAGGATATCAATAATAATTATAGAGATAATAATACTAGTAATAAGGATAATAATAACAGTTATAATGATAATAATAATAGTAATAAGGGAAATAATAATAGTTATAAGGATAAAGACAAGAGTAATAGGGATAGTAATAATAGAATAAGTATAATAATAACAGTCATAGCGATAATAATAATAGTAATAAGGATAATAATAACAGTTATAGCAATAATAATAATAGTATTAAGGATAATTATAATAGTTATAAGAATAGAGACAAGAGTAATAAGGATAGTAATAGTAGAATAAGCATAATAATAACAGTCATAGCGATCATAATAATAGTAATAAGGATAATAATAATAGTTATAGTGCTAGTAATAATAGTAATAAGGATAATAATAATAGTTATAGCGATAATAATAATAGTAATAAGGATAATAATAATAGTTATAGTGCGAATAATAATAGTAATAAGGATAAACATAATAGTTATAAGGATAATAATAATAGTTATAAGGATAAAGAAGAGTAATAGGGATAGTAATAATAGAATAAGGATAATAATAACAGTCATAGCGATAATAATAATAGTAGTAAGGATAATAATAATAGTTATAGCGATAATAATAATAGTAATAAGGATAATAATAATAGTTATGAGGATAATAATAATAGTTATAAGGATAAAGACAAGAGTAATAGGGATAGTAATAATAGAATAAGTATAATAATAACAGTCATAGCGATAATAATAATAGTAATGAGGATAATAATAATAGTTATAGCGATAATAATAATACTGACAAGGATAATAATAATAGTTATAAGGATAAAGACAAGAGCAATAGAGATAGTAATAATAGAATAAGGATAATAATAACAGTCATAGCGATAATAATAATAGTAATAAGGATAATAATGATAGTTATAGTGCTAATAATAATAGTAATAAGCATAATAATAATAGTTATAAGGATAGAGACAAGAGTAATAGGGATAGTAATAATAGAATAAGGATAATAATAACAGTCATAGCGATAATAATAATAGTAATGAGGATAACAATAATAGTTATAGAGATAATAATACTAGTAATAAGGATAATAATAACAGTTATAATGATAATAATAATAGTAATAAGGGAAATAATAATAGTTATAAGGATAAAGACAAGAGTAATAGGGATAGTAATAACAGAATAAGTATAATAATAACAGTCATAGCGATAATAATAATAGTAATAAGGATAATAATAATAGTTATAAGGATAATAATAATAGTTATAAGGATAAAGAGAAGAGTAATAGGGATAGTAATAATAGAATAAGGATAATAATAACAGTCATAGCGATAATAATAATAGTAGTAAGGATAATAATAATAGTTATGAGGATAATAATAATAGTTATAAGGATAAAGACAAGAGTAATAGGGATAGTGATAATAGAATAAGTATAATAATAACAGTCATAGCGATAATAATAATAGTAATAAGGATAATAATAATAGTTATAGTGCGAATAAGAATAGTAATAAGGATAAACATAATAGTTATAGTGCTAATAATACTAGTAATAAGGATAATAATAACAGTTATAGCGATAATAATAATAGTAATGAGGGAAATAATAATAAATATGAGGATAAAGACAAGAGTAATAGGAATAGTAATAATAGGAGAAGTATAATAATAACAGTCATTGCGATAATAATAATAGTAGTAAGGATAATAATAATAGTTATAGCGATAATAATAATAGTAGTAAGGATAATAATAACAGTCATAGCGATAATAATAATAGTAATGAGGATAATAATAATAGTTATAAGGATAGAGACAAGAGTAATAGGGATAGTAATAATAGAATAAGTATAATAATAACAGTCATAGCAATAATAATAATAGTAATAAGGATAATAATAATAGTTATAGTGCGAATAATAATAGTAATAAGGATAATAATAATAGTTATAGCGATAATAATAATTGTAATAAGGGAAATAATAATAATTATCAGGATAAAGACAAGAGTAATAGGGATAGTAATAATAGAATAAGTATAATAATAACTGTCATAGCGATAATAATAATAGTAATAAGGATAATAATAATAGTTATAAGGATAAAGAGAAGAGTAATAGGGATAGTAATAATATAATAAGGATAATAATAACAGTCATAGCGATAATAATAATAGTAGTAAGGATAATTATAATAGTTATAAGGACAGAGACAACAGTAATAGGGATAGTAATAATAGAATAAGTATAATAATAACAGTCATAGCGATAATAATAATAGTAATAAGGATAATAATAATAGTTTTAGTGCTAATAATAATAGTAATAAGCATAATAATAATAGTTATAAGGATAGAGACAAGAGTAATAGGGATAGTAATAATAGAATAAGGATAATAATAACAGTCATTGCGATAATAATAATAGTAGTAAGGATAATAATAATAGTTATAGCGATAATAATAATAGTAATAAGCATAATAATAATAGTTATAAGAATAGAGACAAGAGTAATAGGGATAGTAATAGTAGAATAAGCATAATAATAACAGTCATTGCGATAATAATAATAGTAATATGGATAATAATAATAGTTATAGTACTAGTAATAATAGTAATGAGGATAATAATAATAGTTATAGCGATAATAATAATAGTAATAAGGATAATAATAATAGCTATAGTGCGAATAATAATAGTAATAAGCATAATAATAATAGTTATAAGGATAGAGACAAGAGTAATAGGGATAGTAATAATTGAATAAGGATAATAATAACAGTCATAGCGATAATAATAATAATAGCTATAGTGCTAATAATAATAGTAATAAGGATAATAATAACAGTTATAGCAGTAATAATAATAGTATTAAGGATGATAATAATAGTTATAGTGCGAATAATAATAGTAATAAGGATAATAATAATAGTTATAGTGATAATAATAATTGTAATAAGGGAAATAATAATAATTATCAGGATAAAGACAAGAGTAATAGGGATAGTAATAATAGAATAAGTATAATAATAACAGTCATAGCGATAATAATAATAGTAATAAGGATAACAATAATAATTATAGAGATAATAATACTAGTAATAAGGATAATAATAACAGTTATAATGATAATAATAATAGTAATAAGGGAAATAATAATAGATATAAGGATAAAGACAAGAGTAATAGGGATAGTAATAATAGAATAAGTATAATAATAACAGTCATAGCGATAATAATAATAGTAATAAGGATAATAATAATAGTTATAAGGATAATAATAATAGTTATAAGGATAAAGAGAAGAGTAATAGCGATAGTAATAATAGAATAAGGATAATAATAACAGTCATAGCGATAATAATAATAGTAATGAGGATAACAATAATAATTATAGAGATAATAATACTAGTAATAAGGATAATAATAACAGTTATAATGATAATAATAATAGTAATAAGGGAAATAATAATAGTTATAAGGATAAAGACAAGAGTAATAGGGTTAGTAATAATAGAATAAGTATAATAATAACAGTCATAGCGATAATAATAATAGTAATAAGGATAATAATAATAGTTATAAGGATAATAATAATAGTTATAAGGATAAAGAGAACAGTAATAGGGATAGTAATAATAGAATAAGGATAATAATAACAGTCATAGCGATAATAATAATAGTAATGAGGATATCAATAATAATTATAGAGATAATAATACTAGTAATAAGGATAATAATAACAGTTATAATGATAATAATAATAGTAATAAGGGAAATAATAATAGTTATAAGGATAAAGACAAGAGTAATAGGGATAGTAATAATAGAATAAGTATAATAATAACAGTCATAGCGATAATAATAATAGTAATAAGGATAATAATAACAGTTATAGCAATAATAATAATAGTATTAAGGATAATTATAATAGTTATAAGAATAGAGACAAGAGTAATAAGGATAGTAATAGTAGAATAAGCATAATAATAACAGTCATAGCGATCATAATAATAGTAATAAGGATAATAATAATAGTTATAGTGCTAGTAATAATAGTAATAAGGATAATAATAATAGTTATAGCGATAATAATAATAGTAATAAGGATAATAATAATAGTTATAGTGCGAATAATAATAGTAATAAGGATAAACATAATAGTTATAAGGATAATAATAATAGTTATAAGGATAAAGAAGAGTAATAGGGATAGTAATAATAGAATAAGGATAATAATAACAGTCATAGCGATAATAATAATAGTAGTAAGGATAATAATAATAGTTATAGCGATAATAATAATAGTAATAAGGATAATAATAACAGTTATGAGGATAATAATAATAGTTATAAGGATAAAGACAAGAGTAATAGGGATAGTAATAATAGAATAAGGATAATAATAACAGTCATTGCGATAATAATAATAGTAGTAAGGATAATAATAATAGTTATAGCGATAATAATAATAGTAATAAGCATAATAATAATAGTTATAAGAATAGAGACAAGAGTAATAGGGATAGTAATAGTAGAATAAGCATAATAATAACAGTCATTGCGATAATAATAATAGTAATATGGATAATAATAATAGTTATAGTACTAGTAATAATAGTAATGAGGATAATAATAATAGTTATAGCGATAATAATAATAGTAATAAGGATAATAATAATAGCTATAGTGCGAATAATAATAGTAATAAGCATAATAATAATAGTTATAAGGATAGAGACAAGAGTAATAGGGATAGTAATAATTGAATAAGGATAATAATAACAGTCATAGCGATAATAATAATAATAGCTATAGTGCTAATAATAATAGTAATAAGGATAATAATAACAGTTATAGCAGTAATAATAATAGTATTAAGGATGATAATAATAGTTATAGTGCGAATAATAATAGTAATAAGGATAATAATAATAGTTATAGTGATAATAATAATTGTAATAAGGGAAATAATAATAATTATCAGGATAAAGACAAGAGTAATAGGGATAGTAATAATAGAATAAGTATAATAATAACAGTCATAGCGATAATAATAATAGTAATAAGGATAACAATAATAATTATAGAGATAATAATACTAGTAATAAGGATAATAATAACAGTTATAATGATAATAATAATAGTAATAAGGGAAATAATAATAGATATAAGGATAAAGACAAGAGTAATAGGGATAGTAATAATAGAATAAGTATAATAATAACAGTCATAGCGATAATAATAATAGTAATAAGGATAATAATAATAGTTATAAGGATAATAATAATAGTTATAAGGATAAAGAGAAGAGTAATAGCGATAGTAATAATAGAATAAGGATAATAATAACAGTCATAGCGATAATAATAATAGTAATGAGGATAACAATAATAATTATAGAGATAATAATACTAGTAATAAGGATAATAATAACAGTTATAATGATAATAATAATAGTAATAAGGGAAATAATAATAGTTATAAGGATAAAGACAAGAGTAATAGGGTTAGTAATAATAGAATAAGTATAATAATAACAGTCATAGCGATAATAATAATAGTAATAAGGATAATAATAATAGTTATAAGGATAATAATAATAGTTATAAGGATAAAGAGAAGAGTAATAGGGATAGTAATAATAGAATAAGGATAATAATAACAGTCATAGCGATAATAATAATAGTAATGAGGATATCAATAATAATTATAGAGATAATAATACTAGTAATAAGGATAATAATAACAGTTATAATGATAATAATAATAGTAATAAGGGAAATAATAATAGTGATAAGGATAAAGACAAGAGTAATAGGGATAGTAATAATAGAATAAGTATAATAATAACAGTCATAGCGATAATAATAATAGTAATAAGGATAATAATAACAGTTATAGCAATAATAATAATAGTATTAAGGATAATTATAATAGTTATAAGAATAGAGACAAGAGTAATAAGGATAGTAATAGTAGAATAAGCATAATAATAACAGTCATAGCGATCATAATAATAGTAATAAGGATAATAATAATAGTTATAGTGCTAGTAATAATAGTAATAAGGATAATAATAATAGTTATAGCGATAATAATAATAGTAATAAGGATAATAATAACAGTTATAATGATAATAATAATAGTAATAAGGGAAATAATAATAGATATAAGGATAAAGACAAGAGTAATAGGGATAGTAATAATAGAATAAGTATAATAATAACAGTCATAGCCATAATAATAATAGTAATAAGGATAATAATAATAGTTATAAGGATAATAATAATAGTTATAAGGATAAAGAGAAGAGTAATAGGGATAGTAATAATAGAATAAGGATAATAATAACAGTCATAGCGATAATAATAATAGTAATAAGGATAAACATAATAGTTATAGTGCTAATAATACTAGTAATAAGGATAATAATAACAGTTATAGCGATAATAATAATAGTAATGAGGGAAATAATAATAAATATCAGGATAAAGACAAGAGTAATAGGAATAGTAATAATAGGAGAAGTATAATAATAACAGTCATTGCGATAATAATAATAGTAGTAAGGATAATAATAATAGTTATAGCGATAATAATAATAGTAGTAAGGATAATAATAACAGTCATAGCGATAATAATAATAGTAATGAGGATAATAATAATAGTTATAAGGATAGAGACAAGAGTAATAGGGATAGTAATAATAGAATAAGTATAATGATAACAGTCATAGCGATAATAATAATAGTAATAAGGATAATAATAATAGTTTTAGTGCTAATAATAATAGTAATAAGCATAACAATAATAGTTATAAGGATAAAGACAAGAGTAATAGGGATAGTAATAATAGAATAAGTATAATAATAACAGTCATAGCGATAATAATAATAGTAATAAGGATAATAATAATAGTTATAGTGCGAATAATAATAGTAAGAAGGATAAACATAATAGTTATAGTGCTAATAATACTAGTAATAAGGATGATAATAACAGTTATAGCGATAATAGTAATAGTTCTAGCGATAATAATAATAGTAATAAGCATAATAATAATAGTTATAAGAATAGAGACAAGAGTAATAGGGATAGTAATAGTAGAATAAGCATAATAATAACAGTCATTGCGATAATAATAATAGTAATATGGATAATAATAATAGTTATAGTACTAGTAATAATAGTAATGAGGATAATAATAATAGTTATAGCGATAATAATAATAGTAATAAGGATAATAATAATAGCTATAGTGCGAATAATAATAGTAATAAGCATAATAATAATAGTTATAAGGATAGAGACAAGAGTAATAGGGATAGTAATAATTGAATAAGGATAATAATAACAGTCATAGCGATAATAATAATAATAGCTATAGTGCTAATAATAATAGTAATAAGGATAATAATAACAGTTATAGCAGTAATAATAATAGTATTAAGGATGATAATAATAGTTATAGTGCGAATAATAATAGTAATAAGGATAATAATAATAGTTATAGTGATAATAATAATTGTAATAAGGGAAATAATAATAATTATCAGGATAAAGACAAGAGTAATAGGGATAGTAATAATAGAATAAGTATAATAATAACAGTCATAGCGATAATAATAATAGTAATAAGGATAACAATAATAATTATAGAGATAATAATACTAGTAATAAGGATAATAATAACAGTTATAATGATAATAATAATAGTAATAAGGGAAATAATAATAGATATAAGGATAAAGACAAGAGTAATAGGGATAGTAATAATAGAATAAGTATAATAATAACAGTCATAGCGATAATAATAATAGTAATAAGGATAATAATAATAGTTATAAGGATAATAATAATAGTTATAAGGATAAAGAGAAGAGTAATAGCGATAGTAATAATAGAATAAGGATAATAATAACAGTCATAGCGATAATAATAATAGTAATGAGGATAACAATAATAATTATAGAGATAATAATACTAGTAATATGGATAATAATAACAGTTATAATGATAATAATAATAGTAATAAGGGAAATAATAATAGTTATAAGGATAAAGACAAGAGTAATAGGGTTAGTAATAATAGAATAAGTATAATAATAACAGTCATAGCGATAATAATAATAGTAATAAGGATAATAATAATAGTTATAAGGATAATAATAATAGTTATAAGGATAAAGAGAAGAGTAATAGGGATAGTAATAATAGAATAAGGATAATAATAACAGTCATAGCGATAATAATAATAGTAATGAGGATATCAATAATAATTATAGAGATAATAATACTAGTAATAAGGATAATAATAACAGTTATAATGATAATAATAATAGTAATAAGGGAAATAATAATAGTTATAAGGATAAAGACAAGAGTAATAGGGATAGTAATAATAGAATAAGTATAATAATAACAGTCATAGCGATAATAATAATAGTAATAAGGATAATAATAACAGTTATAGCAATAATAATAATAGTATTAAGGATAATTATAATAGTTATAAGAATAGAGACAAGAGTAATAAGGATAGTAATAGTAGAATAAGCATAATAATAACAGTCATAGCGATCATAATAATAGTAATAAGGATAATAATAATAGTTATAGTGCTAGTAATAATAGTAATAAGGATAATAATAATAGTTATAGCGATAATAATAATAGTAATAAGGATAATAATAATAGTTATAGTGCGAATAATAATAGTAATAAGGATAAACATAATAGTTATAAGGATAATAATAATAGTTATAAGGATAAAGAAGAGTAATAGGGATAGTAATAATAGAATAAGGATAATAATAACAGTCATAGCGATAATAATAATAGTAGTAAGGATAATAATAATAGTTATAGCGATAATAATAATAGTAATAAGGATAATAATAATAGTTATGAGGATAATAATAATAGTTATAAGGATAAAGACAAGAGTAATAGGGATAGTAATAATAGAATAAGTATAATAATAACAGTCATAGCGATAATAATAATAGTAATGAGGATAATAATAATAGTTATAGCGATAATAATAATACTGACAAGGATAATAATAATAGTTATAAGGATAAAGACAAGAGCAATAGAGATAGTAATAATAGAATAAGGATAATAATAACAGTCATAGCGATAATAATAATAGTAATAAGGATAATAATGATAGTTATAGTGCTAATAATAATAGTAATAAGCATAATAATAATAGTTATAAGGATAGAGACAAGAGTATTAGGGATAGTAATAATAGAATAAGGATAATAATAACAGTCATAGCGATAATAATAATAGTAATGAGGATAACAATAATAGTTATAGAGATAATAATACTAGTAATAAGGATAATAATAACAGTTATAATGATAATAATAATAGTAATAAGGGAAATAATAATAGTTATAAGGATAAAGACAAGAGTAATAGGGATAGTAATAACAGAATAAGTATAATAATAACAGTCATAGCGATAATAATAATAGTAATAAGGATAATAATAATAGTTATAAGGATAATAATAATAGTTATAAGGATAAAGAGAAGAGTAATAGGGATAGTAATAATAGAATAAGGATAATAATAACAGTCATAGCGATAATAATAATAGTAGTAAGGATAATAATAATAGTTATAGCGATAATAATAATAGTAATAAGGATAATAATAATAGTTATGAGGATAATAATAATAGTTATAAGGATAAAGACAAGAGTAATAGGGATAGTGATAATAGAATAAGTATAATAATAACAGTCATAGCGAAAATAATAATAGTAATAAGGATAATAATAATAGTTATGAGGATAATAATAATAGTTATAAGGATAAAGACAAGAGTAATAGGGATAGTGATAATAGAATAAGTATAATAATAACAGTCATAGCGATAATAATAATAGTAATAAGGATAATAATAATAGTTATAGTGCGAATAAGAATAGTAATAAGGATAAACATAATAGTTATAGTGCTAATAATACTAGTAATAAGGATAATAATAACAGTTATAGCGATAATAATAATAGTAATGAGGGAAATAATAATAAATATGAGGATAAAGACAAGAGTAATAGGAATAGTAATAATAGGAGAAGTATAATAATAACAGTCATTGCGATAATAATAATAGTAGTAAGGATAATAATAATAGTTATAGCGATAATAATAATAGTAGTAAGGATAATAATAACAGTCATAGCGATAATAATAATAGTAATGAGGATAATAATAATAGTTATAAGGATAGAGACAAGAGTAATAGGGATAGTAATAATAGAATAAGTATAATAATAACAGTCATAGCGATAATAATAATAGTAATAAGGATAAACATAATAGTTATAGTGCTAATAATACTAGTAATAAGGATAATAATAACAGTTATAGCGATAATAATAATAGTAATGAGGGAAATAATAATAAATATCAGGATAAAGACAAGAGTAATAGGAATAGTAATAATAGGAGAAGTATAATAATAACAGTCATTGCGATAATAATAATAGTAGTAAGGATAATAATAATAGTTATAGCGATAATAATAATAGTAGTAAGGATAATAATAACAGTCATAGCGATAATAATAATAGTAATGAGGATAATAATAATAGTTATAAGGATAGAGACAAGAGTAATAGGGATAGTAATAATAGAATAAGGATAATAATAACAGTCATAGCGATAATAATAATAATAGCTATAGTGCTAATAATAATAGTAATAAGGATAATAATAACAGTTATAGCAATAATAATAATAGTAATAAGGATAATAATAATAGTTATAGTGCGAATAATAATAGTAATAAGGATAATAATAATAGTTATAGCGATAATAATAATTGTAATAAGGGAAATAATAATAATTATCAGGATAAAGACAGGAGTAATAGGGATAGTAATAATAGAATAAGTATAATAATAACTGTCATAGCGATAATAATAATAGTAATAAGGATAATAATAATAGTTATAAGGATAAAGAGAAGAGTAATAGGGATAGTAATAATATAATAAGGATAATAATAACAGTCATAGCGATAATAATAATAGTAGTAAGGATAATTATAATAGTTATAAGGACAGAGACAACAGTAATAGGGATAGTAATAATAGAATAAGTATAATAATAACAGTCATAGCGATAATAATAATAGTAATAAGGATAATAATAATAGTTTTAGTGCTAATAATAATAGTAATAAGCATAATAATAATAGTTATAAGGATAGAGACAAGAGTAATAGGGATAGTAATAATAGAATAAGGATAATAATAACAGTCATTGCGATAATAATAATAGTAGTAAGGATAATAATAATAGTTATAGCGATAATAATAATAGTAATAAGCATAATAATAATAGTTATAAGAATAGAGACAAGAGTAATAGGGATAGTAATAGTAGAATAAGCATAATAATAACAGTCATTGCGATAATAATAATAGTAATACGGATAATAATAATAGTTATAGTACTAGTAATAATAGTAATGAGGATAATAATAATAGTTATAGCGATAATAATAATAGTAATAAGGATAATAATAATAGCTATAGTGCGAATAATAATAGTAATAAGCATAATAATAATAGTTATAAGGATAGAGACAAGAGTAATAGGGATAGTAATAATTGAATAAGGATAATAATAACAGTCATAGCGATAATAATAATAATAGCTATAGTGCTAATAATAATAGTAATAAGGATAATAATAACAGTTATAGCAGTAATAATAATAGTATTAAGGATGATAATAATAGTTATAGTGCGAATAATAATAGTAATAAGGATAATAATAATAGTTATAGTGATAATAATAATTGTAATAAGGGAAATAATAATAATTATCAGGATAAAGACAAGAGTAATAGGGATAGTAATAATAGAATAAGTATAATAATAACAGTCATAGCGATAATAATAATAGTAATAAGGATAACAATAATAATTATAGAGATAATAATACTAGTAATAAGGATAATAATAACAGTTATAATGATAATAATAATAGTAATAAGGGAAATAATAATAGATGTAAGGATAAAGACAAGAGTAATAGGGATAGTAATAATAGAATAAGTATAATAATAACAGTCATAGCGATAATAATAATAGTAATAAGGATAATAATAATAGTTATAAGGATAATAATAATAGTTATAAGGATAAAGAGAAGAGTAATAGCGATAGTAATAATAGAATAAGGATAATAATAACAGTCATAGCGATAATAATAATAGTAATGAGGATAACAATAATAATTATAGAGATAATAATACTAGTAATAAGGATAATAATAACAGTTATAATGATAATAATAATAGTAATAAGGGAAATAATAATAGTTATAAGGATAAAGACAAGAGTAATAGGGTTAGTAATAATAGAATAAGTATAATAATAACAGTCATAGCGATAATAATAATAGTAATAAGGATAATAATAATAGTTATAAGGATAATAATAATAGTTATAAGGATAAAGAGAAGAGTAATAGGGATAGTAATAATAGAATAAGGATAATAATAACAGTCATAGCGATAATAATAATAGTAATGAGGATATCAATAATAATTATAGAGATAATAATACTAGTAATAAGGATAATAATAACAGTTATAATGATAATAATAATAGTAATAAGGGAAATAATAATAGTTATAAGGATAAAGACAAGAGTAATAGGGATAGTAATAATAGAATAAGTATAATAATAACAGTCATAGCGATAATAATAATAGTAATAAGGATAATAATAACAGTTATAGCAATAATAATAATAGTATTAAGGATAATTATAATAGTTATAAGAATAGAGACAAGAGTAATAAGGATAGTAATAGTAGAATAAGCATAATAATAACAGTCATAGCGATCATAATAATAGTAATAAGGATAATAATAATAGTTATAGTGCTAGTAATAATAGTAATAAGGATAATAATAATAGTTATAGCGATAATAATAATAGTAATAAGGATAATAATAATAGTTATAGTGCGAATAATAATAGTAATAAGGATAAACATAATAGTTATAAGGATAATAATAATAGTTATAAGGATAAAGAAGAGTAATAGGGATAGTAATAATAGAATAAGGATAATAATAACAGTCATAGCGATAATAATAATAGTAGTAAGGATAATAATAATAATTATAGCGATAATAATAATAGTAATAAGGATAATAATAATAGTTATGAGGATAATAATAATAGTTATAAGGATAAAGACAAGAGTAATAGGGATAGTAATAATAGAATAAGGATAATAATAACAGTCATTGCGATAATAATAATAGTAGTAAGGATAATAATAATAGTTATAGCGATAATAATAATAGTAATAAGCATAATAATAATAGTTATAAGAATAGAGACAAGAGTAATAGGGATAGTAATAGTAGAATAAGCATAATAATAACAGTCATTGCGATAATAATAATAGTAATATGGATAATAATAATAGCTATAGTGCGAATAATAATAGTAATAAGCATAATAATAATAGTTATAAGGATAGAGACAAGAGTAATAGGGATAGTAATAATTGAATAAGGATAATAATAACAGTCATAGCGATAATAATAATAATAGCTATAGTGCTAATAATAATAGTAATAAGGATAATAATAACAGTTATAGCAGTAATAATAATAGTATTAAGGATGATAATAATAGTTATAGTGCGAATAATAATAGTAATAAGGATAATAATAATAGTTATAGTGATAATAATAATTGTAATAAGGGAAATAATAATAATTATCAGGATAAAGACAAGAGTAATAGGGATAGTAATAATAGAATAAGTATAATAATAACAGTCATAGCGATAATAATAATAGTAATAAGGATAACAATAATAATTATAGAGATAATAATACTAGTAATAAGGATAATAATAACAGTTATAATGATAATAATAATAGTAATAAGGGAAATAATAATAGATATAAGGATAAAGACAAGAGTAATAGGGATAGTAATAATAGAATAAGTATAATAATAACAGTCATAGCGATAATAATAATAGTAATAAGGATAATAATAATAGTTATAAGGATAATAATAATAGTTATAAGGATAAAGAGAAGAGTAATAGCGATAGTAATAATAGAATAAGGATAATAATAACAGTCATAGCGATAATAATAATAGTAATGAGGATAACAATAATAATTATAGAGATAATAATACTAGTAATAAGGATAATAATAACAGTTATAATGATAATAATAATAGTAATAAGGGAAATAATAATAGTTATAAGGATAAAGACAAGAGTAATAGGGTTAGTAATAATAGAATAAGTATAATAATAACAGTCATAGCGATAATAATAATAGTAATAAGGATAATAATAATAGTTATAAGGATAATAATAATAGTTATAAGGATAAAGAGAAGAGTAATAGGGATAGTAATAATAGAATAAGGATAATAATAACAGTCATAGCGATAATAATAATAGTAATGAGGATATCAATAATAATTATAGAGATAATAATACTAGTAATAAGGATAATAATAACAGTTATAATGATAATAATAATAGTAATAAGGGAAATAATAATAGTTATAAGGATAAAGACAAGAGTAATAGGGATAGTAATAATAGAATAAGTATAATAATAACAGTCATAGCGATAATAATAATAGTAATAAGGATAATAATAACAGTTATAGCAATAATAATAATAGTATTAAGGATAATTATAATAGTTATAAGAATAGAGACAAGAGTAATAAGGATAGTAATAGTAGAATAAGCATAATAATAACAGTCATAGCGATCATAATAATAGTAATAAGGATAATAATAATAGTTATAGTGCTAGTAATAATAGTAATAAGGATAATAATAATAGTTATAGCGATAATAATAATAGTAATAAGGATAATAATAATAGTTATAGTGCGAATAATAATAGTAATAAGGATAAACATAATAGTTATAAGGATAATAATAATAGTTATAAGGATAAAGAAGAGTAATAGGGATAGTAATAATAGAATAAGGATAATAATAACAGTCATAGCGATAATAATAATAGTAGTAAGGATAATAATAATAGTTATAGCGATAATAATAATAGTAATAAGGATAATAATAATAGTTATGAGGATAATAATAATAGTTATAAGGATAAAGACAAGAGTAATAGGGATAGTAATAATAGAATAAGTATAATAATAACAGTCATAGCGATAATAATAATAGTAATGAGGATAATAATAATAGTTATAGCGATAATAATAATACTGACAAGGATAATAATAATAGTTATAAGGATAAAGACAAGAGCAATAGAGATAGTAATAATAGAATAAGGATAATAATAACAGTCATAGCGATAATAATAATAGTAATAAGGATAATAATGATAGTTATAGTGCTAATAATAATAGTAATAAGCATAATAATAATAGTTATAAGGATAGAGACAAGAGTAATAGGGATAGTAATAATAGAATAAGGATAATAATAACAGTCATAGCGATAATAATAATAGTAATGAGGATAACAATAATAGTTATAGAGATAATAATACTAGTAATAAGGATAATAATAACAGTTATAATGATAATAATAATAGTAATAAGGGAAATAATAATAGTTATAAGGATAAAGACAAGAGTAATAGGGATAGTAATAACAGAATAAGTATAATAATAACAGTCATAGCGATAATAATAATAGTAATAAGGATAATAATAATAGTTATAAGGATAATAATAATAGTTATAAGGATAAAGAGAAGAGTAATAGGGATAGTAATAATAGAATAAGGATAATAATAACAGTCATAGCGATAATAATAATAGTAGTAAGGATAATAATAATAGTTATAGCGATAATAATAATAGTAATAAGGATAATAATAATAGTTATAGTGCGAATAATAACAGTAACAAGCATAATAATAATAATAGTTATAGCGATAATAATAATAGTAATAAGCATAATAATAATAGTTATAAGAATAGAGACAAGAGTAATAGGGATAGTAATAGTAGAATAAGCATAATAATAACAGTCATAGCGATAATAATAATAGTAATAAGGATAATAATAATAGTTATAGTACTAGTAATAATAGTAATAAGGATAATAATAATAGTTACAGCGATAATAATAATAGTAATAAGGATAATAATAATAGTTATAGTGCGAATAATAATAGTAATAAGCATAATAATAATAATAGTTATAAGGATAGAGACAGGAGTAATAGGGATAGTAATAATAGAATAAGGATAATAATAACAGTCATAGCGATAATAATAATAGTAATGAGGATAACAATAATAGTTATGGAGATAATAATACTAGTAATAAGGATAATAATAACAGTTATAATGATAATAATAATAGTAATAATTGAAATAATAATAGTTATAAGGATAAAGACAAGAGTAATAGGGATAGTAATAATAGAATAAGTATAATAATAACAGTCATAGCGATAATAATAATAGTAATAAGGACAATAATAATAGTTATAAGGATAATAATAATAGTTATAAGGATAAAGAGAAGAGTAATAGGGATAGTAATAATAGAATAAGGATAATAATAACAGTCATTGCGATAATAATAATAGTAGTAAGGATAATACATATAGTTATAGCGATAATAATAATAGTAATAAGCATAATAATAATAGTTATAAGAATAGAGACAAGAGTAATAGGGATAGTAATAATAGAATAAGGATAATAATAACAGTCATAGCGATAATAATAATAATAGCTATAGTGCTAATAATAATAGTAATAAGGATAATAAAAACAGTTATAGCAATAATAATAATAGTATTAGGGATAATCATAATAGTTATAGTGCGAATAATAATAAAAATAAGGATAATAATAATAGTTATAGCGATAATAATAATTGTAATAAGGGAAATAATAATAATTATCAGGATAAAGACAAGAGTAATAGGGATAGTAATAATAGAATAAGGATAATAATAACAGTCATAGCGATAATAATAATAGTAGTAAGGATGATAATAATAGTTACAGCGATAATAATAATAGTAATAAGGATAATAATAATAGTTATAGTGCGAATAATAATAGTAATAAGCATAATAATAATAATAGTTATAAGGATAGAGACAAGAGTAATAGGGATAGTAATAATAGAATAAGGATAATAATAACAGTCATAGCGATAATAATAATAGTAATAAGGGAAATAATAATAAATATCAGGATAAAGACAAGAGTAATAGGAATAGTAATAATAGGAGAAGTATAATAATAACAGTCATTGCGATAATAATAATAGTAGTAAGGATAATAATAATAGTTATAATGATAATAATAATAGTAATAAGGGAAATAATAATAGTTATAAGGATAAAGACAAGAGTAATAGGGATAGTAATAATAGGAGAAGTATAATAATTACAGTCATTGCGATAATAATAATAGTAATAAGCATAATAATAATAGTTATAAGAATAGAGACAAGAGTAATAGGGATAGTAATAGTAGAATAAGGATAATAATAACAGTCATAGCGATAATAATGATAGTAATAAGGATAATAATAATAGTTATAGTGCTAGTAATAATAGAATAAGGATAATAATAACAGTCATAGCGATAATAATAATAATACCTATAGTGCTAATAATAATAGTAATAAGGATAATAATAACAGTTATAGCAATAATAATAATAGTAATAAGGATAATAATAATAGTTATAGTGCGAATAATAATAGTAATAAGGATAATAATAATTGTTATAGCAATAATAATAATTGTAATAAGGGAAATGATAATAATTATCAGGGTAAAGACAAGAGTAATAGGGATAGTAATAATAGAATAAGTATAATAATAACAGTCATAGCGATAATAATAATAGTTATAGCGATAATAATAATAGTAATAAGGATAATAATAATAGTTATAGCGATAATAATAATAGTAATAAGGATAATAATAATAGTTATAAGGATAAAGACATGAGTAATAGGGATAGTAATAATAGAATAAGTATAATAATAACAGTCATAGCGATAATAATAATAGTAATAAGGACAATAATAATAGTTATAAGGATAATAATAATAGTTATAGGGATAAAGAGAAGAGTAATAGGGATAGTAATAATAGAATAAGGATAATAATAACAGTCATTGCGATATTAATAATAGTAATAAGGATAATAATAATAGTTATAGCGATAATAATAATAGTAATAAGGATAATAATAATAGTTATAAGGATAAAGACAAGAGTAATAGGGATAGTAATAATAGAATAAGGATAATAATAACAGTCATAGCGATAATAATAATAGTAATGAGGATAACAATAATAGTTATAGAGATAATAATACTAGTAATAAGGATAATAATACTAGTAATAAGGATAATAATAACAGTTATAATGATAATAATAATAGTAATAAGGGAAATAATAATAGTTATAAGGATAAAGGCAAGAGTAATAGGGATAGTAATAAAAGAATAAGGATAATAATAACAGTCATAGCGATAATAATAATAGTTATAGTGCGAATAATAATAGTAATAAGGATACACATAATAGTTATAGTGCTAATAATACTAGTAATAATGATAATAATAACAGTTATAGCGATAATAATAATAGTAATGAGGGAAATAATAATAAATATCAGGATAAAGACAAGAGTAATAGGAATAGTAATAATAGGAGAAGTATAATAATAACAGTCATTGCGATAATAATAATAGTAGTAAGGATAATAATAATAGTTATAGCGATAATAATAATAGTAATAAGCATAATAATAATAGTTATAAGAATAGAGACAAGAGTAATAGGGATAGTAATAGTAGAATAAGCATAATAATAACAGTCATAGCGATAATAATAATAGTAATAAGGATAATAATAATAGTTATAGTACTAGTAATAATAGTAATAAGGATAATAATAATAGTTATAGCGATAATAATAATAGTAATAAGGATAATAATAATAGTTATAGTGCGAATAATAATAGTAATAAGGATAATAATAACAGTTATAGCAATAATAATAATAGTATTAAGGATAATAATAATAGTTATAGTGCGAATAATAATAGTAATAAGGATAATAATAATAGTTATAGCGATAATAAAAATTGTAATAAGGGAAATAATAATAATTATCAGGATAAAGACAAGAGTAATAGGGATAGTAATAATAGAATAAGTATAATAATAACAGTCATAGCGGTAAGAATAATAGTAATAAGGATAATATTAATAGTTATAAGGATAATAATAATAGTTTTAAGGATAAAGAGAAGAGTAATAGGGATAGTAATAATAGAATAAGGATAATAATAACAGTCATAGCGATAATAATAATAGTAGTAAGGATAATAATAATAGTTATAGCGATAATAATAATAGTAATAAGGATAATAATAATAGTTATAGTGCGAATAATAACAGTAATAAGCATAATAATAATAATAGTTACAGCGATAATAATAATAGTAATAAGCATAATAATAATAGTTATAAGAATAGAGACAAGAGTAATAGGGATAGTAATAGTAGAATAAGCATAATAATAACAGTCATAGCGATAATAATAATAGTAATAAGGATAATAATAATAGTTATATTACTAGTAATAATAGTAATAAGGATAATAATAATAGTTACAGCGATAATAATAATAGTAATAAGGATAATAATAATAGTTATAGTGCGAATAATAATAGTAATAAGCATAATAATAATAATAGTTATAAGGATAGAGACAGGAGTAATAGGGATAGTAATAATAGAATAAGGATAATAATAACAGTCATAGCGATAATAATAATAGTAATGAGGATAACAATAATAGTTATGGAGATAATAATACTAGTAATAAGGATAATAATAACAGTTATAATGATAATAATAATAGTAATAATTGAAATAATAATAGTTATAAGGATAAAGACAAGAGTAATAGGGATAGTAATAATAGAATAAGTATAATAATAACAGTCATAGCGATAATAATAATAGTAATAAGGACAATAATAATAGTTATAAGGATAATAATAATAGTTATAAGGATAAAGAGAAGAGTAATAGGGATAGTAATAATAGAATAAGGATAATAATAACAGTCATTGCGATAATAATAATAGTAGTAAGGATAATACATATAGTTATAGCGATAATAATAATAGTAATAAGCATAATAATAATAGTTATAAGAATAGAGACAAGAGTAATAGGGATAGTAATAATAGAATAAGGATAATAATAACAGTCATAGCGATAATAATAATAATAGCTATAGTGCTAATAATAATAGTAATAAGGATAATAAAAACAGTTATAGCAATAATAATAATAGTATTAAGGATAATCATAATAGTTATAGTGCGAATAATAATAAAAATAAGGATAATAATAATAGTTATAGCGATAATAATAATTGTAATAAGGGAAATAATAATAATTATCAGGATAAAGACAAGAGTAATAGGGATAGTAATAATAGAATAAGGATAATAATAACAGTCATAGCGATAATAATAATAGTAGTAAGGATGATAATAATAGTTACAGCGATAATAATAATAGTAATAAGGATAATAATAATAGTTATAGTGCGAATAATAATAGTAATAAGCATAATAATAATAATAGTTATAAGGATAGAGACAAGAGTAATAGGGATAGTAATAATAGAATAAGGATAATAATAACAGTCATAGCGATAATAATAATAGTAATAAGGGAAATAATAATAAATATCAGGATAAAGACAAGAGTAATAGGAATAGTAATAATAGGAGAAGTATAATAATAACAGTCATTGCGATAATAATAATAGTAGTAAGGATAATAATAATAGTTATAATGATAATAATAATAGTAATAAGGGAAATAATAATAGTTATAAGGATAAAGACAAGAGTAATAGGGATAGTAATAATAGGAGAAGTATAATAATAACAGTCATTGCGATAATAATAATAGTAATAAGCATAATAATAATAGTTATAAGAATAGAGACAAGAGTAATAGGGATAGTAATAGTAGAATAAGGATAATAATAACAGTCATAGCGATAATAATGATAGTAATAAGGATAATAATAATAGTTATAGTGCTAGTAATAATAGAATAAGGATAATAATAACAGTCATAGCGATAATAATAATAATACCTATAGTGCTAATAATAATAGTAATAAGGATAATAATAACAGTTATAGCAATAATAATAATAGTAATAAGGATAATAATAATAGTTATAGTGCGAATAATAATAGTAATAAGGATAATAATAATTGTTATAGCAATAATAATAATTGTAATAAGGGAAATGATAATAATTATCAGGGTAAAGACAAGAGTAATAGGGATAGTAATAATAGAATAAGTATAATAATAACAGTCATAGCGATAATAATAATAGTTATAGCGATAATAATAATAGTAATAAGGATAATAATAATAGTTATAGCGATAATAATAATAGTAATAAGGATAATAATAATAGTTATAAGGATAAAGACATGAGTAATAGGGATAGTAATAATAGAATAAGTATAATAATAACAGTCATAGCGATAATAATAATAGTAATAAGGACAATAATAATAGTTATAAGGATAATAATAATAGTTATAGGGATAAAGAGAAGAGTAATAGGGATAGTAATAATAGAATAAGGATAATAATAACAGTCATTGCGATAATAATAATAGTAATAAGGATAATAATAATAGTTATAGCGATAATAATAATAGTAATAAGGATAATAATAATAGTTATAAGGATAAAGACAAGAGTAATAGGGATAGTAATAATAGAATAAGGATAATAATAACAGTCATAGCGATAATAATAATAGTAATGAGGATAACAATAATAGTTATAGAGATAATAATACTAGTAATAAGGATAATAATACTAGTAATAAGGATAATAATAACAGTTATAATGATAATAATAATAGTAATAAGGGAAATAATAATAGTTATAAGGATAAAGGCAAGAGTAATAGGGATAGTAATAAAAGAATAAGGATAATAATAACAGTCATAGCGATAATAATAATAGTTATAGTGCGAATAATAATAGTAATAAGGATACACATAATAGTTATAGTGCTAATAATACTAGTAATAATGATAATAATAACAGTTATAGCGATAATAATAATAGTAATGAGGGAAATAATAATAAATATCAGGATAAAGACAAGAGTAATAGGAATAGTAATAATAGGAGAAGTATAATAATAACAGTCATTGCGATAATAATAATAGTAGTAAGGATAATAATAATAGTTATAGCGATAATAATAATAGTAATAAGCATAATAATAATAGTTATAAGAATAGAGACAAGAGTAATAGGGATAGTAATAGTAGAATAAGCATAATAATAACAGTCATAGCGATAATAATAATAGTTATAGTGCGAGTAATAATAGTAATAAGGATAAACATAATAGTTATAGTGCTAATAATACTAGTAATAAGGATAATAATAACAGTTATAGCGATAATAATAATAGTAATGAGGGAAATAATAATAAATATCAGGATAAAGACAAGAGTAATAGGAATAGTAATAATAGGAGAACTATAATAATAACAGTCATTGCGATAATAATAATAGTAATAAGGATAATAATAATAGTTATAGCGATAATAATAATAGTAATATGGATAATAATAATAGTTATGAGGATAATAATAATAGTTATAAGGATAAAGACAAGAGTAATAGGGATAGTAATAATAGGAGAAGTATAATAATAACAGTCATTGCGATAATAATAATAGTAATAAGGATAATAATAATAGTTATAGCGATAATAATAATAGTAATATGGATAATAATAATAGTTATGAGGATAATAATAATAGTTATAAGGATAAAGACAAGAGTAATAGGGATAGTAATAATAGGAGAAGTATAATAATAACAGTCATTGCGATAATAATAATAGTAATAAGGATAATAATAATAGTTATAAGCATAATAATAATAGTTATAAGAATAGAGACAAGAGTAATAGGGACAGTAATAGTAGAATAAGCATAATAATAACAGTCATAGCGATAATAATAATAGTAATAAGGATAATAATAATAGTTATAGTACTAGTAATAATAGTAATAAGGATAATAATAATAGTTATAGCGATAATAATAATAGTAATAAGGATAATAATAATAGTTATAGTGCGAATAATAATAGTAATAAGCATAATAATAATAATAGTTATAAGGATAGAGACAAGAGTAATAGGGATAGTAATAATATAATAAGGATAATAATAACAGTCATAGCGATAATAATAATAGTAATGAGGATAACAATAATAGTTATAGAGATAATAATACTAGTAATAAGGATAATAATAACAGTTATAGCGATAATAATAATAGTAATGAGGGAAATAATAATAAATATCAGGATAAAGACAAGAGTAATAGGAATAGTAATAATAGGAGAAGTATAATAATAACAGTCATTGCGATAATAATAATAGTAGTAAGGATAATAATAATAGTTATAGCGATAATAATAATAGTAATAAGCATAATAATAATAGTTATAAGAATAGAGACAAGAGTAATAGGGATAGTAATAGTAGAATAAGCATAATAATAACAGTCATAGCGATAATAATAATAGTAATGAGGATAACAATAATAGTTATAGAGATAATAATACTAGTAATAAGGATAATAATAACAGTTATAATGATAATAATAATAGTAATAAGGGAAATAATAATAGTTATAAGGATAAAGGCAAGAGTAATAGGGATAGTAATAAAAGAATAAGGATAATAATAACAGTCATAGCGATAATAATAATAGTTATAGTGCGAGTAATAATAGTAATAAGGATAAACATAATAGTTATAGTGCTAATAATACTAGTAATAAGGATAATAATAACAGTTATAGCGATAATAATAATAGTAATGAGGGAAATAATAATAAATATCAGGATAAAGACAAGAGTAATAGGAATAGTAATAATAGGAGAAGTATAATAATAACAGTCATTGCGATAATAATAATAGTAATAAGGATAATAATAATAGTTATAGCGATAATAATAATAGTAATATGGATAATAATAATAGTTATGAGGATAATAATAATAGTTATAAGGATAAAGACAAGAGTAATAGGGATAGTAATAATAGGAGAAGTATAATAATAACAGTCATTGCGATAATAATAATAGTAATAAGGATAATAATAATAGTTATAAGCATAATAATAATAGTTATAAGAATAGAGACAAGAGTAATAGGGACAGTAATAGTAGAATAAGCATAATAATAACAGTCATAGCGATAATAATAATAGTAATAAGGATAATAATAATAGTTATAGTACTAGTAATAATAGTAATAAGGATAATAATAATAGTTATAGCGATAATAATAATAGTAATATGGATAATAATAATGGTTATGAGGATAATAATAATAGTTATAAGGATAAAGACAAGAGTAATAGGGATAGTAATAATAGGAGAAGTATAATAATAACAGTCATTGCGATAATAATAATAGTAATAAGGATAATAATAAGAGTTATAAGCATAATAATAATAGTTATAAGAATAGAGACAAGAGTAATAGGGACAGTAATAGTAGAATAAGCATAATAATAACAGTCATAGCGATAATAATAATAGTAATAAGGATAATAATAATAGTTATAGTACTAGTAATAATAGTAATAAGGATAATAATAATAGTTATAGCGATAATAATAATAGTAATAAGGATAATAATAATAGTTATAGTGCGAATAATAATAGTAATAAGCATAATAATAATAATAGTTATAAGGATAGAGACAAGAGTAATAGGGATAGTAATAATAGAATAAGGATAATAATAACAGTCATAGCGATAATAATAATAATAGCTATAGTGCTAATAATAATAGTAATAAGGATAATAAAAACAGTTATAGCAATAATAATAATAGTATTAAGGATAATCATAATAGTTATAGTGCGAATAATAATAAAAATAAGGATAATAATAATAGTTATAGCGATAATAATAATAGTAATAAGGGTAATAATAATAGTTATAAGGATAATAATAATAGTTATAAGGATAAAGAGAAGAGTAATAGGGATAGTAATAATAGAATAAGGATAATAATAACAGTCATTGCGATAATAATAATAGTAATAAGGATAATAATAATAGTTATAGCGATAATAATAATAGTAATAAGGATAATAATAATAGTTATAAGGATAAAGACAAGAGTAATAGGGATAGTAATAATAGAATAAGGATAATAATAACAGTCATATCGATAATAATAATAGTAATGAGGATAACAATAATAGTTATAGAGATAATAATACTAGTAATAAGGATAATAATAATAGTTATAAGGATAATAATAATAGTTATAAGGATAAAGAGAAGAGTATTAGGGATAGTAATAATAGAATGAGGATAATAATAACAGTCATAGCGATAATAATAATAGTAATGAGGATAACAATAATAGTTATAGAGATAATAATACTAGTAGTAAGGATAATAATAACAGTTATAATGATAATAATAATAGTAATAAGGGAAATAATAATAGTTATAAGGATAAAGGCAAGAGTAATAGGGATAGTAATAAAAGAATAAGGATAATAATAACAGTCATAGCGATAATAATAATAGTTATAGTGCGAATAATAATAGTAATAAGGATACACATAATAGTTATAGTGCTAATAATACTAGTAATAATGATAATAATAACAGTTATAGCGATAATAATAATAGTAATGAGGGAAATAATAATAAATATCAGGATAAAGGCAAGAGTAATAGGGATAGTAATAAAAGAATAAGGATAATAATAACAGTCATAGCGATAATAATAATAGTTATAGTGCGAATAATAATAGTAATAAGGATACACATAATAGTTATAGTGCTAATAATACTAGTAATAATGATAATAATAACAGTTATAGCGATAATAATAATAGTAATGAGGGAAATAATAATAAATATCAGGATAAAGACAAGAGTAATAGGAATAGTAATAATAGGAGAAGTATAATAATAACAGTCATTGCGATAATAATAATAGTTATAGCGATAATAATAATAGTAATAAGCATAATAATAATAGTTATAAGAATAGAGACAAGAGTAATAGGGATAGTAATAGTAGAATAAGCATAATAATAACAGTCATAGCGATAATAATAATAGTAATGAGGATAACAATAATAGTTATAGAGATAATAATACTAGTAATAAGGATAATAATAACAGTTATAATGATAATAATAATAGTAATAAGGGAAATAATAATAGTTATAAGGATAAAGGCAAGAGTAATAGGGATAGTAATAAAAGAATAAGGATAATAATAACAGTCATAGCGATAATAATAATAGTTATAGTGCGAATAATAATAGTAATAAGGATACACATAATAGTTATAGTGCTAATAATACTAGTAATAATGATAATAATAACAGTTATAGCGATAATAATAATAGTAATGAGGGAAATAATAATAAATATCAGGATAAAGACAAGAGTATTAGGAATAGTAATAATAGGAGAAGTATAATAATAACAGTCATTGCGATAATAATAATAGTTATAGCGATAATAATAATAGTAATAAGCATAATAATAATAGTTATAAGAATAGAGACAAGAGTAATAGGGATAGTAATAGTAGAATAAGCATAATAATAACAGTCATAGCGATAATAATAATAGTAATGAGGATAACAATAATAGTTATAGAGATAATAATACTAGTAATAAGGATAATAATAACAGTTATAATGATAATAATAATAGTAATAAGGGAAATAATAATAGTTATAAGGATAAAGGCAAGAGTAATAGGGATAGTAATAAAAGAATAAGGATAATAATAACAGTCATAGCGATAATAATAATAGTTATAGTGCGAGTAATAATAGTAATAAGGATAAACATAATAGTTATAGTGCTAATAATACTAGTAATAAGGATAATAATAACAGTTATAGCGATAATAATAATAGTAATGAGGGAAATAATAATAAATATCAGGATAAAGACAAGAGTAATAGGAATAGTAATAATAGGAGAACTATAATAATAACAGTCATTGCGATAATAATAATAGTAATAAGGATAATAATAATAGTTATAGCGATAATAATAATAGTAATATGGATAATAATAATAGTTATGAGGATAATAATAATAGTTATAAGGATAAAGACAAGAGTAATAGGGATAGTAATAATAGGAGAAGTATAATAATAACAGTCATTGCGATAATAATAATAGTAATAAGGATAATAATAATAGTTATAGCGATAATAATAATAGTAATATGGATAATAATAATAGTTATGAGGATAATAATAATAGTTATAAGGATAAAGACAAGAGTAATAGGGATAGTAATAATAGGAGAAGTATAATAATAACAGTCATTGCGATAATAATAATAGTAATAAGGATAATAATAATAGTTATAAGCATAATAATAATAGTTATAAGAATAGAGACAAGAGTAATAGGGACAGTAATAGTAGAATAAGCATAATAATAACAGTCATAGCGATAATAATAATAGTAATAAGGATAATAATAATAGTTATAGTACTAGTAATAATAGTAATAAGGATAATAATAATAGTTATAGCGATAATAATAATAGTAATAAGGATAATAATAATAGTTATAGTGCAAATAATAATAGTAATAAGCATAATAATAATAATAGTTATAAGGATAGAGACAAGAGTAATAGGGATAGTAATAATAGAATAAGGATAATAATAACAGTCATAGCGATAATAATAATAGTAATGAGGATAACAATAATAGTTATAGAGATAATAATACTAGTAATAAGGATAATAATAACAGTTATAATGATAATAATAATAGTAATAAGGGAAATAATAATAGTTATAAGGATAAAGGCAAGAGTAATAGGGATAGTAATAAAAGAATAAGGATAATAATAACAGTCATAGCGATAATAATAATAGTTATAGTGCGAATAATAATAGTAATAAGGATACACATAATAGTTATAGTGCTAATAATACTAGTAATAATGATAATAATAACAGTTATAGCGATAATAATAATAGTAATGAGGGAAATAATAATAAATATCAGGATAAAGACAAGAGTAATAGGAATAGTAATAATAGGAGAAGTATAATAATAACAGTCATTGCGATAATAATAATAGTAGTAAGGATAATAATAATAGTTATAGCGATAATAATAATAGTAATAAGCATAATAATAATAGTTATAAGAATAGAGACAAGAGTAATAGGGATAGTAATAGTAGAATAAGCATAATAATAACAGTCATAGCGATAATAATAATAGTAATGAGGATAACAATAATAGTTATAGAGATAATAATACTAGTAATAAGGATAATAATAACAGTTATAATGATAATAATAATAGTAATAAGGGAAATAATAATAGTTATAAGGATAAAGGCAAGAGTAATAGGGATAGTAATAAAAGAATAAGGATAATAATAACAGTCATAGCGATAATAATAATAGTTATAGTGCGAGTAATAATAGTAATAAGGATAAACATAATAGTTATAGTGCTAATAATACTAGTAATAAGGATAATAATAACAGTTATAGCGATAATAATAATAGTAATGAGGGAAATAATAATAAATATCAGGATAAAGACAAGAGTAATAGGAATAGTAATAATAGGAGAAGTATAATAATAACAGTCATTGCGATAATAATAATAGTAATAAGGATAATAATAATAGTTATAGCGATAATAATAATAGTAATATGGATAATAATAATAGTTATGAGGATAATAATAATAGTTATAAGGATAAAGACAAGAGTAATAGGGATAGTAATAATAGGAGAAGTATAATAATAACAGTCATTGCGATAATAGTAATAGTAATAAGGATAATAATAATAGTTATAAGCATAATAATAATAGTTATAAGAATAGAGACAAGAGTAATAGGGACAGTAATAGTAGAATAAGCATAATAATAACAGTCATAGCGATAATAATAATAGTAATAAGGATAATAATAATAGTTATAGTACTAGTAATAATAGTAATAAGGATAATAATAATAGTTATAGCGATAATAATAATAGTAATATGGATAATAATAATGGTTATGAGGATAATAATAATAGTTATAAGGATAAAGACAAGAGTAATAGGGATAGTAATAATAGGAGAAGTATAATAATAACAGTCATTGCGATAATAATAATAGTAATAAGGATAATAATAATAGTTATAAGCATAATAATAATAGTTATAAGAATAGAGACAAGAGTAATAGGGACAGTAATAGTAGAATAAGCATAATAATAACAGTCATAGCGATAATAATAATAGTAATAAGGATAATAATAATAGTTATAGTACTAGTAATAATAGTAATAAGGATAATAATAATAGTTATAGCGATAATAATAATAGTAATAAGGATAATAATAATAGTTATAGTGCGAATAATAATAGTAATAAGCATAATAATAATAATAGTTATAAGGATAGAGACAAGAGTAATAGGGATAGTAATAATAGAATAAGGATAATAATAACAGTCATAGCGATAATAATAATAATAGCTATAGTGCTAATAATAATAGTAATAAGGATAATAAAAACAGTTATAGCAATAATAATAATAGTATTAAGGATAATCATAATAGTTATAGTGCGAATAATAATAAAAATAAGGATAATAATAATAGTTATAGCGATAATAATAATTGTAATAAGGGAAATAATAATAATTATCAGGATAAAGACAAGAGTAATAGGGATAGTAATAATAGAATAAGTATAATAAAAACAGTCATAGCGATAATAATAATAGTTATAGCCATAATAATAATAGTAATAAGGGTAATAATAATAGTTATAAGGATAATAATAATAGTTATAAGGATAAAGAGAAGAGTAATAGGGATAGTAATAATAGAATAAGGATAATAATAACAGTCATTGCGATAATAATAATAGTAATAAGGATAATAATAATAGTTATAGCGATAATAATAATAGTAATAAGGATAATAATAATAGTTATAAGGATAAAGACAAGAGTAATAGGGATAGTAATAATAGAATAAGGATAATAATAACAGTCATATCGATAATAATAATAGTAATGAGGATAACAATAATAGTTATAGAGATAATAATACTAGTAATAAGGATAATAATAATAGTTATAAGGATAATAATAATAGTTATAAGGATAAAGAGAAGAGTATTAGGGATAGTAATAATAGAATGAGGATAATAATAACAGTCATAGCGATAATAATAATAGTAATGAGGATAACAATAATAGTTATAGAGATAATAATACTAGTAGTAAGGATAATAATAACAGTTATAATGATAATAATAATAGTAATAAGAGAAATAATAATAGTTATAAGGATAAAGGCAAGAGTAATAGGGATAGTAATAAAAGAATAAGGATAATAATAACAGTCATAGCGATAATAATAATAGTTATAGTGCGAATAATAATAGTAATAAGGATACACATAATAGTTATAGTGCTAATAATACTAGTAATAATGATAATAATAACAGTTATAGCGATAATAATAATAGTAATGAGGGAAATAATAATAAATATCAGGATAAAGGCAAGAGTAATAGGGATAGTAATAAAAGAATAAGGATAATAATAACAGTCATAGCGATAATAATAATAGTTATAGTGCGAATAATAATAGTAATAAGGATACACATAATAGTTATTGTGCTAATAATACTAGTAAAAATGATAATAATAACAGTTATAGCGATAATAATAATAGTAATGAGGGAAATAATAATAAATATCAGGATAAAGACAAGAGTAATAGGAATAGTAATAATAGGAGAAGTATAATAATAACAGTCATTGCGATAATAATAATAGTTATAGCGATAATAATAATAGTAATAAGCATAATAATAATAGTTATAAGAATAGAGACAAGAGTAATAGGGATAGTAATAGTAGAATAAGCATAATAATAACAGTCATAGCGATAATAATAATAGTAATGAGGATAACAATAATAGTTATAGAGATAATAATACTAGTAATAAGGATAATAATAACAGTTATAATGATAATAATAATAGTAATAAGGGAAATAATAATAGTTATAAGGATAAAGGCAAGAGTAATAGGGATAGTAATAAAAGAATAAGGATAATAATAACAGTCATAGCGATAATAATAATAGTTATAGTGCGAGTAATAATAGTAATAAGGATAAACATAATAGTTATAGTGCTAATAATACTAGTAATAAGGATAATAATAACAGTTATAGCGATAATAATAATAGTAATGAGGGAAATAATAATAAATATCAGGATAAAGACAAGAGTAATAGGAATAGTAATAATAGGAGAAGTATAATAATAACAGTCATTGCGATAATAATAATAGTTATAGCGATAATAATAATAGTAATAAGGATAATAATAATAGTTATAAGGATAAAGACAAGAGTAATAGGGATAGTAATAATAGAATAAGGATAATAATAACAGTCATAGCGATAATAACAATAGTAATGAGGATAATAATAATAGTTATAGCGATAATAATAATACTGACAAGGATAATAATAATAGTTATAAGGATAAAGAGAAGAGTAATAGGGATAGTAATAATAGAATAAGGATAATAATAACAGTCATTGCGATAATAATAATAGTAGTAAGGATAATAATAATAGTTATAGCGATAATAATAATAGTAATTAGGATAATAATAATAGTTATGAGGATAATAATAATAGTTATAAGGATAAAGACAAGAGTAATAGGGATAGTAATAATAGAATAAGGATAATAATAACAGTCATAGCGATAATAATAATAGTAGTAAGGATAATAATAATAGTTATAGCGATAATAATAATAGTAATAAGGATAATAATAATAGTTATAAGGATAAAGACAAGAATAATAGGGATAGTAATAATAGAATAAGGATAATAATAACAGTCATAGCGATAATAATAATAGTAATGAGGATAATAATAATAGTTATAAGGATAGAGACAAGAGTAATAGGGATAGTAATAATAGAATAAGTATAATAATAACAGTCATAGCGATAATAATAATAGTAATAAGGATAATAATAATAGTTTTAGTGCTAATAATAATAGTAATAAGCAAAATAATAATAGTTATAAGGATAGAGACAAGAGTAATAGGGATAGTAATAATAGAATAAGGATAATAATAACAGTCATAGCGATAATAATAATAGTAATGAGGATAAACATAATAGTTATAGTGCTAATAATACTAGTAATAAGGATAATAATAATAGTTATATCGATAATAATAATAGTAATAAGGATAATAATAATAGTTATAAAGATAAAGACAAGAGTAATAGGGATAGTAATAATAGAATAAGCATAATAATAACAGTCATAGCGATAATAATAATAGTTATAGCGATAATAATAATAGTAATAAGGATAATAATAATAGTTATAAGGATAAAGACAAGAGTAATAGGGATAGTAATAATAGAATAAGGATAATAATAACAGTCATAGCGATAATAACAATAGTAATGAGGATAATAATAATAGTTATAGCGATAATAATAATACTGACAAGGATAATAATAATAGTTATAAGGATAAAGAGAAGAGTAATAGGGATAGTAATAATAGAATAAGGATAATAATAACAGTCATTGCGATAATAATAATAGTAGTAAGGATAATAATAATAGTTATAGCGATAATAATAATAGTAATTAGGATAATAATAATAGTTATGAGGATAATAATAATAGTTATAAGGATAAAGACAAGAGTAATAGGGACAGTAATAATAGAATAAGTATAATAATAACAGTCATAGCGATAATAATAATAGTAATAAGGATAATAATAATAGTTATAGTGCGAATAATAATAGTAATAAGGATAAACATAATAGTTATAGTGCTAATAATACTAGTAATAAGGATAATAATAACAGTTATAGCGATAATAATAATAGTAATGAGGGAAATAATAATAAATATCAGGATAAAGACAAGAGTAATAGGAATAGTAATAATTGGAGAAGTATAATAATAACAGTCATTGCGATAATAATAATAGAATAAGGATAATAATAACAGTCATAGCGATAATAATAATAGTAATGAGGATAACAATAATAATTATAGAGATAATAATACTAGTAATAACGATAATAATAACAGTTATAATGATAATAATAATAGTAATAAGGGAAATAATAATAGTTATAAGGATAAAGACAAGAGTAATAGGGATAGTAATAATAGAATAAGGATAATAATAACAGTCATAGCGATAATAATAATAGTAGTAAGGATAATAATAATAGTTATAGCGATAATAATAATAGTAATAAGGATAATAATAATAGTTATAAGGATAAAGACAAGAATAATAGGGATAGTAATAATAGAATAAGGATAATAATAACAGTCATAGCGATAATAATAATAGTAATGAGGATAATAATAATAGTTATAAGGATAGAGACAAGAGTAATAGGGATAGTAATAATAGAATAAGTATAATAATAACAGTCATAGCGATAATAATAATAGTAATAAGGATAATAATAATAGTTTTAGTGCTAATAATAATAGTAATAAGCATAATAATAATAGTTATAAGGATAGAGACAAGAGTAATAGGGATAGTAATAATAGAATAAGGATAATAATAACAGTCATAGCGATAATAATAATAGTAATGAGGATAACAATAATAGTTATAGAGATAAAAATACTAGTAATAAGGATAATAATAACAGTTATAATGATAATAATAATAGTAATAAGGGAAATAATAATAGTTATAAGGATAAAGACAAGAGTAATAGGGATAGTAATAATAGAATAAGTATAATAATAACAGTCATAGCGATAATAATAATAGTTATAAGGATAAAGAGAAGAGTAATAGGGATAGTAATAATAGAATAAGGATAATAATAACAGTCATAGCGATAATAATAATAGTAGTAAGGATAATAATAATAGTAATAAGGATAATAATAATAGTTATGAGGATAATAATAATAGTTATAAGGATAAAGACAAGAGTAATAGAGATAGTAATATTAGAATAAGTATAATAATAGCAGTCATAGCGATAATAATAATAATAGCTATAGTGCTAATAATAATAGTAATAAGGATAATAATAACAGTTATAGCAATAATAATAATAGTATTAAGGATAATAATAATAGTTATAGTGCGAGTAATAATAGTAATAAGGATAATAATAATAGTTATAGTGATAATAATAATTATCAGGATAAAGACAAGAGTAATAGATATAGTAATAATAGAATAAGTATAATAATAACAGACATAGCGATAATAATAATAGTAATAAGGATAATAATAATAGTTATAAGGATAAAGAGAAGAGTAATAGGGATAGTAATAATAGAATAAGGATAATAATAACAGTCATAGCGATAATAATAATAGTAATAAGGATAATAATAATAGTTATACTGATAATAATAATAGTTATAAGGATAAAGAGAAGAGTAATAGGGATAGTAATAACAGAATAAGGATAATATTAACAGTCATAGCGATAATAATAATAGTAGTAAGGATAATAATAATAGTTATAGCGATAATAATAATAGTAATTAGGATAATAATAATAGTTATGAGGATAATAATAATAGTTATAAGGATAAAGACAAGAGTAATAGGGACAGTAATAATAGAATAAGTATAATAATAACAGTCATAGCGATAATAATAATAGTAATAAGGATAATAATAATAGTTATAGTGCGAATAATAATAGTAATAAGGATAAACATAATAGTTATAGTGCTAATAATACTAGTAATAAGGATAATAATAACAGTTATAGCGATAATAATAATAGTGATGAGGGAAATAATAATAAATATCAGGATAAAGACAAGAGTAATAGGAATAGTAATAATAGGAGAAGTATAATAATAACAGTCATTGCGATAATAATAATAGAATAAGGATAATAATAACAGTCATAGCGATAATAATAATAGTAATGAGGATAACAATAATAATTATAGAGATAATAATACTAGTAATAAGGATAATAATAACAGTTATAATGATAATAATAATAGTAATAAGGGAAATAATAATAGTTATAACAATAAAGACAAGAGTAATAGGGATAGTAATAATAGAATAAGGATAATAATAACAGTCATAGCGATAATAATAATAGTAGTAAGGATAATAATAATAGTTATAGCGATAATAATAATAGTAATAAGCATAATAATAATAGTTATAAGAATAGAGACAAGAGTAATAGGGATAGTAATAGTAGAATAAGCATAATAATAACAGTCATAGCGATAATAATAATAGTTATAGTGCGAATAATAATAGTAATAAGGATAAACATAATAGTTATAGTGCTAATAATACTAGTAATAAGGATAATAATAATAGTTATAGCGATAATAATAATAGTAATAAGGGAAGTAATAATAGTTATAAGGATAAAGACAAAAGTAATAGGGATAGTAATAATACAATAAGCATAATAATAACAGTCATAGCGATAATAGTAATAGTTATAGCGATAATAATAATAGTAATAAGGATAATAGTAATAGTTATAAGGATAAAGACAAGAGTAATAGGGATAGTAATAATAGAATAAGGATAATAATAACAGTCATAGCGATAATAACAATAGTAATGAGGATAATAATAATAGTTATAGCGATAATAATAATACTGACAAGGATAATAATAATAGTTATAAGGATAAAGAGAAGAGTAATAGGGATAGTAATAATAGAATAAGGATAATAATAACAGTCATTGCGATAATAATAATAGTAATAAGGATAATAATAATAGTTATAGCGATAATAATAATAGTAATAAGGATAATAATAATAGTTATAAGGATAATAATAATAGTTATAAGGATAAAGAGAAGAGTAATAGGGATAGTAATAATAGAATAAGGTTAATAATAACAGTCATAGCGATAATAATAATAGTAGTAAGGATAATAATAATAGTTATAGCGATAATAATAATAGTAATAAGGATAATAATAATAGTTATAAGGATAAAGAGAAGAGTAATAGGGATAGTAATAATAGAATAAGGATAATAATAACAGTCATTGCGATAATAATAATAGTAATAAGGATAATAATAATAGTTATAGCGATAATAATAATAGTAATAAGGATAATAATAATAGTTATAAGGATAATAATAATAGTTATAAGGATAATAATAATAGTTATAAGGATAAAGAGAAGAGTAATAGGGATAGTAATAATAGAATAACGATAATAATAACAGTAATAGCGATAATAATAATAGTAATAAGCGTAATAATAATAGTTATAAGGATAGAGACAAGAGTAATAGGGATAGTAATAATAGAATAAGGATAATAATAACAGTCATAGCGATAATAATAATAGTAATGAGGATAACAATAATAGTTATAGAGATAAAAATACTAGTAATAAGGATAATAATAACAGTTATAATGATAATAATAATAGTAATAAGGGAAATAATAATAGTTATAAGGATAAAGACAAGAGTAATAGGGATAGTAATATTAGAATAAGTATAATAATAACAGTCATAGCGATGATAATAATAGTTATAAGGATAAAGAGAAGAGTAATAGGGATAGTAATAATAGAATAAGGATAATAATAACAGTCATAGCGATAATAATAATAGTAGTAAGGATAATAATAATAGTAATAAGGATAATAATAATAGTTATGAGGATAATAATAATAGTTATAAGGATAAAGACAAGAGTAATAGGGACAGTAATAATAGAATAAGTATAATAATAACAGTCATAGCGATAATAATAATAGTAATAAGGATAATAATAATGGTTATAGTGCGAATAATAATAGTAATAAGGATAAACATAATAGTTATAGTGCTAATAATACTAGTAATAAGGATAATAATAACAGTTATAGCGATAATAATAATAGTAATGAGGGAAATAATAATAAATATCAGGATAAAGACAAGAGTAATAGGAATAGTAATAATAGGAGAAGTATAATAATAACAGTCATTGCGATAATAATAATAGAATAAGGATAATAATAACAGTCATAGCGATAATAATAATAGTAATGAGGATAACAATAATAATTATAGAGATAATAATACTAGTAATAAGGATAATAATAACAGTTATAATGATAATAATAATAGTAATAAGGGAAATAATAATAGTTATAAGGATAAAGACAAGAGTAATAGGGATAGTAATAATAGAATAAGGATAATAATAACAGTCATAGCGATAATAATAATAGTAGTAAGGATAATAATAATAGTTATAGCGATAATAATAATAGTAATAAGCATAATAATAATAGTTATAAGAATAGAGACAAGAGTAATAGGGATAGTAATAGTAGAATAAGCATAATAATAACAGTCATAGCGATAATAATAATAGTAATAAGGATAATAATAATAGTTATAGCGATAATAATAATAGTAATAACGATAATAATAATAGTTATAAGGATAAAGACAAGAGTAATAGGGATAGTAATAATAGAATAAGGATAATAATAACAGTAATAGCGATAATAATAATAGTAATAAGGATAATAATAATAGTTATAGCGATAATAATAATAGTAATAAGGATAATAATAATAGTTATAAGGATAAAGAGAAGAGTAATAGGGATAGTAATAATAGAATAAGGATAATAATAACAGTCATTGCGATAATATTAATAGAAATACGGATAATAATAATAGTTATAGTGGTAATAATAATATTAATAAGCATAATAATAATAGTTATAAGGATAGAGACAAGAGTAATAGGGATAGTAATAATAGAATAAGGATAATAATAACAGTCATAGCGATAATAATAATAGTAATGAGGATAACAATAATAGTTATAGAGATAATAATACTAGTAATAAGGATAATAATAACAGTTATAATGATAATAATAATAGTAATAAGGGAAATAATAATAGTTATAAGGATAAAGACAAGAGTAATAGGGATAGTAATAATAGAATAAGGATAATAATAACAGTCATAGCGATAATAATAATAGTAGTAAGGATAATAATAATAGTTATAGCGATAATAATAATGGTAATAAGCATAATAATAATAGTTATAAGAATAGAGACAAGAGTAATAGGGATAGTAATAGTAGAATAAGCATAATAATAACAGTCATAGCGATAGTAATAATAGAATAAGGATAATAATAACAGTAATAGCGATAATAATAATAGTAATAAGGATAATAATAATAGTTATAGCGATAATAATAATAGTAATAAGGATAATAATAATAGTTATAAGGATAAAGAGAAGAGTAATAGGGATAGTAATAATAGAATAAGGATAATAATAACAGTCATTGCGATAATATTAATAGAAATACGGATAATAATAATAGTTATAGTGGTAATAATAATATTAATAAGCATAATAATAATAGTTATAAGGATAGAGACAAGAGTAATAGGGATAGTAATAATAGAATAAGGATAATAATAACAGTCATAGCGATAATAATAATAGTAATGAGGATAACAATAATAGTTATAGAGATAAAAATACTAGTAATAAGGATAATAATAACAGTTATAATGATAATAATAATAGTAATAAGGGAAATAATAATAGTTATAAGGATAAAGACAAGAGTAATAGGGATAGTAATAATAGAATAAGTATAATAATAACAGTCATAGCGATGATAATAATAGTTATAAGGATAAAGAGAAGAGTAATAGGGATAGTAATAATAGAATAAGGATAATAATAACAGTCATAGCGATAATAATAATAGTAGTAAGGATAATAATAATAGTAATAAGGATAATAATAATAGTTATGAGGATAATAATAATAGTTATAAGGATAAAGACAAGAGTAATAGGGACAGTAATAATAGAATAAGTATAATAATAACAGTCATAGCGATAATAATAATAGTAATAAGGATAATAATAATGGTTATAGTGCGAATAATAATAGTAATAAGGATAAACATAATAGTTATAGTGCTAATAATACTAGTAATAAGGATAATAATAACAGTTATAGCGATAATAATAATAGTAATGAGGGAAATAATAATAAATATCAGGATAAAGACAAGAGTAATAGGAATAGTAATAATAGGAGAAGTATAATAATAACAGTCATTGCGATAATAATAATAGAATAAGGATAATAATAACAGTCATAGCGATAATAATAATAGTAATGAGGATAACAATAATAATTATAGAGATAATAATACTAGTAATAAGGATAATAATAACAGTTATAATGATAATAATAATAGTAATAAGGGAAATAATAATAGTTATAAGGATAAAGACAAGAGTAATAGGGATAGTAATAATAGAATAAGGATAATAATAACAGTCATAGCGATAATAATAATAGTAGTAAGGATAATAATAATAGTTATAGCGATAATAATAATAGTAATAAGCATAATAATAATAGTTATAAGAATAGAGACAAGAGTAATAGGGATAGTAATAGTAGAATAAGCATAATAATAACAGTCATAGCGATAATAATAATAGTAATAAGGATAATAATAATAGTTATAGCGATAATAATAATAGTAATAACGATAATAATAATAGTTATAAGGATAAAGACAAGAGTAATAGGGATAGTAATAATAGAATAAGGATAATAATAACAGTAATAGCGATAATAATAATAGTAATAAGGATAATAATAATAGTTATAGCGATAATAATAATAGTAATAAGGATAATAATAATAGTTATAAGGATAAAGAGAAGAGTAATAGGGATAGTAATAATAGAATAAGGATAATAATAACAGTCATTGCGATAATATTAATAGAAATACGGATAATAATAATAGTTATAGTGGTAATAATAATATTAATAAGCATAATAATAATAGTTATAAGGATAGAGACAAGAGTAATAGGGATAGTAATAATAGAATAAGGATAATAATAACAGTCATAGCGATAATAATAATAGTAATGAGGATAACAATAATAGTTATAGAGATAATAATACTAGTAATAAGGATAATAATAACAGTTATAATGATAATAATAATAGTAATAAGGGAAATAATAATAGTTATAAGGATAAAGACAAGAGTAATAGGGATAGTAATAATAGAATAAGGATAATAATAACAGTCATAGCGATAATAATAATAGTAGTAAGGATAATAATAATAGTTATAGCGATAATAATAATGGTAATAAGCATAATAATAATAGTTATAAGAATAGAGACAAGAGTAATAGGGATAGTAATAGTAGAATAAGCATAATAATAACAGTCATAGCGATAATAATGATAGTAATAAGGATAATAATAATAGTTATAGTGCTAGTAATAATAGTAATAAGGATAATAATAATAGTTATAGCGATAATAATAATAGTAATAAGGATAATAATAATAGTTATAGTGCGAATAATAATAGTAATAAGGATAAACATAATAGTTATAGTGCTAATAATACTAGTAATAAGGATAATAATAATAGTTATATTGATAATAATAATAGTAATAAGGGAAGTAATAACAGTTATAAGGATAAAGACAAAAGTAATAGGGATAGTAATAATACAATAAGCATAATAATAACAGTCATAGCGATAATAATAATAGTTATAGCGATAATAATAATAGTAATAAGGATAATAATAATAGTTATAAGGATAAAGACAAGAGTAATAGGGATAGTAATAATAGAATAAGGATAATAATAACAGTCATAGCGATAATAATAATAGTAATAAGGATAATAATAATAGTTATAGCGATAATAATAATAGTAATAAGGATAATAATAATAGTTATAAGGATAATAATAATAGTTATAAGGATAATAATAATAGTTATAAGGATAAAGAGAAGAGTAATAGGGATAGTAATAATAGAATAAGGATAATAATAACAGTCATAGCGATAATAATAATAGTAGTAAGGATAATAATAATAGTTATAGCGATAATAATAACAGCAATAAGGATAATAATAATAGTTATAAGGATAAAGAGAAGAGTAATAGGGATAGTAATAATAGAATAAGGATAATAATAACAGTCATTGCGATAATAATAATAGTAATAAGGATAATAATAATAGTTATAGCGATAATAATAATAGTAATAACGATAATAATAATAGTTATAAGGATAAAGACAAGAGTAATAGGGATAGTAATAATAGAATAAGGATAATAATAACAGTAATAGCGATAATAATAATAGTAATAAGGATAATAATAATAGTTATAGTGCGAATAATAATAGTAATAAGGATAAACATAATAGTTATAGTGCTAATAATACTAGTAATAAGGATAATAATAATAGTTATATTGATAATAATAATAGTAATAAGGGAAGTAATAACAGTTATAAGGATAAAGACAAAAGTAATAGGGATAGTAATAATACAATAAGCATAATAATAACAGTCATAGCGATAATAATAATAGTTATAGCGATAATAATAATAGTAATAAGGATAATAATAATAGTTATAAGGATAAAGACAAGAGTAATAGGGATAGTAATAATAGAATAAGGATAATAATAACAGTCATAGCGATAATAATAATAGTAATAAGGATAATAATAATAGTTATAGCGATAATAATAATAGTAATAAGGATAATAATAATAGTTATAAGGATAATAATAATAGTTATAAGGATAATAATAATAGTTATAAGGATAAAGAGAAGAGTAATAGGGATAGTAATAATAGAATAAGGATAATAATAACAGTCATAGCGATAATAATAATAGTAGTAAGGATAATAATAATAGTTATAGCGATAATAATAACAGCAATAAGGATAATAATAATAGTTATAAGGATAAAGAGAAGAGTAATAGGGATAGTAATAATAGAATAAGGATAATAATAACAGTCATTGCGATAATAATAATAGTAATAAGGATAATAATAATAGTTATAGCGATAATAATAATAGTAATAACGATAATAATAATAGTTATAAGGATAAAGACAAGAGTAATAGGGATAGTAATAATAGAATAAGGATAATAATAACAGTAATAGCGATAATAATAATAGTAATAAGGATAATAATAATAGTTATAGCGATAATAATAATAGTAATAAGGATAATAATAATAGTTATAAGGATAAAGAGAAGAGTAATAGGGATAGTAATAATAGAATAAGGATAATAATAACAGTCATTGCGATAATAATAATAGAAATACGGATAATAATAATAGTTATAGTGGTAATAATAATATTAATAAGCATAATAATAATAGTTATAAGGATAGAGACAAGAGTAATAGGGATAGTAATAATAGAATAAGGATAATAATAACAGTCATAGCGATAATAATAATAGTAATGAGGATAACAATAATAGTTATAGAGATAATAATACTAGTAATAAGGATAATAATAACAGTTATAATGATAATAATAATAGTAATAAGGGAAATAATAATAGTTATAAGGATAAAGACAAGAGTAATAGGGATAGTAATAATAGAATAAGGATAATAATAACAGTCATAGCGATAATAATAATAGTAGTAAGGATAATAATAATAGTTATAGCGATAATAATAATAGTAATTAGGATAATAATAATAGTTATGAGGATAATAATAATAGTTATAAGGATAAAGACAAGAGTAATAGGGACAGTAATAATAGAATAAGTATAATAATAACAGTCATAGCGATAATAATAATAGTAATAAGGATAATAATAATAGTTATAGTGCGAATAATAATAGTAATAAGGATAAACATAATAGTTATAGTGCTAATAATACTAGTAATAAGGATAATAATAACAGTTATAGCGATAATAATAATAGTAATGAGGGAAATAATAATAATTATAGAGATAATAATACTAGTAATAAGGATAATAATAACAGTTATAATGATAATAATAATAGTAATAAGGGAAATAATAATAGTTATAAGGATAAAGACAAGAGTAATAGGGATAGTAATAATAGAATAAGGATAATAATAACAGTCATAGCGATAATAATAATAGTAGTAAGGATAATAATAATAGTTATAGCGATAATAATAATAGTAATAAGCATAATAATAATAGTTATAAGAATAGAGACAAGAGTAATAGGGATAGTAATAGTAGAATAAGCATAATAATAACAGTCATAGCGATAATAATAATAGTAATAAGGATAATAATAATAGTTATAGCGATAATAATAATAGTAATAACGATAATAATAATAGTTATAAGGATAAAGACAAGAGTAATAGGGATAGTAATAATAGAATAAGGATAATAATAACAGTAATAGCGATAATAATAATAGTAATAAGGATAATAATAATAGTTATAGCGATAATAATAATAGTAATAAGGATAATAATAATAGTTATAAGGATAAAGAGAAGAGTAATAGGGATAGTAATAATAGAATAAGGATAATAATAACAGTCATTGCGATAATATTAATAGAAATACGGATAATAATAATAGTTATAGTGGTAATAATAATATTAATAAGCATAATAATAATAGTTATAAGGATAGAGACAAGAGTAATAGGGATAGTAATAATAGAATAAGGATAATAATAACAGTCATAGCGATAATAATAATAGTAATGAGGATAACAATAATAGTTATAGAGATAATAATACTAGTAATAAGGATAATAATAACAGTTAGAATGATAATAATAATAGTAATAAGGGAAATAATAATAGTTATAAGGATAAAGACAAGAGTAATAGGGATAGTAATAATAGAATAAGGATAATAATAACAGTCATAGCGATAATAATAATAGTAGTAAGGATAATAATAATAGTTATAGCGATAATAATAATGGTAATAAGCATAATAATAATAGTTATAAGAATAGAGACAAGAGTAATAGGGATAGTAATAGTAGAATAAGCATAATAATAACAGTCATAGCGATAATAATGATAGTAATAAGGATAATAATAATAGTTATAGTGCTAGTAATAATAGTAATAAGGATAATAATAATAGTTATAGCGATAATAATAATAGTAATAAGGATAATAATAATAGTTATAGTGCGAATAATAATAGTAATAAGGATAAACATAATAGTTATAGTGCTAATAATACTAGTAATAAGGATAAT